>BFEA01000562.1:563884-579494 GCA_003427395.1 Chara braunii | reverse complement strand
GGGCTGGGGATGCGCCGCCACGTGGCGTCTCCAGAATTTCGAAAGTCGCTCCCCTGCGGCGGCCACGTGGCTTCAAAGCCGCGGGTCCGCGCGGACGCGTTCGCGGTCTCGCGGCCTAGTTCGCGTCCGTGGACTTGACTGCGGTTGTCCGCCGCCGAGCGGGATTCATAGTCCACAGGGTCGTGATGCCTCACAACTTCACAGTGTCGTGCAACAAATGCATCGTGAACGTTGCACAATAATAAGTTCCACAACACAACAACAGTATACTAATAGCGGAAAGCACAACAAAGATCAACAAATCGAATCATAAGCAAGAATCACGTACCTGTGTAACTGAAAGTCAGCAACCGCGTTGTTAAGGAAGGGCCAAATGCGGTACGTTTAAAACCACAGTTTTGAGTGCCGTAGCAATCAATCAGTCGGAAATGCATGTAGATAACGATCTTCGAATGTTCCACAAAGTCGATACGTGTCTTCATAATTCATATATTGGAAGCCACGGTCGGAAAAGTTTGCCCGAGAATTGATAGGCCATGCTCACCCTGGTCGTTTTCCGTACGGAAAATCAAAAGTGAATTGACTCGGAGTTTGCGCTTTTATCATGCACAAGATCCCTGCTCGTACTAAGCTCAACTCAAAATGCCTTCGTTACCTGCTAGCAGATGTGCCGCTCCAAGCCTTCAACTAAAATCTCCACTTGAAAGTGTCCCCTTGTGCTTCTTAAGTCCATTCCACCAACTCTTGATCCTCAACTGACGCGGTCCGACTCAAACTCCTCACAACCAACCGTGGCGGCGGACTGTGCGCCCGCAAAGAGGTTTGCACCACTCAGACTCCTTCCACCTCGTGGGCTAAGCTCCCACCAACTTTGCACGCATGTTGAACTCCTGGGTCCACGTAGCAAGGCGGACGGGATGAAAGGGCATTGCTAGCACCCCGGAAACGTAAGAATTGCCTAGACAGACTACCGCCAGACTCAGTTACACGTTATTCTTCCTACTGTATCACCTGTGCGTGCAACTTCGCTTCATCACTCGACTCTCGACTCATCCCGCATGACCAACTTAGTGGTAGGTGCTCTTCTCCCTCCATTTTCTGGCTCTTACTCTCTCGTGCGCGGCCACCGTTCCTTAGTTCTTCCAGCCTTCCAGGCACTCCCTCGCTACCTACACTTTTACGCAAAAACAATGCCGATTTTTAATGCTCCTGGCCGCCCTGCTGGCCACGTTCACACGATCTATATGGACATAGTGGAGACAAGCATGTTTTTTGAGTGGGAAGGGGATCGCCAACAAGATGGTATTAGGCAGAGGTAATCAACAGAGTGGTGACAACCATCATGCTGAAGATCTTGACCAAGTAGAACAAACACAATTACGACCGGGATAGTAAAAAACCAGCGAGATGAAAATCACTGCGAGCACAGATACACGATGATAGCCACTAGTGGCCGACCGTGATGACTGCCCGCTCAGCAGAGATGAAGATCCCGATGGCCATGAATGGCAATGAATGTGATGATCCACAGCGCGAGCTTGATCAACAACATATTCTCTACCGGGATCTCGACGAGCGCCAGCTGGCACACTACCAGTTGCCCGACTACGAAGTACAGAATCCACGACGATGGTCATGACCATGCTCCCTCTAATAATGAACGTGAACAACAGAGTCAGTTGATGACGGCGATAAGGGGAACAACAAGTTAATGAGTTCTTAAATTTAACCTCCTAGGCTCCTAGTGTATTTAACCCTTGGTCCAAGTTAGGTCCTGATTGCACCTAGCCATAGTCACTCGCTGAATATAGAAAAAGCGAAATGACACATCTCAGTCGAGCATGTGACGAACCACTTCCCGAACCCATGCTATCTTTAGTACCCCTGTTTATGTACCATATCAAACCCATTAAGAACCCCTTTTCGGTTTCTTGTTTTCGGATGCTGCATTTCCTTTTCCTGGAAGTTTTTTCGATTTATGGGTTCTATTTTTCCTTTTTGCAAATCGGGAAATACATGGGAATTTACGTGCGCCTTAGCGAGCGCACGGGGAATTGGGCTCGGCGGTTGGGAATTCCGGGATAGGCGGAACTTCAACGTGTCCTTCTCGTATGTGTGAATGTTCTTGGTCGCGTCGGGGAAAACTCTCGGAATTTTGCACGAATACGAATAGGCGTAGAATTTTCCTTTTCCGCGTCACTTTTTCGCGCGCGGATATGGTGATTTCAATTTTGAATTAGGATAGAAGCAAGCGGTAACTGTTTTGGTGCCTTTTTTTCTCTTTTTGTTGACGGCACCGCGTATGCCGAACTTTCTCGTCTCTGTCCCCCGCCTCGCTCTCTCCCGCGCCTCCCTTCCCTTCTCCCTCCTTTTTCTCTCTCTCCGTAACTGTTTTTCCTCTCTCTCGGTCTTTCTCTCCCGCCTTGCTTTTTGCGCGCCCATTTCCCTTTCTTGATCATATGAATCTTGGACCCGTCTTGCGCTACTTCTCGCACCTTTTCTCTTCTCCCCCTCTGAGTCAAGCGCACGATGCGTGGTCGATCCATCGATAACTCCCTCTCGCCAATCAAGTGCGCGGATCAATAGGACCTTCCTATTGCGCGGCGAAGCTGATTGGTTGAACCTTGAATTTCGAGGGATCAACATGGCGTTCGTAGAACACTCCTCTCTAAGTCTTCTCCTCCTGCTTCTCCTCTTACACCTCAGCCTTCCCGTCACCTTCTTCCCTTTCTATCTCCCCTTTCGCAACTATAAAACCCGCAAGCGCGTCCGCAAATCTCTCTTACGTTCTCGACTCTCAAGCCAACTTCCGGGAAGCAGTGGCTAGGCATAGTGTTTGAAGCGAGTCGAAAAGTCCTGTCGGGCAGACGACAGACTGGCCGGTTGCATGCTGGATCGCCACGACGGACTGCGGGATCTGGGTGAACCGTATCGAGTTTACGACAGCGGGGTGACGATCGCAGTGGTGGGAGTTAGTACGCGACGGCCGGGATCGTCGGTGCGGGTATGAGGATCGATGATCGGAGTTGAGTTGATTGGCCCGGGGCCATATTGGAATTAACGGCGAATGCGCCTTTGTTGCGGATTGTTAACTTTGGCGTGAGTGTACGGTGGCGACGCTGAACTTTTCTCTTTCCAAACCTTGTCATTTTCTATTTTGTTTTTTTTTTCCCTCGAGTCTCTCTCTCTCTCCTTCTTTCTCTTCCTCTTTTTGAATCATGATGCGTCCGAATGATTGTCCCTCTCTTGAATGGGAATGAGTTTGCATCCTGTTTCTGTATGAAAGAACTTCTTTCGGAGCTCTTCGATTAGTTTCCTAGGTAATCCCCTCACGCAAGGACCCTGTCTTCTTGTCTTGTGAACGGTGGATGTGTATGTACTATGCAATGCGATCTATCCTTTCCTGTGCATGTCTCATTTTCGCACCTTCCACAGTGGATGCATGCATGGAGACGTGTGACTCTCTTTGATTAGACGATCGTCGTCGGGATTTTGTCCGAGAATGCAAGAGTGTTTAGATCGGTAGCTCTGAGTGCACTGCACATGCCATCTGGCTTATGCTGTCCGACATCAGTAGCCGACCCACGAGGCGGCCCCGAGAAACAAGGCGCTAGGAATCAACATCGCGCTGGCTAACTAAAGTTGAGTCGCGATCGGTCCCGTCAGTCGCATGCATGATTAAACTGACGAGTGTTTTTTCCCTTCTTTGGCAGGAAAGGATTGATTGAGGATTATTCCCTCTTCGTGATTGATATGTGGACTGACAAGTACCCTCTGATCGGGCGTCAGCCTCCCGTTCCTCGCGTACCCACACAACCTTTTCTCTACAACGAGGAAAGGACACGTGTATGCGAGTGGGACGTACGAGAAGCTGTCGCACGGATCGGCGGGCAATACTACTTCCCCCCGGCAAACCGTTGTTCAGGGTTCGTAGAGGCTGGGTTTGTTATTATCGACACACACTTCCCACCCTACTCAATATTGCTCCCCTTTAATGAACTAATCGTTATCCCGTGGACGGCAGTGGCACCCCATTGGCCTCGAACCCTGTGCATAGAGTGCCAGCGTTTCGATCGCTACGAAGCGAAGGGCTTCCACTACCGAATACGGAGTGAGGACGAGCACAAGGAGAGAGCCACGCGTCTCCAACCCTACTCATCAGGTTCGAAACTGACCAACGAACGACGACGGGACTTGATCCGAAAACGAGACACGTGAAGCGTGCCGAAGCCCTTCCGCTCTAAACGACGGGCCGTAGCACGGTGGGAAGCCTGACAATACTTCCTAGATTGAATTTGGATTTTGCTCTCTTCGCACCTTGTTCGCGCGCGCATTCCGCGACGCGCGAAAACGGTCGACTTGCTTCATCGGGCCAACACGGGGGATTTCAGTTCCGTGTGTGTCCCCACACTCAATTTCCAAAAATCCTTGACACACCCCATCTTGCTGTTTTTCTGGGCCTCTTTCCGCACAAT
Source organism: Chara braunii (assembly GCA_003427395.1). NCBI lineage: Eukaryota > Viridiplantae > Streptophyta > Charophyceae > Charales > Characeae > Chara > Chara braunii. The sequence goes on along the minus strand of BFEA01000562.1, from coordinate 575,019 downwards.
TAACACTCCGAAACGAAAGACAGCACGGGTCGTGAGGTTGGTATCGGAGCCGACACGTGTCGGTTCTGATGATAGTAAGTCGAATTGGCGAGAGGTAGGAGAGACCCTCAACTAACTCGTCGGGATCGCCCAGTAACCAGGTCTCAGTCTAGTGCGGCTGCACCAGCAATACCAATGGTGGACGGTACTAGGGTGATCGTTAGTATCCCTGCCCCCTTCCCCTTCTTCCCTAACCATACTCATCCCGAGGGTTGGCTGGAAGTTGTGGAAGCTCAGAACTACAACGCAGCCGACCTCCCCCTCGTTCTCACATTGCTACTTCGCAACACATCCCGTGACTGGTTTAGGAAACATGCGTGGGTAGATTGGGACACTTTCAAGCGAGCATTTTTGGCTCGATTTGATACGGTTACGTCGGTTAGTGAAGATGCCGACTGGTATGTACTAAAAAATCGACCTCAAGGACCAGGGAAATTGTTGCCCGATTTCGTCGATCGGTTCCAAACCACGTTGGACAAGTCCGGGCGGGACGAGAAATCCGCTCGAGATTTGTTCATCGATCACCTACGAAGTCCGACATTAAAGGGCAAACTGCAGAAGAAGGTTCTGCCGAAAACACACCAGTTATCGGCCATCATCACTAAAGCATTAGAGTTGGACCTGGCTGATACAAAAAAATATATCAGTCAGGGAGACGAAGATATTACAGATACCATACGGGATGTAACGGCCAAAAGGCGATCATGGTTGCAGGCGGTCAAACGGTTTTATCCCCACCTTGACCATGACCTTCCCGGCGGGATCGTTTCCGATATCCCACCTGCTTCTCCTCCCTCTCCCTCGGTGGATCAACCGATCGCAGTCGTTAGAAGCGGAACCTCATCCGAACCTCCATCGTCGGCCGTAACCAATCTACACCTTGCCCAGATGATCCATACGGCCACTACCAAGCAGTCCAAATGGATGAACAACCTGGTTTAAATGCAGGCCGCTCATATGGAACGAATGAAACAAATAATGAGCCGACTCATTAAGCCTAACCCGGCGCGTGCTCGGCCCACCCCTGCATCGTTTCCACTCTTACGTGCCGCAACCGAAACGAAATCAGCCTTCCCCTGCTGCAGCCCCCGTCGCCCTTAATCAAGGACGAGTGGCCGCTTTGATGGATACGGATCAAGGAAGAGAACTCGTGGCATATGTCCCTGAGCAGCCTTCCCCTTCGACGACACTAGCGTCGACATCAGGAGCTTTCTCCTCTGACGTTGCTGACATAGTCGATCCACTCGAATACCTTCATCTTGTAGGCATGATCGGAGCAATCTGATCGGTCCCTGATGATCTCGAGTGGGTCGATCGCGAATCCAATCTTGGACCACAGTTTCGGACAGGAGACATTGATGTACTGAAAACGCTCAAGCAACTGGATATTCGCGTGCCCATCCCAGTGGGACATCTGCTCACCATATCTGAAGTGGCGAACGATAAGCTTCTGCAACATTGCCAGAAAAATCAAAAGCGTTTCACCTACCAACGCATACAACGGATGTTGAAGAAGAAAAAAGAAAGCGAGGAAGTTGCACCCCCTGAGCCTGACACGAAAGAGCTGGAACCCGAAGCCGCACGCATAGCAGCGATCTCTTTAGCAGAAAAAAATCACTTCGTACGAACTCGACCGGTATTGTGGAAAAGTGCGGAATGTGACTGTGAAGTTTGGGGCAAGCCGTTTAATGCCCTTATTGACACAGGGTCTTCTGCCGTGGCCATATCATTGGATACTAACAAAAAGACGGGACGACAGGGATCCATTCTTCCTCAATCTGGCAAAGACAATTATGTCTCTGCCGACGAGGAGGCAATGCATATTGTAGATATTATCGAGAACGTGGTTGTAAAAGTCGGGCGAGTACACGTCCTTGTTAACGCGCTCGTAATAGATGTACGTTCCTATTCTGTGTTATTGGGATTACCTTGGGCGATGGCGGTAGGCGCACGACTGCACTTTGATTCAAGACAATTGGTACTCACGCAAACTGGAGGAAAACCTCAAACTGTCCCTTTGCGACTTTCACCCGAACGATAAAACGGGTCCCTAACTCGGCCCAAATTGGGATGATTCGATGCATTGATCCCGAGGAGTGCTCTCCCTCGGACATTAGTGATGGAATCAGGGAACAGGAATACGAAGAAGAGCTGCCTAGCGAAGATGAATGGAAGCACCTGGTTGAACTTTTCGAACACGAAATTCTCGAGGAATTCCAAGTGTGCCCCGACCCTGCTCGAAGTTTCCACGTCGATCCCGGAGACAACGCGCTTACGCCTCATATAACTCAAGTTAGTCCTTCAGTCCTCCTCGGGGAACCCATATTGCAAGTTTCCGATTTGGTTGATGATTTGGAACCCCCTCGCACCTTGTACGAGGGAACTCTCTCCTTACGAACACGTTATCAGCAAACAGAACAGTATTTAGACGGTTCAGTTTTTCCACCTCGATCGTTACTAACGACAGGAGCCACCATCGCCTTGATTAAACAAGAGGCGGAAACACCGGTAAGTGATGTACCTAATCTGATGCAAGAAATGACGGATCTAATAAGGCTAACAGTGGAACCGACGTCGGTTGGTTCAGAAACTGACGCTGAAACTAAAGAAACAGAGATGATCAGCCCTGCTGAGTCCCAGATGATAGGAACTGTCTTCTCTGTTCGCACCAGTAGTTCCGTTTTTTCTAGTGTCCATGATCGACGAGAACGGCCGGTTGATTGGATCGATATGCCCCTCAAGATTTTCGGGGAATCAACAATCACCTTGCCAGGTCACATTCCCGCGGAACTTCGAAAATCGTTAATTCGTGTGTTAAATGGCGACGACGAAGTATTGAGCATACACGTTAAAGACATCGGTTTAACTAATTTGATCGAGCATGCCATTCTCACGGGAGATCATCCACCCATTAGCTGCGCTCCCTACCGATACTCGCCAGTTGAAAGAGCGGCCGCTTTTCAGGGGATTAAGGAGTTCGAAGCTAATGGATGGATCGAACCCGCTATAGGTCTATGGTTTTTCCCTTTAGTGATCGTACCTAAAAAGGTTGGAGGGATTCACATTTGCATTGATTATCGAAAGTTGAATGATATCACGATCAAAGATGTGTATGCCCTCCCCCGGATTGATGAGTTGTTGGATGCGATTAGGAGTGCTCGATTTTTCAGCAAGTTTCATGTTCGCCATGGGTTCCATCATCTTCTTGTTCGTGAGGAAGATCGTCAAAAAACAGCGTTCGTGCTTTTCGAAGGTACATGGCAGTGGATTGGATGTCCGATGGGTATCTGCAATGCCCCTGCGACCTTTCAGCGGACCATGAACATGACTTTCCAGAATTTCGTGAGGAGGACTCGTTTGGCGCAGAGCATCATCAACTACTGCGTGATTGTGTACATGGATGACATCCTGGTGTATTCGAGTTCCTACGAGGGACACGTGCAACACATCGAATGGGCACTGCATGCGTTACGAGATGCAGGCTTCAGAGTGGCGCTTGAGAAGTGTTAGTTTTTCCTCACCACCATTTCCCTCCTAGGGCACGTGGTGATAGACAAGGGACTCCAACCGGAGCCGCAAAAGGTGGCAGCTGTCAGGGACGCGCCGGTGCCTACGACTATCACGCAAGTTCGCRCCTTTCTGGGCCTAGCCTCGTACTACCGACGATTTATCAAGGGCTTCGCGGCGATTGCGGGACCCCTCACAAATCTGCTGCGCAAGGATCAGCCGTTGATCTGGACGCCGGAATGCAATCAAGCGTTTTCTACACTCAAGGCCGCTCTCATTTCGGCTCCAGTCCTAATAAGACCGGATCCTGAAAAACCTTTTGTTCTCATCACTGACTGGCAGCCAGAGGCGATTTCGGCGATCCTTGCCCAGGTGGGACCAAGCGGACTCGAGAGTATGGTGGAGTATGCGTCCAAATCAGTGCCCGCCTGCAAGCGCAACTACGCCGCTCCACTATGTGGCTCTCTGGGGAATCAGTCACTTTCGTGCTTACTTGTACGGGCGAAAGTTCACCTTGGTGACTGATCATGAGCCCCTGTTGGCTCTGAAGAAGTCGAAGGATTACTCGGGCATGATCGGGCGATGGGCAACGGTGCTGCAGAGCATGGACTTTGACATTCGTCATCGACAGCACGAGAGGCACGGGAATGTAGACGGACTGACACGGTTGCACCGGTCTGAGAAAGTTCCGAAGAATGAGGAGGTGATTCCGTGGAACGAACCTAAACAGGAGGTTGGACCCTGGTACGGCCAAGTGGAGATTTTGTCGAAGCAGTAAGTGGCATGAGGACTAATTTATCTGTTCCACTCCCTCCACAAGTCAGTCCCATTTCTCCTCGTCTGCCATCTTGACCACCCCACTTGCCTCCGCAACCCCTTCTTCTCCCACTAACTCTGCCCCTCTCACTTCCTCGACTTTCTTCGCCACCCTTCCCGATAAATTCTGCTATTTTTGCACATGTATTACACGAGTTTACAAGGTCGACTGTCATCCCTTCGAGACCGGATTTGTCGATTGGGTAGAATGTGCCACGTGTGTCAACCGTGCGCATGGGGCCTGCGTTCGATATCAGACGAGTGGCAAGGAATGGAGGTGCCCCCTGTGTAGGACGAACAAGCTCCCCACGGAGGTTCGATTCGAGGCCGCCCGTACGGACGACCCTGAATACGTCACAGAGGCAACTGTAGACCAGAACCATCGGTTCTGGTCTAATATACGAGATGACGTCAAGTACATTGTCGCTAACTGTCTGGTCTGTGCCACTGATTGCGCCCCTATACGGGGACCAAACACGATCGTACCAACGGAAGTAGAGCGTCCTTTCCAGTGGACACGACAGATATTGACGTGCCACCTGGCCCAAACCGCTGTGAATATTCTATCCTGTTAGTTTTAATTGACCATTTTTCCAAATACATCGAAGTCTGTTCCTGTAAGACCCGAAAGGCCGCAAAAATAGCCACGTACATCGAACGATTCCTCTATACCCACCTAGATACTGAAGAAATTCTAACTGACAATGGGTCGAAATTCAAAGGTGAGGTAGAAGAACTGCTTGCGCGAAGGGGCGTCACGCTCTGACATACGGCACCCCACGTGTCCCAGTCGAACGGGTTGGCCGAGAATGCCAACCGTATGCTTAAAACCGCCCTTCGCAGGAACTTAGCGGCACACGACACACGTCCTTGGCCCGAGATCGTATATCAGATCGTCAGGATCCACCGGGCCACCCCTCATGAATCTACGGGGTTTACCCCCTTTCAGCTTCGAACTAATAGCCTCCCCTGTGTCGATTACCGGGGTAACTCAGAAATTGCCGAAGCAGGGGGTAGAGACACGCGTGCAACTCTCAAGGCCAAGGCCAAAACGTACACCGAATTAATGGAGCGGGCCGTCCTGAAGCTAGCCCGAAAAAGGTAAGGGATGACCGAACTGGCCCACGGTAGACAGGTCCATAGCTACGAGGCCCGGAATGGAAATGCTGGGCCCCAGTACCAATATAAATTAAGGGACCTAGTGCAGGTACGTAAATGTGCATGCGACTGGAAACTCCCTCCCAAGTTCTCTGGCTGTTTTCGCGTGGTCGAATTCGGACCCAACGGCGCCAACACAGTGCGCATCGCGCCTGAGGCTAGTGCCAGCCATAACTCTGTCCCCATCGTCCGGCATACCTCCTACCTCCGTCTTCGTCCTCCTTCTGAGCTTTCTCCCTCTTCTTCCTCGGAAAGCGAGGAGAACGACAGCAATCTAACTCTCTCTCCTCTTTCTCCCTCTTGTCCTTTGTCCTCCTTTCCCATCTCGCCATGAGTTTTATCACGGAGCGGGTTCTTGATGCGCAGCTGTTGCAGCCATGTGGCCACATCTCAGAGATTCGGCAAGTTTGTCACCCTCGACTCAATGCGGATCTTCGGCGTCTGATGCGATTCTTCTGCGACGAAGATATCTGTGCCGCCGCCGCATTTGGGATCGAAGGAAGTCCTCACGCAGTGGTATTCACGGAGGTAACCGCAGTTCATCGGCGAGCAGGTCCCAGGACGAGCCACGCCACCACGGTGGCGGCATTCACCGGCGACATCAGTTCGGTCAATCTGCTATGGCATACCGTGATCTTGACCTCGCTGCGCGAGTGGACGGAGCAAGTGTCCAACGTGTGGCAGCACGTCCTCGCCCGACAAGGGTATAACATCATCCTCATCTTTACACCGGATCTAGACAATATTCGCCGATCACCGAGCGAGCGGCCAGTTGCGATCCCAACCCTCGTCCCCTTCCCACATCCCCAATGAACCACGCCGATCTTCTCGCGCCTCTCTCTATCTTTGCTCTCCCCTCTCTCTTCCCCACCTTCTGGCAATCCGATCTTCACCCTTCTCTTTCCTTCTCGTTCGAGCCTCTTTCAGTCCCTCTTATCAATCCTGGACATTGGCGATTGTGGCGCGAAACGTTTGAGGAGCTGTCTTTCTGCGTGGGCAGAGTACAGGTGACGTGGATGGGCACTAGCGAGCATCCCACGTGGATCGAGAATCCGGAGCTGCTGATCATACAGGCTTGGAGGACTAACGTGGAAGAAGATCTTCTTGGCTTTCTCTTCGGATCGGCCGGGTCGACGCCACCTGATTGCGCAGGAGCTTATCGCACCGGTCGTGCAACTGGCGGACGATCTCTCGCCCGACATCTATTTTCAGAGTGACGACAGTCCTGCTGCGTACATTTTTGAGTGATCATTGGACCCGTACCTTCAGTGGACTGCGTGCTTGGAGGAACCAAGGGAGGAGGATACGCTACCATCGTGGCAAGAGTACCTGAAGCCTTACGAGATCATCCCTCACGCCTTCTATCCGAGAGCAGAGGAAGTAGTCATCGACGACGACGAAGAAGAAGACGAAGACGAGGAAACATCGGAGGAGGGAAGCTATAGTGAGCATATTGAGGCGAGGTGAGCGAAGGAGAACAGGAGGAAGAGGAAACAAGATCTGAGTGGGAAGCCTTGCCGGAGGAAGCGACGCGTATAGGAACAGAGGCAGACGATCCGGAAGCGGCACGAAAACGCGAAGAAATTGTCACCGGGAAGCGCCAGCTGGAGTTCGCCAGCCAAGCTAGCCTGCGCATCGGCAACAATCCGACCACGGATCCAGAGCCGCCGAAGCCCGAGGATGGCGACCCTGCAGCCGCCGTCTCAAGTACCGCGCGACGGAGACGGAGCCGATCCCCCTCCTCCCCCAGCCCCACCCGTCCCCAGTTCGCCCACGTACCGATGTGAGCGATAGGCCTTCGTCCTCGAACACTGTCTCACCGACCCCTTGATTTCCTCACCCTCGAGCAAGTCCGTACCCCCGTCACCTTTCCATCCCCATCTCTTCCGCGAGTTCTATTCTACCCGTCTACTCGCCACCGTCCACCCCCACGCCTCCCTTCAATCAGCTGCCCCCACGTTCTGCTGGCATCTCCTGCTGTTCAGCGCTGCATGGGAGTGATGCAACGTGGTAGAGGTTTACTGCGTTGCCACGGGGACAATCCCCGCTTGCCGCCACTTCGAGATCTTTCGAGCGGCGCTCTTCTGCACCCTTTCCTCCTTCTACCGCGACTACCTCGCTTCCCTCCCCCGCAGCGGCGATCATTTCCCCCACTTCCACCGGATCATCCGATATGAGGAACTCCCGGTGACGATGGAAGGGATGAATCACTTCCTGCCCCCACTTCCTCCCCGTCATCCCCGCGAGACCTCCTCCATGTACCGCCTCTACTGGCCTATTCCAACTAGGCGGTAGGCCCCAATCACATAACACCTTCCCCCCCCCTCCTCTTCTCATCGGCACGAATCAGTAAGCTTCGTGAAGATCCCGCCATCGACGATGACGTCAATCGACGAGCAGCAACGAGCTGGGGTGCAGAGCACACGGAGATCACGCGGACCGTGATGGCGTCACCTGGACGATCTCTACAGGGCAGGGGGTTGCATATGACAGGGCCGCGGAGGTCTTGCCACGGATGTTGTTGCCATCTCATCCGCGGCTTAGTTACCACCCCTTGTGCTTCTTTCTGGAAGCCTTGCTGATGTGTTTGGTTCCTCATGCATCACTCTGTTCTTCCTCTTTCTCTTTCCTCTTCCGCCATGACATGCAATCAGGAGATCGCATAATTTTGGAACCCCCTGCGCGTCACATATGTGACGAACCACTTCCCGAAACCGTACTATCTTTCGTACCCCTGTTTATGTACCATATCAAACCCATTAAGGACCCCTTTTCGGTTTCTTGTTTTCGGATGCTGCATTTCCTTTTTCTTGAAGCTTTTTCGATTTCTGGGTTCTGTTTTTCCTTTTTGCAAATCGGGAAATACATGGGAATTTAAGTGCGCCTTAGCAAGCGCACGGGGAATTGGGCTCGGCGGTTGGGAATTCCGGGATAGGCGGAACTTCGACGTGTCCTTCTCGTATGTGTGAATGTTCTTGGTCGCGTCGGGGAAAACTCTCAGAATTTTGCGCGAATACGAATAGGCGAAGAATTTTCCTTTCCCGCGTCGCTTTTTCACACGCGGATATGGTGATTTCAATTTTGAATTAGGATAGAAGCAAGCGGTAATTGTTTTGGTGCCTTTTTCTCTCTTTTTGTTGACGGCACCGAGTATGCCGAAATTTCTCCTCTCTGTCCCCCGCCTCGCTCCCTCCCGCGCCTCCCTTCCCTTCTGCCTCCTTTTTCTCTCTCCCCGTAACTGTTTTTCCTCTCTCTCTCTCTTTCTTTCCCGCCTTGCTTTTTGCGCGCCCATTTCCCTTTCTTGATCATCTGAATCTTGGACCCGTCTTGCGCTACTTCTCGCGCCTTTTCTCTTCTCCCCCTCAGAGTCGGGGGCACGACACCCGGTCGATCCATCGATAACTCCCGCTCGCCAATCAGGTGCGCGGATCAATAGGACCTTCCTATTGCGCGGCGAATCTGATTGGTCGAACCTTGAGTTTCGAGGGATCAACATGGCGTTCGTAGAACACTCCTCTCAAAGTCTTCTCCTCCTGCTTCTCCTCTTACACCTCAGCCTTCCCGTAACCTTCTCACCCTTCTATCTCCCCTGTCGCAACTATAAAACCCGCAAGCTCGTCCGCAAATCTCTCTTATGTTCTCGACTCTCAAGCCAACTTCCGGGAAGCAGTGGCTAGGCAGAGTGTTTGAAGCAAGTCGGAAAGTCTTGTCGGGCTGACGATAGACTGGCCGGTTGCGCGTTGGATCGCCACGACGGACTTTGGGATCTGGGTGAACCGTGTCGAGTTTACGACAGCGGGGTGACGATCGCAGTGGTGGGAGTTAGCACGCGACGGCCGGGATCGTCGGTGCGGGTATGAGGATCGATGATCTGAGTTGAGTTGATTGGCCCGGGGCCATATTGGAATTAACGACGAATGCGCCTTTGTTGCGGATTGTTATCTTTGGCGTGAGTGTACGGCGGCTACGCCAAACTTTTCTCTTTCCGGACCTTGTCATTTTCTATTTTGATTTTCTTTCCCTCGAGTCTCTCTCTCTCTCCTTCTTTCTCTTCCTCTTTTTGGATGATGATGCGTCCGAATGATTGTCCCTCTCTTGAATGGGAATGAGTTTGCATCCTGTTTCTGTATGAAAGAACTTCTTCCGGAGCTCTTCCATTAGTTTCCTGGGTAATCCCCTCACGCAAGGACCCTGTCTTCTTGTCTTGTGAACGGTGGATGCGTGTGTACTGTGCAATGTGATCTATCCTTTCCTGTGCATGTCTCATTTTCGCACCTTCCACAGTGGATGCATGCATGGAGACGTGTGACTCTCTTTGATTAGATAATCGTCGTTGGGATTTTGTCCGAGAATGCAAGAGTGTTTAGATCGGTAGCTCTCTGTGCATTGCGCATGCCATCTGCCATATGTTGTCTGACATCAGTAGCCGACCCACGAGGCGGCCTCGAGAAACAAGGCGCCAGGAATCAACATTGTGCTGGCTAACTAAAGTTGAGCCGCGATCGCTCCCGTCAGTCGCATGCATGATTAAACTGACGAGTGTTTTTTCCCTTCTTTGGCAAGAAAGGATTGATTGGGGATTATTCCCTCTTCGTGATTGATATGTGGACTGACAAGTACCCTTCGATCGGGCATCAGCCTCCTGTACCTCCCGTACCCACACGACCTTTTCCCTACAACGAGGAAAGGACACGTGTATGCGAGTGGGACGTACGAGAAGCTGTCACACGGATCGGCGTGTGATACTACTTTTCCCCGGCAAACCGTTGTTCAGGGTTCATAGAGGCTGGGTTTGTTATTATCGACACACACTTCCCACCCTACTCAATATTGCTCCCCTTTAACGAACTAATCGTTATCCCGTGGACGGCAGTGGCGCCCCATTGGCCTCGAACCCTGTGCACAGAGTGCCAGCGTTTCGATCGCTACGAAGTGAAGGACTTCCACTACCGAATATGGAGTGAGGACGAGCACAAGGAGAGAGCCACGCGTCTGCGGCCCTCCTCATCAGGTTCGGAACCGACCAACGAACGACGACGGGACTTGATCCGAAAACGAGACACGCGAAGCGTGCCGAAGCCCTTCCGCTCTAAACGACGGGCCGTAGCACGGTGGGAAGCCTGATAATACTTCCTAGATTAAATTTGGATTTTGCTTTCTTCGCGCCTTGTCCGCGCGCGCATTCCGCGACGCGCGAAAACAATCGACTTGCTTCATCGGGCCAACACGGGGGATTTCAGTTCCGTGTGTGTCCCCACACTCAATTTCCAAAAATCCTTGGCACACCCCATCTTGCTGTTTTTCTGGGCCTCTTTCCGCACAATTAACACTCCGAACGAAAAACAGCACGGGTCGTGAGGTTGTGTGTCACAGTCGAGCATAGCAAGAAAGCTTAGTCTCAAGCAGTGCAGGCCCCTGTGAACGTGACCGGCACCGGTCACCTGTTCGTGACCGGCCGGTCACCGGGCCTAAAATCCGTGAACGGCCGTTCACGGGTTTTCCGTGCAAGGAGACGGCGGTACGGTCGGGATGGGGGCGGGAGGGCGGTGGTGCGGGGCCCTTCTACACCCCGTACCTTCAAATCATTAAAAAAAAAAAAAAAAAAAAAAAAAAAA
>BFEA01000562.1:526669-541499 GCA_003427395.1 Chara braunii | reverse complement strand
CCATTTCAGATGGAGATAACAATGTTTTTTTTTTTTTTTAAGCTCCACCTGCGACCTCTTATAACCATATGGCTGCTGCATCAACGTTCTTAGGTCCTCCCCCCGCTACTTACGAAAGGCGAAAATGTCGACGCATCTGCGCAGAGACGTCGGCAAGATACATCCGGTGCTATTTATAGGAGACGATGCCATCTTTCCACGATCTGCGTGAAGATGCTCTCGGCATTTCTCCCGTTTCGTCAGCATTGTGGCGACCCCCTTTAAGTTCTTTTTTGCGTCCCTGTCTCTTTAAATTTCTCCCCCTTTCTACTCCGCTGATGGTAAACTGCACTCTTTTTTTTTGGGGGGGGGGGAAGAGGAGGAGGGGGGGGGAAGGGGGACTACACGGGAGTCACAAAAATGAGTTATAATTGCACTATCGGCCAAGATACAGTTTCGTGCAATGTATAGAACCCAGTTTTCTGGCCAGGTGTAGGGTGACCGAAGTGCAATTGCAAACTGTGTCCTGCCCCATAGTGCAATTATAACTCGCGTTTGGGACTCTACTGAAGTTACCCCCTTTTTTTTTTTTTTTGGGTAAACTCCACTTTGCCACTTGCTTTTTGTTTTTCTTATCTTTTTTGTTTCAGGTTTAAATTTCCAACTTCCGTATCTTTCATCACAAAGCTGAGTCCCAGGGGCATCAGCAAAGCGGATTTGATTTAATTCCTGAATCTGGATGTGTCTGTGCTGCAGAAATGCAGAAAAGCAGATGAATCTCAATTTTCTGCATCTCTCCTCTAGCACGTCCAGATTCAGGCATGATATCCAAATCTCTTCGCTGATGGGACCAGGCCCCAGGGACCTCACACTTCAACCTCTGGGGTACTGGAAACACTGCCCAGCTAACCTCAGAGGACTCGCTTTCCTTTTTTTTTTTTTTTTTTTTTTTAACTGAGGACTCGCTTTCCAACCACAAATTGCCTAAACCCATGGCAGAGCCAAATCTGCAGAGAATACTCTCGAAGTCCACAACATACGACCTCGTTACTCTGCTTCGAAATCTGGAACCGGGGGCCAAGTCCCACTTACGCTGATCTTTCATTCTGGGCCGTTGATCTTTGTAATCTATTGGTCGGAAATTGAGTATTCCGGTAAGTGGGACTTGGCCCCGGGGCCCAATTCCCACTTACCCCAATTCTCTATGTTTTTTTTTTTTTTTTTTTTTTTTTTAACCTTTAATTCTGCAGGTCAACGGCCAGGAATGGAAAATCTGGTCCACTTGGACCCGGTCCCCGGGCCAACCTCCCCCCCCCCCACCCCCCAACTGGGACCAAGTCCCACTGTGTAGTGGCGCCTCCAGTTCTGTCAGACGCACGAATCTGGACGTGTTTGTGGAAATGTGCGTTGGAGGAGACTAAACGCCATTTTCTGCACATCAATACTACTTGCTCGAGAAAGAAATAAAACGCACAGAAGAAAAATCACCAACGGACGTAGCACAGTTGTGCTACACCGAACGAAGTGTTGAAAGAGAGACCCAAATTCGAATCCAGACACAAAATGAGATGACGAGAACTAAATCACTTTGAATTACACCGGGGGCCAAGTCCGACTAGCAGCGTTGAGCTACCTCAACGCCTGAATCCGGACGCGTTTGTGGAGACGTGCAGTTCAGCAAACTCGACACCATTTCTGCACATCTGCGCAAAAGCGTCCAGATTCAGTCGTTGAGGTAGCTCAACGCTGCTAGTGGGACTTGCCCCCCGGCGGCCGGTCAGTTGAATGATGATATCTCGAGGCCGTGAAGAAAAAGTTTTTAAAAAGTTAAAAAAAAGTTTTTACGAAGTTTTCAATTTTTTTTTAAAGTTTTTAAAAAGTGAAAGCAATGTGAAACAAATGTGAAAAAAAGGTGCAGAAGTGAAAAAAAGGTGTATCTTCTGGAAGTGGGGAGAAAAAAAAAAAAAAAAAAAAAAAGATGCACTCGCCATTGCTTTTCGTCTTTCTCACGATTGGCGAGTGGCTGCGCGCAAAAAAAAGGCGCTCTGCTCTTGGGTTCCGCCCCGCGTTGAGATGCAGACAACCGCAGCTACCTTCTTCCTTTGAATACAACGTATGGTCATTATAGCTGAATTTAGACTGAGAGAAAGTCCAAATACAGCCATAATGACCGTACGTTGCATGCGGAAGAAGAAGGTAGTCGTATCGAGATGCACATTGCGAACATTCGAATGAATCGAGTTTTTTGTTTGTTTCTCGGTTTTGCCGTCATTACAGTTGTGCTTGTGGGGCCGCGCGCGTTGCCTTTAGCCCCTCGTTCCTCTGCAAACCAACAGATGCAAGAATGTCGAATGACCAAAAAAAAAAAACAAAAAAAAAAACGGCCAATGAATCGTGCCGTGGAACGTGGGTAAATCCGTTCGCCTCCTTCTTTTTCTTGAATTTGTTTCTTAATCCGCTCGCTTCTTTTTTTTCTTTTTTTCTTTTTTTTTTTTGACATCGCTGATCACCGGCTTCGCACCTGCGATTGCCAACCGTCTTCGCAAAGCAATGATAAGAACAGGTGCGCGGAGTTCTGACGTGTGAGGATGACCATCTTTGTACAATGACCGACAAATGCCCAAGCGAGAGGGCAAACCGCCGCGGTGCACACGGCTATTCAAATGTCGAGTGCAACTGACTTTGGCGCCAAGCACCACTCTTTATATATTGTACATATAGTTTGTTGTCCTCTTCTCCCTCTCTGCCTACGGTTTACCGGGCAGTTCTATTTGACGATATATACATATACATATATATATATATATATATTTTAATGTATTTAATTATTTATTTATTATTACGAGCCCAGTGCCCAAGCCAAAATACAATGCAACACATAGTTCCAAATTCAGGGGCAGCAAGACTGTCAGCTTTTTTTTTTTTTTTTTTTTTTTTTGGAAAGCAGGTAATTCCAGACTGTCAGCTTTTCAATTCAAGGCCAAGGACACTCGATCATCCCGAGGTCGTGAAAACGGGACTGAGGAAAAAAAAAAGAAAAAAAAAAAAACCGGGGGGGAGCTAACAAAACCGGAAAAAGAGAAAGGCATCGTTCAAAAGGTCGACTGAAACGAAATTTGGCGGCAAGTACCACTCGATGAATCCAACGTAGAGAGAAACTGAATTTGGCGCTGGCGGGAAGTATTCAAGCTAAGAACCCAAAAACTGTCGTGCGAAACTGAATTTGGCGGCAAGTATTCACGCGATGATCCCAAGGTAGTGAAAACGGCGAAAACGAAACAGTTTGGCGGCAAGTATTCATGGCTTGCCGCAAACAAAAAAAAAAAAAAAAAAAACGTTACAATCTCTTTTTTTTTTATACAATCTACAATCGCTTTTCTTTTTAACTTTTTTTTTTTTTTTACCATCAACAATCCCAATGTCGAGTGAAACTGAATTTGGCGTTTTACCATCAACAATCCCAGTGTCGAGTGAAACTGAATTTGGCGGCAAGTATTCACGCGATGATCAAATGGTCAGTGAACTTGCGGGACTCGAGCTCTGGAGGTCCGGCAGTCTGCCCCGGATGCGGTTCCACTTTCCTCCATTCTGCCTTCCTCGCCGTTGATCCTCGTAATCGACGGTCAGCGACTTGGACGATCGGCATAACTGGCACCTCGCCTCAAGGTCCCTTTGGGTCACCCCGCGCGCACCCGCTCTGATCATCTTATCGCTGAAAGTCAGAAACCATCTCTCTCTCTCTCTCTCTCTCTCTCTCTCTCTCTCTCTCTCTCTCTCTCTTGAGAAGATTGAGAGTGAGAGAGAGATCAATCAATCTTCTCTCTCTCTCTCTCTCTCACACACACACACACACACAGACTAGAGAAGATTGATTACGGAGTCCCCAGCTATTTTCACCTGGCTCGTTGGCTGTTACTCGAGCGGTCGATGGTCGAGTCGAGAATCCGGTTTGCGAGACCCGTGAAGTCATCATATCAATCGGTTGCAATTGTGGAGGCGAAAAGCGAAAACCAAAAAAAAACAAACACACGTTGGTGTTTCAGACAGGGTTATTCCGCTCCCATGGTGTCGCGCGTGGGATACTCAAGTGCCACGCGGGCGTGCCTAAAAAAAGGCGAATCAGGGCATGAAGATCGCGGGGGATACTAACTTTTTTTTTTTTTTTGGGCATACTTACATCACGCCGCCCTTTTTTTTTGTTTGTTTTTTATGAAAAAAATGGCCACGGCCTAGAGATATCATCATCGAACTGGACCGGCTAAATTCCGAGTTTTTTTTTTTTTTTTTTTTTTGCAAAAGGAGCAAAACTGTGCCAACAGGTTCCTCACAAAGTTCGCCGCCGCTCTGAGGCTGAGTTATTTTTGACTCACCAGATTCGATCTTAGCTTCCCCTTTTTTTTCTGTTTTTTTTTTTTTTTTTTTTTTTTAAATAATCATTCAATTGATTACCAGAAATTCTGAAGTCGGGCCGGGGTCCCACAATTTAAGTTCAACCCGGTGTAACTCTGGGAGCATTAGCCAGTTTCGCTCATGAGTTCATCCACCTTTAAATTCGTGCTTCAAATAGTAAGCAAGCCCTATCCTATTCCCTACCTGTTCTATGTTCACTATGCTTATACTACTTCACAGGCCTACGTCTTCACCCGAATATAACGCCCGGTCATTATAGCTGTATTTGGGGCATTTTTCAGTCCAGATGCAGCGATAATGACCGGGCGTTCTATTCGGGTGAAGACGGTAGTCCGGCCTGGAACCCACCTGACGGTCGGTTTGAACATTCTCTGTTCGTGAGTAGCGTGCCACTCTACCACCCTCCTCCCTTTTTTTTTTTTTTTTTTTTTTTTTTTTTTAATTTGGACCATTTCTCGATTTATGCGTGTCATCCTTGCGCAGGGGCCATGCTAATCTTCTCTTTNTGCGTGTCATCCTTGCGCAGGGGCCATGCTAATCTTCTCTTTCTCTGTATCGTTCCAATTTTAACGGATGTCCCGAAGGACGTCCTCCCCTTTTGTGCCTACTAACCTCCTCCCCTTTTGTGCCTACTGCGGCCGTAACAAATTATAACCAACCGGTTGGTACTACCAGCACCTCTGATGCTCCCTTACTAGTCTCTGACCCCCCCGAACACTATTAGCTTGAGGCTTATATCTTCTGTGCATCCCATCAAGCTCTGTCAGCCATTGGCCCCATTCCAATCTGTTGTCTTGGGAGATGCCGACTAACCGTTCATTCTGTGCCCAAGTCCTCCTGAACCATTCTCTCCCTCTGGTGGCCTTTCCCATGTTTGCTTTCCTGGTCCAATCGGCTTTAATTTCCTCAGTTAGGCGCTTCTGGAATAGTATTTCTGCCTGTTGATCCCTCGTTTTCTCATTTTCTCTTCTTTGAATCTCCTAGCATTTCTGTCCTTCCAGATTACACTCATCAGACTTGCTCTGGCTACCTGAGCGACGTAGCCCCATCCCTGATTGATTGTGAGGTCTTGAGGCAGAAAACCTGACAGCGCCCATCTCTCTCCCATGGGATTGTTCCTTCTGTGATCTCCTTTCAGTGAAAGAGCCACCATCTCCACCACTTTTGAGATCTTGGGCATGCCCACCACAAGTGTCTCTCATTCTCATAGAACCAGCCACAGAAATCGCATTTTGTGTTGATGCTTTTCCTTCTCCTCTCTTTTAGCCACATTGCAGAGGGTACCGCCAAGTGTGCTTGTAGCTACATAGTAGTGATACCCGTTTTTGTGTGGGTATCAACTGCAGCTGCTTCCACAATCGATCGTACTCCTCTTGTTTGGGGTTTTCCTGTCTGGGTCTGTGTTTCTCCCATCTTTCTGCCAGTTGGCTGACAGTATTTGAGGCCTCTGTGCAATTTGTAATGAACACAGTCTGACAGATAATCAGAAGTCGTCCAATACCTGTAGAATCAGTATCTGCAGCAAAGTCTCCAATTCGTGAAGAAATATATCAAACAGTATCTCATTATCATCAATAGACGAGAGGGGAGGGGGAACAGACAAAGGAGAAGATGAGACAATAATCCCTGCTGACCCTCTCCTTCTCCGGGCTTCCCCCCCTTTTTTTTTTTTTTTTTTTTTTTTTGAAAAAAACACCCCCACCAGTGTTAGTGGTGCTGATAAGAGCAGACACCACTAGCACCTGGGGAGAGGCTCCATCTATTGGTGGGGAGCTTCACCTGCTGGAAAACGGGTCCAGCGTCCCATATACAGACTGAAATTTAGAGCACATCAGAAAACAAATGTGGGATGTTCCTGCCAGCATTGATTACCCTGGGATCCAGGGGATTGACTGAGCAGGATTTTGGGAGGAAGGGGGAACCTCTTCACCCTAATCTGGTGCCAGGTACATCACTTCCCACTAGTTCCTCCCTTCTCCTAAGCCATAGAGTAGAGAAGATATCAGAACTTTCATGAAACTGAGGCTAGAAGCCTACCCAAAAGAAATAGAGTTTTGAGCTAGAAGCCTACCCAAAAGAACTAGAATTTTGAACTTAGGGATTATGCCAACTGCTCAGAAAACCATCCCATAGTTTTGAAAGATAGTCGGAGATCCCTGAAAGCCTTGATTACCCTGAACAGCAGGGGCTTTACTTTGTAGGTCGTCAACAATGAGCCTCAGAAGATACTTAGAACATTCACCCCTGGCCAGCTTGGGTGAAAACCAGGTGAAAGAGCACTGCCGGTAGAATTTGTACTGGGAGTAAGACCTCTTCCCCGTACCAGGCTGATGGCCAAGTCCTCCTCCTGAAGGCCTGATGGACCTCCTCGCTCTGTATGGGGCTGCCCTTCTGCTGCCAGAGTATTGTTTCCTCTGCCTGGGAAGGGTGGGATGGTACTAAGAACGCCCATCCAGCTAACTGAAGCCCTGAACAACTCGGCCCCTGAACAACTCGGCCTTTGGAGCAGGCTGCGTTAGAGGCTGACTGGGAGTCATGCTGTCTCCAAAAGGTGAATGCTATCTTCAGGGGCAGAGGACCGGAAGGAACGCTGGGGGGCACCAGTGTTTCCTTTCGTTCCTTTGCTTGTTTGAAAGAAAATTGTATGGCGTCTGTCCTTACTGTCCAAAAACGTCCCCCCCTTGTTGGAGACTGTCACCCTGAAGACTGTATCTCAGAACGACGCCCGATCGGAGTTGATGAGGGGGGAAACCAGGCTCACCCTACCAAAGACATGCCTCCTTGTTTCCTCATCGCTGCGTCCGACCGAAAAAAACAGGGACTGTAGTCTAATGTGACAGGGCTATTAACAAGTAATAGCAAGAGCAGCCTAGACCAGTAGATGGGGAAAAGACAGTAGAAGGTGGAGGAAAGCAGGCCTTGTTAGTCAAGTGCAAACTTCCAAGGCATATGGGTGGGGGGGGAACGGGTTCGGGAACTCCTCTGCAGGTCTCATAGGGATATTGGGATCCACAGTCAGCCATTCCTTAAATTTCAGGTGATAGTCTCTGGGCACTTGTTCCTGGCTGTCGCCCCCCCCCCTCCCCTCCCCATCCCATGAGCCAGACCAATGTACTTCCGCTACCCAGCCCCCTCGGTCCCCCCCCAACCACTCCCTAGAGAACTGAAGCAGCCGTTCCCTGATGTCAGTGACTCTATGGAGATTGTCCAGCGTTTGTCTCAAAGTTTTCCATCTGTGAGAGAGCTCCAATTGAAAATGCGTTTTGAGTTGTTCCATCCTTTCCTCGCCCTCTACCCTAACATGGTCTAAAGTTAGGACACATCGTTGCCACCACAGGATCCATAGAATCGTTCCTCGGGCCAGATGGAACATGTTCATTAGGAAAATATCATTCTGGAAGGGGGGTTAATATCCCAGTAAGATGGCCCGCCAATCCCATGGCCATGGCTGCCCGGGGACTATCTGTTGCCACACCCTGTCCCACCACCTCCAAGTCAGAACAGCCGCAGGGCATTGTAGGAATATGTGTTCGATTGTTTCTATTCTTCTTCTACCCGGGAAACCTTGCTGGCATCGAACGCACCAAGGGAGCGCTCGGCCCTGCTGTTCTAACTGCGAATGGTCTATCAACCAATTGTTGGTGGGAAGACACCGATGCAGGATCTGCCACTGCAGCGAAGTGATTTTCGCGGGCTTACTCTCTGTGTCGCCGAACCATCTTATAGGTGTCAGAAGGTGACGATCTACATTGAGGTGCCTTTGCCAACGGTCGACCACTGTATTTTTTAGGCAGCGTTTAATCCTCAGCATGCGATATGCTGATTTGACTGTGAGACCAAACAAGGTTTTTGGTTTAAGTTGTTTGGCATTGAATCGTGGCACCGGATTCCACACCCATTCCAAGGGGTCAATGGGGAGGCCATCTATGGCTATCTCTGGAAAGAACGCCCACCTTTGATCCCCCTCGTCCATCACCCGAATTCTGTGTATCTCGTCCTTCTGGACCCATTCGAAGGGATCACTACTCCCTGCCAAGCTTCTATTCCCTTTTACGTTATACCATTCAATCAGCGCCTCCGCCAATCGGTCTATGTGGATAAGGCCGACCCTGTCACCCCTCCCTTCCTTGGCCACCCAGTCCCTCTCCTTCATCACCCTTCCTTTGCGTAAGGTGCGCCACCATGCCACCGGGAGGGCTTCCAATATGTCTTCGAACGTTGTCTCTACATTATGGCAATACCTAAGCTCCTCCCTCATCCTCTCCGCGCTCTTCCAATCCCTCTTTTCCTCATCCCAGAGATCTCCCACTTTCAACACCCCATTCTTCACCCATCCTTTCCATGGGGTATCATAGCTGCAAAAGATCTGACCCCTTTCATTGGAGATCCAACGGTTCCCGAAAAGGGGTTGTCTTGCTACTTCTTCCCACCGAACGGGAGGAGGGCGATTTGGGGGTGGAAGCTTCCTCCAGATTTTTAACAAACGGGGCCAAAAATCGTCTCGTCGTCCTTCCATGCCCCGGGAGTATCGTGGAATCCTCCAATAACGGTCGTCTAACCATCGGAGCGGGTGGATGGCCCTGGAGGCCTCAGGGGCCAAACGTGCAATTTGTTCTAAAGCGAGCGGCCTCCACGTCGAGGGGTTATCGAAGATCAGCCATAACACCCACTGTAGACTCAGGGCTTGGGATTGGCCTAGGGGATCTAAAATACCAAGACCCCCTTTTGCCTTAGGTCGTATGACTAAGTCCCACGCCACCCTACTTATGGCGTTGGGGTTTTCGCTGTCTCCTCTCCATAAATAGGTTGTCACCTTTCTCTTCAGGGTTATTTGGGCGTCTGGACTCAGCGGCCAAAGAACCGATTTATACCACAAGGTGGCTAACACTACATTGTTGATGATCAAGGCCCGACCGAAAAGGGATGTGTGCTGATGGTTCCATTGCAACAATTTGGCAAATGTCGGGCTTGATAACCATTCGTCGTTCTCAAGGGGTTTGCCTAATACTATCATCCTGACTCCCAAAATACGTATTGGGGTTTCCGGGGCTACCCAAGAGACTTGGTGTCCTTCCGGCAGGCGGCCCCCTTGATGATGGAGTCACCATCCTGTTGTTTTCTGACCCCAATTGATGGCCATGTCCGAGAGGGTGCCGAAAAGATCCATCAGTCTATGAATCGCATCCATGTTTTGATGCGTGGCATCAGCTAAGATTGTAAGGTCATCCGCGAACAACGAACAGATGGGAATCACCTCCTCAGGGATGCCAGTAATCTTAATTTTCTTTATGTCCTTGCTTTGTCGAAGGTTCGCTGCTAGCGCTTCCATAATGATAATGAATAGGAAGGGGGCAATGGGATCCCCTTGTCTTACCGACCGTTGTAGTTTTATCGCCGGGGCAATCGACCCATTGATTTGAATGCTGGTGGTGGCATTCTTATGTAAAATACTCACCCACCTTCGGAAGTTAATACCAAAGTTCAGACGCCCCAGACATCTGTCAAAAAAAAAACAATCTACATGATCGTACTCTTTTTCAAAGTCTATGAAAATGAGGGCGGCATTACTTTTGGGTTGATGCGCCAAGCTGATCATCTCATTGATCAAGAGAATGTTTTCTTGAATGTTGCGATTGCGCATGAACCCGGTCTGTGCCGGATGAATGATGCCGTCCATTACTTCTATCATTCGGTTGGCCAGAGCCTTTGATAGCATCTTGTACACTACCGTCAGAAGAGTAATAGGACGATAATTCTTGATGTTCATTTTATCTCCTTTTTTGTGAAGCAGAGAAAGTACCCCTTGCCCTACCAGCTCCCCCAACTCGCCCAAATCCCACACTGCCTCGTAGAAGAGCATCAGGTCGTCACTCAGGAAAGGCCACATGGCTTCCCAAATTTCCTTGGGAAAGCCATCTAGGCCCGGGGTTTTTTCTTCCTCCATTTGCATGAGTGTCGTCCAGATCTCCTCTTTGGAGATCCGCCTTTCCAACTGAATTTTCTGAGGCGGAGACAGGCGGCCCTCCATCGGGCGTAAAAAGTCTTCTATTGCTTTTAAGCGGTATTCGTCTTGCTGTGGGGGAATGTGAGAGGAGAAGAGGTCTTTGTAAAAAGTTCTGGCGATTCTAACACAGTGAGTCGTGATGGTGGCTAAGTCGTTAGAAACTGGGTCCAATAGAGCTTCGATGGTGGTACGGTGTGCTCTCGAGAAGGATCACTGAAAAAATGAGAGTCTATGGTCCCTTCGGTAGACCATTTGGCTAGTTTACCACGAATTCTAATTCCTTGCCAACGGTGTTGTGCTAGTAAAAGTAATTGGTCCTGCAAGCGTTGAATCTCCGGGATATGGTCATTAGAATTGTCCTGGTTAACCAGGTTGTGAAGCTCTCTATGAATATCTATTTCCTATGCATGTCGTTTGTTTGCTACTAGTTTCGAGAAATCCTTGCATTTCCTCGCAAGGAAAAAGAGACCGTTGGTGAACCAACGCACCACTGAGTCAAAGGCAACTTTCTGGTCCCTCCAGAAAGCCCAAACGTCGCGAACGTAAGTGAGGAATGATTCTTCCTTGAGGAGGGAAGTATTGAGCTTATAGTAGCCAGGGCCTTGGTCTGGTCGTTTTCGAAAGGAAAAGATGGTTCCACAGGAGCAGTGGTCAAGGCCCGGGTGGGGCTCCGTGGGAGGATAGTGGAGAGTTGCAGAGCATTCTGAATATCATGCGATATCAAGATCAAATCGATCCGAGATTTTGAATGTCTGAATTGTTCGTTGGTGCGGTGACAAGTATAAGATTTAGCTGTCGGGTGTAAGAGCCTAAAGGTGTCTACCAGGTTCAGAGATTCGCAAAGGTCTGCCAATATCCGCTCATCTTCTTCCACATAGTGTGGCCATGGGGCACAAGAACCCCACCTATCTCTTTCTCGGTCCGGTGCTGCGTTAAAATCACCGGCGATGATGAGTGGGACTCCTTGAGGCACCAGGGTCTGGAGATGGGCAAAAAATGATGCTCTTTCTGTCGCGGAGTTTGGGGTGTACACACACATGATGCTGATTAAATCCAATTCTAGCATGCCGAGGATCAATACGCATCTCCCCTGCTCCTCATCCGCCACCCAATTGACCACCTCTAAACGTGACCCAGGCGGGACCCAGATAGCTACACCTGCCGAGCCTGGTATTTTGGTGTGGGCTCTGAAGGCCTGATGAGGCCAAATTGATTTGTGAGCCCGTAGGTGATCTGGTTTATCCAATAGATGGGTTTCCTGAATGCAAATTACATCTGGCCATGTCCTGCCTCCCACTCCTTTCAGCTGGTCCCATATTGCTTGCCTTTTCGTGGGATTGAAGGTGGCCAGGCCATTCACGTTCAGGGTCCTAAGATCAAGGTCCGCGTTCCGGAGGCAATGCTTCCATTGCCGGTTCCTACAGTACAGGGTGTCTATTTCATCCATACCAAGACTGTTTCTTCTTCCTAATTAGACGCGAACCCATGGCTTGGTGGACCAGTCGGTTGTACATAGTAGACTGTACTGCAGAACCCTCGACAAATAGGTGAGGAGGTCCTCCCGCGTCCAAAAATCGTTGGCAATCACTTGATGGAGGGGAAGGTCCATCAGTGCTCCATGGCAGAACCAACTTAGATTGGAGTCCTTATCCTCCTCGAACAGGACATATAGATCTGTGGATGCCACCCTTATCAGCCCTTCAAATAGAGGGAGGGTTGCCAGGACTCCCGCTGGGAAGTGCCGGCTCAGAAAAAAGTCAGCCTTTTTCTTAAAATCACTATCCCGCAGTATCGGAAGGGACCAAATGTTGACAAAGCGCCATCCTGGTAGCGTGTACCCTCCTTGCACTGGGGATAGACCGATCTCCATCCTATCATCTGCATATCTCAGCGGAATGACTACCACCCCATTTTTCTGAAGCAGGCTCTTCTCGTACTGTCCTGTTTCCACCATATATCTGAGTTTTTTGTGGCGGGGGTGGCTGACTCCTTCCCCCTCTCCCTGTTGCTGTTGCGCCTGGGCCCCCCCTCTCCCTCTCCTTGTTGCTGTTGCACAGGGGGGTGGAAATGTTGGCCGGCCAGGTGGCAAATCCGCTGGAAGACATCGGACCAGGTGATGTGTGAGGGCGGCCCTTCCTCCAATGCCCTACGTAGTGTCGGACTTTTGTCTAATAAAGGAAAAAGTTGAGTGTACGTGTTATCCCAAAAGTCTTGCATAGCGTCCGGGTATTGGATTTTGAGGTCGTTGATCAGCCAGTCGGCAATGGTCCTAATTTTAAGTTCCATGTCCATGTTTGCCAGAGGGGCGTTGGTGTCCTCTTGGTGATCTATGTCCATTGTCGTTACCTCCGGGGGGGGGGGGAAGGGGGACTGACAGCTCCTCAATATCCATTGGTTGGGATCCAAAGGCCCCTTCTAGATAGTCCTCTGTGGCGGGCACCCTCTTCTCCTCCGTTTCTTGAACCCCTTGGCACTCTGACTGCTCTGGCGGCAGACTCGCCCCGCCCTTGGTTTTGTCGCCAGGAGGGACAGCTGGTTGGAGGGCTGGTGTTGATTGCGTTCCCGTTGACGGCGCCTGGAAATATGTGGCCGAGATCTTAAACAACCTCTATAGCATCTCAGGCCATTGGTTTTGGCTGAAGGAACCCTGCTCCAAAATGTTCTTTATGGTTGTGCTGTTTTCAAAGGCTCCTTTTAGCTGTGCGTGGGCGTGAGGCCAAAATTCTGTCGGGGCCTCCTTATACTGAGATTGCAGACCAGACATAACCCAGTCTGCTATCTTGAGCATGGAGGGGGTCGGTGATTAGTGTGTTGTCGATGGGTGTCAAATTATCTCCCCCTTCCCCTCTCCATTCCAAGAGATTTGCGTAGGGATCCTTTGCAGGCGTGTTATCGGGAAGCAGTTTGTTTTCCTTCCCGTTGATCAGGGATTGTTGATGCTGACCCCCATTTTGGGTCGCGGCTTTTGATGAAGCCGCCCCTCGCTCCTCTGACCCTCCAGATTCTGTTGACGAATTAACGTCTGTTTCATTGGATTCTGATGCTTCCGTGGGCAACAAAGAAAACCTATTTTTTGTTGCTTCTTTGTTTAGTTCGATGACTGGAGGGATTTTACCTTGCTTTGCCCTTCTCGGGACCGATCGTTGCCGCAGGTTCCCTTGGTGTCCCAGATAACCCTCCGGGGTTAGGCCTAGCCGCCTCCCTCCCTGCTCACCCTGCTCTTTTACACAACGTGACTCCTGAGGGACAGTGAGGGACGTCTTCGGGTGTAGGTGGGCTTCTACTGTCCTTGGGGGGGACCATGTGGGAGGGGGTATAGTGTTCAGATTGGGTTCCCCATCTTTGTCCCATATCCACCCAATCAATTTCCCATCCTTGTCCGTCTTGTCAGCATAGACCCACCCTTCGTGCCCCGGGTCAACAGTTCGCCAGTGCGTGCTTCTGAAGGGGTCTTGGATGAGACGCCCTGTGGCCCTGACCTGATTAATCGGATGATGAGGGCATGCCGGGTGTACAGGTGCCCATACGCTTGACACTTAAAACACCAAGGTCGAAGTTTATGGGCGGTGTGTATCTTATAATCCTTGTCGCCAATCCGAAAAGGGATGATGTCGTCCACCGAGAAGGGGTGCCCCTCGGGGAGGTCAATTGCTAGCATGAGGTAGTCGTCCCTTCTAGCAACGTGGAGAGGGAGAGGATCAATGAAATCGATGATGTCATACTTTTCCCCGAAATCCTGCAGAAATGCGGCCTGGATCTCTATCGGGATATGTCGAAATTCGACCCAGAAATTTTCCGCCATCATCTTCTTCCTCCTTTCCTTTGGGCGTTGTTGTTTTGGAGGGGACCACGGGTATATGTGCACCTCAGATCTCTCGCATCGTATTGATCTCCACCTGTCCATTGTCAGTTTATCCTCTACGTGCCTACAGATGACCGTCATTGTGATGGATGACATGGGTTGAAGGAGAAACAGGTCCTGCGCCTCCTCCGTGCTTCCTTTCAGGGAGGCCAGTCGTTTCCGGACCCAGGCCACCTTACCATTGGCGGATTTAAAGGCGGCATCGTCGTAGAAGACCCAGTTGCTGGCGTGGCGTGTGTACAACTCATTCCTGTCCCTGACCTTGACTGTCGGGAGGGATTTTACAAGTGATGATTTCCCTTTTTGATTAATCACTTTGGGTTCCAATGGTGTCAGGAGTTTGGTAAGGAAGAAGGCAGCCGCAGAGGACAGGTTGTCTAAAGGGATCTTCCACTCTCGCCCTTCCCCCTCCCCCTTCCGTTGAATTGCAATAGAGTGGGCCCTGTCTCTTATACACATCTAGATGTGTATAAGAGACAGCATCTGCGGCTGTGCCTGAATGGTACGCCCATGTAACATTTCGTAAACAGATCACGAGTTCGAATCCTATTCCGAAAAAAAAAAAAAAAAAAAAA
>BFEA01000562.1:497248-514835 GCA_003427395.1 Chara braunii | reverse complement strand
TTTAGACCGTATGTGCTAGCAGGGGGGGGGGGGGAACCAGCTTCTAGCAATGTCAGATAAGCCAAACTGATAGTCCGGGCTAAGTCTTCTACAGACCCTTTTCAATGATTCAACGGAGCCTTGCGAGTCAGTGTCTACTGCAGTATGGTCACTGTAGGTCCTTAGTAGGGATGATTCTGCACTGTTGGCTCCGTAGTTCATACGAAAGGCATTTATTGCAGACACGGGCCGCATTGGAGTATCCGGAGATGGGGAACTGATCGTAATCAGGCGCTGTGGTCTCTCGCCTTCGACGCTCTCGTTGCTGCTAACTTGGATGACTTCGGGGTTGGCTGGGGCTGCATGAGGCTAAGAAGGTGCCTGTTGTACCAGCCCTTGTGTCCATGGCTCAACGAGTTGTCTCGCAGGCAGAGTCCATCCTTGCAAGGTGGTCGAACAGAGCTTCTAATGATGGCATTTGCCGCGGTGGTGATTGATTCGTGCTTGGGCAATGCACGGGCCTGCTGCGTCGTTGTCGAAGGTGTTTGTCTTACCGCAGCGTTTGCCTGTCGTTGTTGTTGTGCCTGTAGCACGTCGTGCATGTCAAGTTGCCTCTAGTCATACTGGGTACGCTTGCGTCTTGATTGCTTTGGGCCTTGCCTGCTGCTTTGCGGTGCTTGGTTCTTTTTTGTCTTGTTGCCTCGTCTAGTGTTGGCTTTCTGCGGCGTGGGTAGTGGGTTCATGGCGATGCTGAGCAGCTGTTCTCTTCTCGGTGCCTGCCTTTCTGCATCCGTAAGGGCACTGTTGTGCATGGGGGGAAGTGTTGTGCAGAGGAAGTTGGTCGCTGTCATGGTTGCCAGTCCGTTTGGCGGTGCGGAACTGTCAAAAAGGCGAGTGGTGTGAATTGCAGTGTTCATGGATTGCGATGTGGTGTTGGTAGTGACTACATTAGAGGCAAGGGTTCTGGGAGGTCGTGTCGTATGGGGTGTTGCAGCGGCATTGGCAGTGCCGTGTTGCGTATGCATGTTTGCCAAGTCAAGGCAGTGCCATCTGGTAGCGTGAGTGGGGGTTGCCGCTGCATTGCTATCTGCATTGGGTGGTGTTGTGTGGTTGGTTGCGCTGTGTGGCCTAGGGGGGGTGGGGGTTTGAGAGATGTGCGGGTGCTGCGGTGTTGATCTTGCGGAAGCGAGGTGGGTTGGGTTGACAACATGGTGCGGTGTCGTGGCGGTGGCAGCGGGGATATGCTGTTGCGTGCAGCCAGACTAATGCAGGGTGGACTCGGAGGAGGCGACTTCAGTGGTAGTGTGGGACAGAATGGTGTTTGGGGTGTTGGATGCAAGGTGTTGAGATGCTGGTGTGCTGGTATCATTGGGCGGAGGTGTTTGCATATGCTGCGGGGTTTCTGTGGGGGGTGTCGGAAAGAGGTTGGTGAGAGGGGTGGTGGCGGCAAGAGAGGTTCCAAGTCTCATCTATATGCATCTTCGGAGCGAGTTGTCTCCGTCTTCAAGTGTCGATCACCTCTGTTAGCTGTCTGGGCGAGCCGGCCTTCCGCATTTGGGAGCAGAGCAAAGATGAATTTGTGTACGAAGGGGAAGTCCTTGAAGTCTTCAAACTCGAGGATTCCTTCTACCGTAATCCTTCGGTTCTGAGCGATGAGATGCATGATTTTCATCATGTATTCTCTCATGAAGACGAACGAGACTTGTGCGAGGATGGGCTTTTTCCAAGATGTGCGCAACAGTGCTTGGAATTCCAACATCCTAATTCTGTTAGAGGGCGCGTGCGGGTCCAGCTTGTCCAGGTTTCCAATCACGTACCACGGCATGTGGTCAAACCAGGTGAAGCTCTTCTCGCATCCCTGACAGTCGCACTTCAGGTAGGGTCTTCTTGCGTTCCACAACTTCTTTAGCTCGGGCAGGTCGATCGGGAACTTGGGGATGCCTTTCTGATGCAGCAGTGGCTTCTTGGGGCACTTCCCTTTCTCCATTTTGGATATCGGGAGAAAATCGTCGTCGAGGCCTGCTCTCAGGTTGGCTGCTGGGAAGTGGATCGTGTCATTCCTAGCAGCGGTGCGGTAGTTGTCGATGTCTGCCATGCATAGGCCGGCTAGTGCCATGTATGCTTCTACGCTGATAGGTGCAACGTGGTTGAAAGTGTCCAGCTTCCATAGGCAGTTATGTACGCGCTGGACCGCTTTCTCAGTCTATATGCTAGATGCGAGTGGCAAGAACGGACTGTTCTTGGCAAACTTATGGCTTGCGTCTCTGCCTGTGGTGGTGAGGTCCATGTGTGCGTTGTCTCTCCTCTTTGCTTCCTTTCTTCTAGAGTACTCAAGTTCCACGGGAGTAAGCGAAATTTTGCTGATATATGAATCAGAGAATGTTTCGCTCCTCTCTGCAGTTGAGACTCCTCCGGCGGCGTCGAGGTGCGAGGCATCATATCCGTGGATCTCAAGGATGATTTTCTCGGCCTTCGCGATGATCAGGCTAATCTCTCTATTTTCGATTGCAGACTTCATGCAGACCTCTACGATGTTGCTGGCGAATTCTCGAATCTTGCTATCCAGATCTTGAGGTCTGGTCTGCAAGACGCAGACGAGCGAGACCCAATCACTAAAGAAAAGGTTCTCGATCAAAAAAGGAGTTTGGTCATTCGTTGCTTCGTGGAGTTGTAGAAGGACGTCAGCAAGAATGGCTAGCATGGCGATTTGGCAGTGTACTTTGGGTGGCTTCAGCGCTAAGAAAGGCCTAATGTATGGGGCCAGTTCTAGGTGCCATCCCTTTTTGATGCTTTCTTCATCTTGCACGTCGTAAGAAAGCGAGTAGGTGATTAGTTTTGTAAAAGGTTTTTTTTGCTGATTTCGGTTTAAATTTATTTTTTATTATTTAAGAAAACAAAGCACGGGACAGTGGTTGGGTTATCATATCATGTTTAAGAAAAGGCACATTTTGGTTCAGTAATTTTATAAGTTAGTTTTTGAGGTGCCCTATTGGGTAGATGAGAAGGCAAGTTGTTTTCAGTTGAGGTGTTCAACTGTAGATATGTGATTATGCAGATATTGTGTTGGGTAAGACGCAGTATGGGAGACAGGTGGGGAGCATTTTAGGATGGAACAAGGGAAGTGTTTTCTGAGAAGGTCAATTGTTTTATTATATTTATGTTTTTATGTTCTTATGTGTTTATCGTTTTTTTGAGATGTATGTATATGGCAGTTACTTAGATTTCAGCTTTTTTGCGAGCATATGTGGTGTTTGTCTTTTTTATTTTTTGCTTTTATTTGTTTATTTTATTAAAAAATAATAATAAATTTTAAGTTTTTCTTTTTAGTTTTAAAATTTTAACTTATTTTTATTCTTATTATTATTATTTTATATTTTAATTTTAATTTTTAATTTTTAATTTTTTATTATTTATTATTTATTTATTATTTTTATTTAGGGTGGTGGTTAGCTAGGGAGTGTCACGGCTCGTGTTGTGTGGAGCATGTTGGTATGAGGTGTGTTTTTTATTTTTTATTTTTTATTTTTTAATTATTCTTCTAGGCTACCAGAGTGACGAAAATCGAAGCATACGCGATAGTCGAGCATACGCTCAAACAGATGCGTGATATTTGAGGATCATAGCCAAGCAACTTCACGTGAATAGAAGTGATTCAACAAGAAGAGAGGGAGGGAGAAGAGAAAACACCCGCAAGTAGCGCAATAGTAACCAAGCTTCCGAAAAATATGAGTAACAGCACATGGATCGTGGTCGGCGAAAAACCCGACTAGTTTCGGCCACCTCGCCAGAATGGCCATTATCAGGAGATGATTGCGCCTTGAGAGTGGTTCTAGCTACAGGATTATATACTAGAAGTAGCATTGTTTCCCCGTCCATCGTTATCCTTAGTCGACGATCAAAGTATCCTGACCCCGCGCGCAGCATGCTGGAGGTCTTCGGGAATCAGATTAATGATAAGACAGAATGTAGTCGTGATTTCGGGTAGATGCAGATTCGAGATCTAGCGGGAGGAGCAGAGGAAAGTCTAGACAGGAAGCAAGAGAGCGGGAAGGCAAGTCCGATGCAGAAAAACGGGCCAGGTAGTAGAGATGCAGTCTTACCGTGAGGGAAGCGGGAGGGTTTGAAGGAGAAGTACAGAAAGTAGAGGCAGGAGATAACCAGGGGAGGAGAAAACGTTTTCCCGTTTGTCTCAGCATCACGCTAGCTTGGCAAGGTCCCCGTTCTGATCTTGGCAGGCTAACTCCATATCCGACGAAAAAGTTGTGTGCGTCGGCATGCAGGTATTAGATATCCAGTCGCAGAGCAATCTTCGCTTGGCGCAGCCTAGATACCGTATTCAATCGTCCCGGCCTATTTTTCCTTCCTTTTTTGTCTTTTCCCAACCCTTTGGAGAAAAATTGGACCCATTTGTCCCAGCATCCCTCGTTGCTTGCTGAAAAATCCTTCAGAGCCTGCAGGAACATCCATTTTGGAAAAAGCTTCTGTCGCAGTTCCCGCCTTAATGCCAGCAAACACGGGCCCACTCCTCTGTGATCGGAGGAGTGGGCCATGATCTTGCTGAGGTGATATTTAATAACACCGATTTTCTGGATTTTTGGCTCATATGACCAGTAATCCTGTGTTGATTGAAAAGTGATACTGCCCTTGTCCCAAATGTCAATCTGGTTCTTCATCACAGCTTCACATCGAACAGCCGAAGGGAAAGTCTGAGTAACCACCTTACATCCCAAAAAGTCGAGAACCCCGCTACGATTATCAGTCCTCATAACTGTGAGATTAGAGTTGTAGATCAGACGGAACTTAGAAAAAACATTTCTTGCTCTACCTAGGGCTTTCTCAGAAGAGTTGTGGAGGATAAGAAAAATAGCCACATCATCTACCAGCCTAAAACCGGCGATCAGTCGACGATCATTTCCTAAGGAGTTGAGAAAACATAACTCTTGGTGAGTGCAGAGGAGACAGGCGATGGACGGGCTAGAACTCTTTTCCATAGGGATTCCTACTGTTTGTCAGATGATGAAGGAAGAGACCTTGGAAAAGGAGTGTTCTAAATCGAATTTAACGAAATCAACAAGAAGGCAGAACTTAATTTTGACCCAACCTCTTTCTCCATGACCCTTCCCTAGCACTATGCCTTTGCCTCTCCTGTTAACACGTACAGCATTGTGTCCTTTAGCCATGAAGAAGTCGCACACCCATTCTACTGCCGTAATGATCTCATCATGCGGCAGTTTCGTGAACATTTATTTTATATCAAAGCTAGATGAAAGTCAAAATCCATCTTTCATCATTTTCACCTTTTGACCCAAGATCATGATTCGTTTTTTCAGCAGGTTAGTGCTCTTGAGGTTAAAGTGACTGTGTTCCGGAATCCTCCACAACAGACTATTGATAGCTTTAGCTATTAGTTTGCAGGTTTTCATTCTCGGCTCAAAAAAGGAAGGAGCTATAGGTCTTCACTTGCTAACATCTTTGTGTTTTGGGATTCCGTAAGCACATCCCAACTTCCCTTTTCCGTTCCATGGAGCCTGTGCCTGGATGCGCAGAAACTTATGTTTGCAGACCTTCAGAATCTCTTCCTCTGACCGTTGATCAATCACAAAACCATTGTTTCCCCAATAAAGGTTCTTAAGCGCCGAATAGTAAATGGAGGGGGAACATACAAATGAATCCCCTATATTGTGGTCTATTGGTGCCACTGCAAAGCAACTCAGCGATGTTTCCCAGAAATCGGGGTCATCCACAGTGGTTGAACATCCCTGTAAAGACTCGATAAAACAAGAATGAAGGGTTCCATTCCCTCCCACCCAGTTGTCCGTACGTGGGATGGTAGCTAATCCATCGATCATGGCTCTTCTCAGTTTCCCAACAGATACAGAATTCCTAGGTTGGAGTATGTTGTTAGCATTTTTGAGAGACAGGGGTATGAAATCCATCTAAGAGAAGCGAAAAGCTACATGTCCATCTTCATTTCGGGGAAAACCCTCGCAAGCATCAAGGCAGGGACAACATGTCTTTTCCATATAGGACAATCTTCTATGATCGTGCAGTCTTTCGGCAACGGATTTATTGGTTGTCCATACGATCTTCAATCTAGAAATTTTAAAATTTGTTAGAGAATTATTCGAACAACGTTTACGGACAACGCTATTTGCCAACTCGTACACTTTGACTTTCCAAAATCGATCGTGATACGGAATCCGTACAACTGCAGGAGCCAAACATCGGAAACCACAAGTTTTAACCAAGGTCCGTCCAACTACCCCTTTTAGAATGGACTTCGAGCGCTCCTTGTGAAAAAGTTCAATAAAGTTATATAGTTTAATCAAATGACGAAACCTAGTTTTATACAGCACCTCCCTTGTACTGGGTACATTGAGCAAAGTGACCAGAATGTCACACCTAAGATTGGAGAGGTTACCTCGGCGTCTTATCTTTAAGAAACAAAAACTCCCACCTGCACACAGTTCTTGTTTCAGATTTTTTAAAATGGTTTTACGCCCTTCAAATTCTACGACAGACCATTGGATTCCATAGAGTCGATGCAGTCTACTCCATGAATCCAAGAACCAATCCCCTCCAAAACTTGCCACCACAATATGCAAGACTCCTGCATCAAACACATTATTCAACAATCTCAACAAGGAAAAAGAAGTTGAAGATGAGGACCAAGGATGAGGGACTGGGAGTGACACTGAAGAGGTCTTCCATCTAATCGGCTCCCCAAAACAGATGCCTTGTCCAGAGTACCCTTGTCTACGTGAAAAAGATAGTCGTTTTCTGCGTCCCTTCCTACGACATTGTCTTTTTTTCTTTTTCACACAATTAAGGACAGGTGACCATCTAGAAATAAGAAGATCCTCAACTTTCCGTATCTCCTCCCCAGGCGATAGGACAACAGGTATCGCTACGTAACTGGACCAGTTTTTTCGTTGGAGCCATCTATGCAGCCGGTGATTTCTGCCATCGCCCGAACTTAATGATCGCCGTATATGCTCCTCCCACCTCACTCCTATGGTTCTAGTGGTTGATCCGATGTATAACGCCCTGAACTAAGGCGAGATGAGTACATATACACATGGTCCGTCAAACTCACATAACTGCTCACCATCTTCCAACAAAGTTTTCCACCCACTTACCAATTTGTTAGCCCAAGCCAACTGTTGCGACAATGCCAAAAACAGAACTAGGAATCTCATCAGTTGATCACAATCACGTGCTTCACCCCCCCGCCAGCCAATCCTTTTCCTTTCATTTCTCACCTTTTCTAATTCTAAGACGGAGGGGACGTCAACAGATTATCAGGAGGGATTCTCCTCTTGGATCTCATCCTCGGATTCTTCTTCTTTAGAATCTTCGCCATAGGCGTCGATGGCTCGCAGCCGAGCCAGCGCAGCACTTGTGATTTTCTTGTTCACATATTTGATTTTGTCTTTCTTGCAGAGCTCCTCCAGTTCATGCTTGGTCTTGGCGAAAAGCACCTCAGATAGATCCTCCACGTACTTCTTTCTGCCTTCCTTCCCAGGTCCAGCAACGGCAACTTTCTTTCCTTTGTTGACACGATCAAAGCCTAGTTCTTGGCTAGCTGGTTCATTGATGGAAATGTCGTTGGAACGCCTCCTGGTTCCATTGCCTGTCACAGATGCGAACATCCCTACCAATCTGGCAGAGAAACCACCTCCTGTGGGAGTCTCATTGCGATCAGTCCGTGATTAGAAAGGTCCAGGCTCAATGGCCGTTCCACGACGACTAGGGGCAAACGTCGCAGGAGGAGGCGAGGCAGGAGTTGGTGGATCATGAATCGGAGGAGGGGGAGGAGGAGGGGGATGATTAGGAACTGGAGGATTATGTGGCGGAGCAGGAGGAGGAGCCTGATTAGAAGATTGAGGTGCAGAATATGCTGGAGGAGGGACGGGTGGAGGAACAGAGGTTTGGGGTGCCTGAGGCGCATTTCCCATCCCAATTCCCTGAGACTGTCCACCAGGACCCGTTGCCGGAGCTAGACCAGCCCCTTGCTGTCTGATGGCTTCAAGGCAGGAAAACATCTGATGAAACATCGTTGTCTGCGCTTCTTGTGCCTTTCTCACTGTACCGATGTCCATCCTGACAAGTCCGGTGTGCAGCGGAGTGACGACATTTTCCTTTCGTGGTCTTCCATTCCCTTTTTGCTGCTGGTTGTCCAAACCCCCTGCCATATTACCCGGATCTCTTTTCTTACTGTCCCCAGCTTCCCCTCCTTTGTTACTCTCTCCTTCCCGTGTTTGATCAACCTTATCCCATTTTTTCTTACTCGTTTCAGCGGATCCTCCTTGTTTCTTTGCTTCCATTTCCTCTATTTGCTCCCTTAATAATCACGCTAGTCTAGCTTCACGGTCCACTTCCCGTTTTTCTTCCTGTTCCAGCCTTCTTTCTTCTTCCTCCCGTGCAAGCCTTGCCTGTAATTCTCTAACCCTACGATCCTCTTCCTCACGCCTCCTTTCTCTCTCTTCTCATCTCTCGTTCCAAATCTCCCAGAGAATCATAAGCCCTTCACTTTCACCTCCGGAATCTCGTGGTCGATTGTTCCATCCTCGTTGGCCATTCGCATTAGCAGTGCCGCGTGGCTGCTGAAATGGAATCTGCGGTGGAGGCAAATAAGGGATAATGGCATTGGAGACGTTCGAAGCAGTCGTCGGCGGTTGCAGCAGCGGAGGCGGAGGCGGTTGTTCAAACCGTGGAGCGAACTGTCCAGCAACTTGATTACTTGGAGCTTGCTGGCCCGAAGCTGGCGGATGAGGTGGCGTAAGAATCGGTCGCCCTTGCACGAAGCCATCATTCAGGATCGGGACAGCATTCGCGTCCATACTCGGGGCTACGTAACCGTTTCCTCATGGCGACCCAGCAAAGCCGTTGTTACGTGGCGGATAAGGACACCACCGCGCGAAATGACCATACAACCCACAGTTGTAACAATTGCGGTTAGGACCGCCATAACCCCCGTCCGCCATCCTTCCACCCGCTTTCTTACTGATGAGGTGCAACACCGTAAGCCTTTGATTAATCAAGCGTTCTATTATTGCTAAATAGCGTGACTTTGTACACGAAGAAAATAATCTCGATTACGACCTATGCAAGACAATAGAGTATAAAGCAGGAGGGAAGATTAAGAACACGTGTCGCTGCGCAGCCTTCCTGAAGTAGCTCCGTACAGAGCAGGCGTCTCCATCACTCCGCGACTAACACGGTGGTTAACACGCTACGCTAAGACGAAAATCGAAGCATACGCGATAATCGAGCATACGCTCAAACAGATGCGTGATATTTGAGGATCATAGCCAAGCAACTTCACGTGAATCGAAGCATACCAGAGTGGCCCGGGGTCACTTGCCCGGCCGGGCCAAAAAAAATTAAAATAATAAAAATAAAATAAATATTTTTAAATTTTATTTTTTATTCTAAATTTGGTGAAGAATTTCGATGTGACCCTGTGGCAAAAGTTTTTCAGTTTATTGCATATCATAATGTTTTTTGGGATTTTTTGTAATTTTTTTTTTTTTTTTTTTGGGGGGTCTTCCCTGGTCCTTCCACGGACTGGCCACCGGGGACTCGGGCGGCCCGGCTGGTAGCCTAGTTATTTAAACTTTTTTTTTTTTTTTAATTATTATTTTATTTTATTTTTTATTTTATTATTATTTTTTTATTTTTTTAATTAATTATTATTTATTATTTGTTATTTTTTATTTTATGGGTTATGTTTTATATTTAATGTAGTCTTAAGCTCTAATAGTGTATGATCATACTATGATGATTATAATACTGGATATGGTTTTTGCCAGGGTTGCCAGCGTTCGGGACGGGCCGAACGCCCGAACCCGAACGCCCGAACGTACGGGACCCCTTCGGAAGGCGTTCGGTCGAAGTAAGAATGACTTAGAAGCAGGCGCAGACCTGCGACTTGGAGTCCATGCACACATGACTAATACTCAGAAAATAGCTGAGTACGTTTATCACAGAATCGAAAGAATTCTCGATAGCGATGACAAAAAATAAACAGCTTCGTCTCCCTCGTCACTTTCGATACTCAGACCGCAATGATAGAAAAACTTTGACGAACGTAGCGGTCGCAAGGCGTCCCCGAAGCCGCTTTTCGGCCGTTGCCACCGGCCTTCTCAAGGGGAGTTTGTCGACTCCGGTCTGAGGGACAATCCTAGAGTTAACCTCCAATGTATAGTCTCAGCCTCACCAGGTACCGGGCCCGGAAAGTCCAAAACGTTGTCCCAATGTCAGTAGGAAACTTATCAAAGGAACTCTAGGGGGGTACCAAAAAAGTACCCTGATTTTCGTCAGCGTTAACCCTTGCTGCCAGTGCCCTCCATTCAGGCGTCACCCGTAAGCTAAACCTTATCAAAATTTTCTCGAAAAGGTTAGCAGGGCACCCTGATTTTCGTAACTCGCGTTTCAGCGTGAGTACTCCTTCTTCAGCCCCAATTATTGAAGTACAACTGTCCTTAATCCTGTGCAAGGTGCCATGAACTAGCATCCTCTTCTGCTTCATACTAACAAAGGACTCAAAATCTTGAAAGCATTTGTACTTAAGGGCGCTATCATTGTCCCAAATTTCTTCGAAATTTTTGGCCCTGTACCAACATCCTACTCTCCCTCTTTCACCCTTTCTGTCATCTGTTCTCTTAAGAACCAACTTCTTATCATAGGCCTTCTCGAACTTTTCCAGTAGTTTCCCAACTTTCTCTTCCCCGAACCCACCTTTCTCTTTACGAAAACTGATACATCGTCAACCAAATTAAATACCACGAATCATTCTTCTGTCAGCGCCTAATCCGTTCAGAAACAGACATTCGTAGTATGCACACAGAATACATGCAATAGGCGTACTTGATTTGCCCATTGGTATTCCTTCTTTCTGTTTCATGAACCTTCCCGACGCGGAGAAAAAATGTTCTTAAGATCAAAGTCAACCATCGATCTTATATGCTCAAACTCAACCCTCATCCATCGATCATCTCCCCTCTTTTGTGCAAAAGACGCCCCTCTTCCTCTAACCCTCACCATGACATGATTCCTGCCCAAAGCACTATAGTGGGAGATAATCCAATCGACAGCAATCCAAATCGAATCGTGAGGCAGCTTACTAAACATTTCTTTTATGTTGTAAGTTGCTCCAACGGCTTCATAGTCCTTTCCGTCATCAAGCCACTTGTTCACTTCCCTCAACCTATCCTTCAACAAATTAGTTGATCGAAGGTTGAAGTGCATCTTTTTTGGCAAGACAAATAGCATATGATTGAGTGCTTTGGCTACACGACCATTAGTTGTTTTTGCCGGCTCAATGAATGACGGACTAATCGGTCGAAATTTCTCCTCATCTTTGTGTTTCGGTAGTGCATAGGCATTCCCCCATCTACCCTTTCGGTCCCATTTACCCACGACTTTCAGACCTCTTTCTTTGAATTCACTTTTACACATCGCTAGTACATCTTCTTCAGTCCTCCAAACGGGCTCGAAAGTAGGGTTTCCCCAAAACAAACATTCCATCCCATGCGCATAAAAGACTAGACAGCATACTAGTGTCTCGGCAATAGGGCATAGAACAAACCCTTCCCATCGCTTCTTCATCATACGAATTTCGTCGAGATACCAATTACTACCAGTCTTTCTTTTCTCCTTCCTCAAGCAACATTTTGCCTCCCCAATCGTACATCTCATTTCAAGCCCTGATCTAAGTAGACCATCATGCATCTCCTTGCACAACACCCTTTCCCCATACTCACTGTCAATGTTTCAAATAACATTCTTTGCATTACACACAAACTTGCTAGCATTGTCCCTGCTACTTAGTCTAAAGACCACGTGCCCCTTCCTCTTCGGAATCCTCTTCGGAAGGGAAGAATCTGCGCAATTGCAGACAACAGCCATTTGTCGGCTAGCCGATCGATGGTTATGAAGCAAAGTCCCGACAGTCTGGTTGTTACGCCATACAAGTCGTAACCTGTGGCACAGTAGCCTTGAAACTTCATTAGACCCATATTGTCGTTCAATTTTATTATTAACAAGAGACCTAATACCCGCTTTCGAGATACAATCATCAAATCTTACACCAACAACAATTTGCTTCTTCAGACTAACACCCCATTTCTTTCTGGCAGCCGCATTAATCACGTTTTTCAACGTAAATCTCGTCTCACTCCTTGAAAAGGAACGTACATTAGAGAACGCAGTGGCAAGCTCTACAAGGCTCATACATAGCAGTCTTTTACGTGTCCAAGGTTGTTTTAGGAGTCCATGCAAAAGCTTCCGCACGTCCGGAGATCCAGGTTTCCTTTCCTTTATCCGGACAAACATCAGCTCGCCTCCCATTTCCAACTCATTCTTCAATTTTGAGAGCTTTGTAACCCTTCCTTTAAACAGCACATCAGACTCCCCGTACCTCCTTTTTACCACACTCCATTTCTCAGTCCATATCCTTCCCCCTTTCGATACGATCCTCCTACCTTTCCTCAATTTAGCATCAGCAATCGCATCTGACAGCTTCCCAAAAGTAACACCCACATCACTGATGAACTTGGCCACTTTCTCATTACGGACTTTTCGTTTTCCTGAGCTTCGCCTCTCTTTCTTTCCCTTTCGTCCCCTTCTCCTTCGTCTATTCACTCCCTTATCCCGTCCAACCACATTCAAACACGGCGACCATCTCTTAATCATTCGAGATTCTAGTGTAACTAACTCATCCTTACCACAAAAAGCAACAGGCAACGCTACATAAGTGTCATACCCCCACTTTCGTAACCATGCGTAGAGCTTATTAGATCTACCCTCATTACATGACATTGTCCTACCGACTTGTTCAGCCCATCTCTCCTTCAGAGAGCATTCGGTCTTCCCCACATACGTAGGCTTACACCTAACATCCAACAACACATATACACAACATTCAGGATTATCCCATCCTATCCTATTGTTATCAAAAATATCGCAAAAGCAATCCAGGAACTTATTCCCCCAACTAATCTCACCGCACAGCAAAAGGTAGAGTAAGCAGCTCCTAAGAATTTCCTCAATGAGAAGTTTCATGCTCTTAGCCTCAGTCCTACCCACGTACTGTCAGCGGGCAGCGAGGAACTCGCCAAAGATCTGCCATGCTTCACTTGTCGTCAGTATCGACGTTTCGGACTTGTTCAGTGCCCCTTATCTCGTCACACACAGCTTGAGTGTCGGGGCCTGATGTCCCAAGGATGCGTCTTCCACGTACCCAGTACATCACTCTTGTCTCGGTGAGATCATCGATCGCATCCTTGGTGCTAAGGTACAGTACGCCAGCTCCTCTACACATCGCTTTCAAAGTCTCTGGATAGAAAGTTGAGAGTGCTTTCGACACCACTTTCCGATAACTTTCCTCCGCCTTGTACTTGCTACATGCAGGAACGCCTTCCCACGGGTCATTGCCATTCAGGATGCGCTTCGCTTGGACTTCAGCCTTCGTCGATCGTCCTCGTCCCTTTCTTCTGCTCGTGCTGGCTGGGGTCACTTGCTCGTCTTCAGGGCCTTCACACCTTCCAACTTTCAGAGGAGTGTCAACTGGTGGGCTATTCTCCATAGCTCCTGTAGAGTCCCTGCGCTTTCTCTTATCCCGAAGAGGTGTTTCAGGATCAGAAGCTTCAGCTTCCTCGTCATCCGAGCTTCGCATCTCAACGACTTGTTGTTTTCCTTTCCTTTTTCCCTCCGGATTCAAGTCAATCTTTCTCACGAGTCGCTCCATCTTTTCCAACTTCTTCTCATATTCAATCTTCTCCTGTTGCCTCTTCTTTTCACACTCCTCCCTTTGTTCTGCTAATAGCATCTTCAGCTCCCACTTTCTTTTTGCATCCTCATCCTCCTTTTCTTTCTTCCTCGCGACTTCCACTCTCGCTTCTTCTTTCTTCGCAGCCTTCTGCTCATCCTCCCTCTTCTTTTTCTCTTCCTTCAATCGCTTCTCATTCTCAATCGCTTTATCCACCGCACCAGCCCATTCACGGACGTAAGTGTCTCTTCCACTTGCTTCGGTAAATTAACCACAGGAGGGTTACCTCCCCCCCTATATCCTCCTTGGTTTCGTAACCGCGGACATTGGCTCTTATAGTGGCCAGTTTCACCGCACTCGTAACATCGGACAGGTTGTCGGCCTCCTCCATATCCTTCATTCCAACTACCCCTCCCTCCTCCATTCCCACTTCCGGAGCCATAATCCCGTCGCTGATTCCATCCTCTGTCGCAGTCAAAACCTCCCCATCGGCCTCCGTCGTCGTACCATTGATCCTGCCCGCGGCCTCCTCGTCCATAGCCTCCTGCTCCCCCGTTACTCATAGTCAACAAACCGGTAGCTCCCGGCTCCTACTCCTGCTCCAATCGTCAACCAGCTGGGTACACACTAGCGGCGCTAAACGGTGCCTATCTTCCAGCAATACGTCTCCTCATCGGCTCACTTGCAACACAAGTAACTCACTAAGTACAACACCTCCACCAGATTCGTCGAGTCGCTCCCTCGGATGGTTGAGGCGTTGAGATACAGTCGAAGTAAGAATGACTTAGAAGCAGGCGCAGACCTGCGACTTGGAGTCCATGCACACATGAACAATACTCAGAAAATAGCCAAGTACGTTTATCACAGAATCGAAAGAATTCTCGATAGCGACGACAAAAAATAAACAGTTTCGTCTCCCTCGTCACTTTCGATACTCAGACCGCAATGATAGAAAAACTTTGACGAACGTAGCGGTCGCAAGGCATCCCCGACACCGCGTTTCGGCCGTTGCCACCGGCCTTCTCAAGGGGAGTTTGTCGACTCCGGTCTGAGGGACGATCCTAGAGTTAACCTCAAATGTATAGTCTCAGCCTCACCAGGTAACGGGCCCGGAAAGTCAAAAAAGCGGTCCCAATGTCAGTAGGAAACTTATCAAAGGAACTCTAGGGGGGTACCAAAAAAGTACCTGATTTTATTCAGCTTTAACCCTTGCTGCCAGTGCCCTCCATTCGGTCGTTCAGGCCGAACGCAGACAAAAAAAAAAAAAACAAAAAAAAAAAACAAAGTTTTCAAAAACTTCCAAACAAAACATATGTTATGGAGAAAAATAAACTAAACAACATTTGTCCGGGCACTACATCCAAATTCTTTACCACATTTGAATTAAAAATCAAATACAGAAAATAAACACTATGATAAAAATAAGTAAAAATAAAAAGAGAATTAAAATGAGTGAGTGTGCCAACACCTTTTCGACACCGCCATCTTTGCCGATTTTTAATTATTTTTTGGCACTGACAAATGCCCTGAAAATTTACAGATATGCAGTTTACATAATCAATAACTCAGTAAAAAGTTTTCAAAAAATAATAAAAATGTTTAGGCCCCGAAATAAAGTGAAAACAAAAAGTTAAAAGTGAAAAAAAAAACAAAATAGTGAGTGGGCGAGCACGTTTTGACACCCCCATCTTTGACGATTTTTAATGTTTTTTTAGCTTAGCAGAATGGCTTCAAAATTTATAGGCGTGTAGGCTACATCATAGAGAACTGACAAAAAAACATCAATAAAAAAGACTTATTTTTAGGCCCCGAAACAATTTATTTTTTCTACCAAAAGAAGGGCCCTTTGCCCAAGGCTATTATTATGAACATTGCCGGGAAACGGGCCCGGCGTCCCTCACAACATCTGAACAGCCCAAGGCTTGCTCCCTGCTACTCCGGCCGGGTGCAAGTCCAGGCTGCCGAAACGACACGTTTACAACCCATTTCTTAATAGGACTAATCTAAAACGTCGTAATCCCGCCTATCTCACAGTTGTTCTAATGTTATGTAGAAAGAAGCACCAACCCTAGTCTGATGAAAGATCGACACTTATAAACCCATCGGTAGAGATTATAAGACCACCGTTAGAGTGTACTTACAGGATAGGGACCTAGAAACATATCCCTACTCGTCCCTCAAACGAAAAACGAAAACGAGGGTAGGCCACACCCAATCCCAAAATTTGCCAGAAACGCACATCCCGTCTAAAGAAAACCAACTCTACCCGAGCCCCTTACAATCTACCCGAATTCCAAAACGCTACTAAAAGGAAAACTCAAACCAAAGTGTAACCCTAATTCCAGAGACACGAGTGCATAACGCCACCCTCCCTCAGTCATCCGTTCGCTCGTGTGCAATTCTACATGACAACTCGTGGCGATATACACAGAAAAGAAGCCCCGCTTCCACCAACAATAGCAAAGGATCTGTATGGCATTAAGCAGAACTTCGTTTCCCAAGGTATTACCAAAACAAAATTGAACGCAACACTGCACCACTGAATTTACCGAAAACTAAACCGAGCGAACAGGAAACATCCATCATAGAAGAAGCCCCACTTCACCACCAATAACACAACAGAGCACACGCATACAAAAACGAAACACGACATCCAAACAAAAAACTAAAACAAGGACAAGCTACATCCGAATTCCTGAAACGCAACTATAAGGAGAACAAAAACCGCAATTAACCATAGCTATTATTTTTACCACCATGCGTCGCAATTTCCGTCGCAGGCCGCCCGTGATCACTCGTAGGCAGGATATTCCCGTGACAGCTCCGTATCAA
This sequence comes from Chara braunii, assembly GCA_003427395.1. Taxonomy (NCBI): domain Eukaryota; kingdom Viridiplantae; phylum Streptophyta; class Charophyceae; order Charales; family Characeae; genus Chara; species Chara braunii. The sequence continues at coordinate 498,250 of BFEA01000562.1, read as the reverse complement.
GACCGAAGGCCTCAGCCCCCAATCGGTTGCATAAGATGTATTTCAGTAAAGCCGGCTGAAACTCTGGTAATTTCGCAGTGCCCAGATCCCGCCCGTCGAGCGTCCACACATCTGCCGCCGTCCTTCATCGCCCAATCGGGATTGCCAACCCAGTTGGCCGGGACTGGCCCATGGCGAGGGCTCTTTAGACCCTCTCGCAGCGTGTCCCACATTGCCCGCACACTCTATCCTCCACACTCCCGCCACCCCAGCAACGAGCTCTGGCTAGGCACCATCGTCATGATAGCACCCGTGCGATCCCCCATTGCCCAAGCACCGCACCCGACGGCGCTAACACCACAAGATGTAGCGACATCTTCAAAAATTCCAAGGCGGGCACCTAGCACTAACGCAGCGCAACGCAGCGTAATGCAGCGTAGCGCTGGCCCAACACCGCCGTTGCGAAAAGAAGGAATTGTTGTACAGCTGCATTTTTTGGCGGGGGCCGAACCTGGAGGTGTTCGGCCCCCGAACGGGGCCCCGAACGCCTAAACGTTCGGGGGCCAGCCCGCCCCTCGGTCAGGTAACCCTGGTTTTTGCGTTATTGCATTTGTTTCTCATCTTAATTTACTTACGATTGGTGTTTGTAGTTATTAATTTTTATTTTTTTTTAGTTTTATTTATTTATTTATTTATTTATTATTTTATATTTTATATTTTTTAATTTTTTTAGTTTTTTTCTAGGTTGTTGGATCGGACGTCCGGGACCCCCTGACCGTCCGGGATGTCCGACCGGACGTCTAGTCGGACGTCCAACTGGACAGGGGTTGTCCGATCTAGCGCAAAAAAAAAAAAATTAAAAAAAAATAAAGTTCTGAGAAAAATATGAAAAACATATATGTTATGTAACATAACAATACAAGCAACGTTTGCCTTGGAGTCATGTTCAAATTCGCAGTCAAACATGAGTTAAAAATCGAAAACCAAAAAAAAAAAAAAAAAAAAAATTACGATTTTTTTTTT
>BFEA01000562.1:375208-399201 GCA_003427395.1 Chara braunii | reverse complement strand
CAGAAAAAGGCCCTGAGGGCCTCGTCGAGCCTGCCTTCACTTAGGGCGGCCGACGGGCTGAAAAAGGGGGCCTTATGGGGCTCATAGAGGCTTTGGCCTCGCAGATTCCCACTTGGACTGGATTCTCGACAGATACCTGCAAACAGCCAAACGAGTGTGTCTGATCGGTGGCCTGGGCTTGGTCGATGTTGACTTTGACTCATGAGCCTGAATTTCCGAGCTCCTGTTGACCTTTGACTTTCCACGTTCAACTGTGGCAGGTAGGGCCTCTGAAGCCCAGTTTTAGGCCATGCTTCGGGTACCCACAGCCGCAGGCCTTGGTTCAGGCAATTTTCCATGACTCGGTTGTGGCCTTTGGCCCCTGATTCGGCCCTGACTGAAGTGACGACCTATGGCTCACAACTATTGCATGTTTCAAGCTGAGTTATTGCATACACCTTTGCTATGAATCCTTGTCCTAATTGGTTCTGCAGATCTGTTTCTTGTATGCACACTATGTATGGCGGGAGCACGCCTAACCATGATATTTTGGACCAGACGTGTCACATTTTTCTGTTTTTTTAAGTGTGGCTGCCGACCCTTTTACCTCCCCAGAAGGGATTTCGAGTTCTACACTGTCTTTTTGCTCTGTTGTCTGACTTTATTCTTTTCCCTTCTGCAAGGTGGATTTCATTCCGTTTTTCATTGTTGGATTTTTGTGCTCATTCAGGTTCTTTGATTTCTCCAAACCCACAGCTAGAAGAGCGTTCCGTATACTTCAGGTGAGAGTCCCATCTGATCCCACCTTTGCAGGGGCATGCACTGTTGCTTTGCAAGCTCCCTAATGAGACTAAATCTACATCCTGCTGCTGTAAACATGAATCTGCTGCCAGATTCCTATCATCTCCTTGCCTACATTGTCAATTGGACATGCCCTTGGCAGTGTGAACCCTGAACTGTAAACAATATGTGCCTTCTATGAACGTGTCCACCGATCGTCTGACACAAGGAAACCCATTGCCCCGCTTGTTTACCTTGGCAGCCTGAGGCAGCAGAGCATCTTTCTGGACACGATGTTTACTGGTAGGAGATCCATCCTTTCACTTTGTGAAAAATTGTAGTACTATAGCTTCCCCATTAACTGATCTAACTCGACTTGACACACCTTGGGAGAGGACTGAAGAGTGTGAAGCAAGCTTCAGGAAACTGAAGTATGCTCTAACACACTATGAAGTTTTTAAACTTCCCGATCCTGATAAGCCATTTGTTGTGACCACAGACGCCAGCCAATATGGCATAGGCGCGGTCCTTGCGCAAAAGGAGGGGCAAAAGTTGAGACCCATAGAGTATATGAGCAAGAAGATACCGTAAAAAAAGCTAGCGCCCTCTACAGAGCGCTGGTCCATTGGAGACACTACCTCCTAGGTAGGTTCTTCTACTTGAGATCTGACCATGAGACCTTGCGCTGGATCAAGACACAACCTGTACTGTCTGATGCACTCAAGCGATGGATTCAAATGATAGACATGTATGACTATCAACTTGATCCAATCAAGGGAGAGTACAACAAAGTGGCAGATGCACTATCGTGAAGGGTGGATTATCTCGGCGCGCTAGTCACCGAATTTGGCATATCTAACGATCAACTCGATCCTTGGTGGAAGCCTATCAGCAAGATTCAGTTATGTCTGAGATCATCCGAAAGTTCAAAGAGAAGGATAAATAAACTTTTGATGAATTTATGATGGTAGATGGCTTGCTGTTTCTTGAAAAGGCAGGGAATAAAAGACTGTGTGTTCCTAGTAGTGAACCTTTGCTTAGTTTATTTTTAGGGGAATGTCATGATGCAGCTGGTCATTTTGGCTATAGAAAGACATCAGCTAACTTAGTGCAGAAGTTTTGGTGGCCCACAATGATGCAGGATGCAAAGAAATATGTAGAGACCTGGCAAGTTTGTCAACGTGACAAACCAAGGACGCAGGCACCTTTGGGATTGATTAAACCTTTGCCCTATCCCTGCTGGACCTGGGCAAGAGTGTGTCCATGGATTTCATGGATACTCTCGTGACCAGCAAGAGTGGAAAAAGGCATATATTTATTATTGTAAGCGATCACTTCGAAAAACAAGTGATGGAGTGTTGTTTTCTAGTGCCTTTCTTTTGATCACTTGGGATACACTCATTTTTCCCATTGAACGTACGTAATTTTGATTCATAGATTGCAATTGATTAGCATTCAAACTATTTATCATTCCATCACACCATTTTGATGCTCCAGACACACTTGAACACAAATAAACTATACTTGTGTTCGATAGATTCACTAAATATGCAAGAATAATTGCTATGCCCGAGACAGCCGAAACTGACCACATCATCAAGCTCTTTATGGATAAATGGGTACGTGACTTCGGTCTACCTGCGTCTATAGTTAGTGACAGGGACATCAGATTCACCAACGAACTGTGGCAAAGTGCAGCCCAACAGATGGGCACCTGGCTCCAAATGACATCAGGGAACCACCTTGAGTCAAATGGCCAGGCTGAACAGATGAATCGTATAGTATAGCTCCTCGTTAGGCATTACATCAAGCCAAGTCAAGATGACTAGGACGAAAAGTTGCCTCTCGTCGCCAACCTGTACAACAACGTTGTGCACAGTACTACTGGAGTGACTCCCACCCAACTACACCTTGGTTGGATGTGACGCTCAACCTCACGCCCTGTGCTGTCTTCCGTTCGGAGTGTTTAAAATTGTGGAAGGGGCCCTGGAAAGGCAGCAAGATGGGTTGTGAGGGAGAAGAATGCGCGCACGAGACTTCACAGCGCGGGAAAATTCAATCCAAAAAGTATCGTTGAACTTCCCATCGAGTCGTTGCTCTACGTTTCGCGTGGAAGGGGGCGGGCACGTACTTGGTATCCCGTTTCCGGGTCAAATCCCGACAGCGCTCATTACACAATTCTGAATCTGACGTGGAAGACCTTAACCGAGTGGCTCTTTCCTTATGCTCATCTTCCTCTCGTACTCGCTAGGGAAAACCCTTCGATTGGTAACGCTCGAAGCGGCGACAATCGTTGCATAGAGTGTTAGGCCAATGGGGCGCTACTGCTGACCACAAGATGACGATGAGCTCATTGAACGACAATAGCAACGAATAAGGCGGAAAGTGTGTGTCCACAATAACAAAACCAGCACCAACAAATCCAGAGCATCGAGTTTCAGGAGGGAAGTAGTATCTTCCGCCGATCTTGACGACGGCTTCTCGTACGTCCCACTCACATACATGTGTCCTCCTCTCGTTAGACGGGAAGGGGCGTGGCGGGGATGTGGGAGGCCGGCGCCCAGTCGGCTTGGGACAATTGGTCCACATGGCAATAGCGAAATCCTATTTAGCATGCATCCCACATGTCGATCACAACGATCCTATGATTTATTCGGAGACAAGTCCACCAGGCGATCGTCTCATCATGACATCATTCAAGCATTCTCATTCATTTCCCCCAGACATTCATCCAAGAAGGTGCGAAAATGGCAGCCATATATCACTCAGTTCTCCGTGTGCTCTGCACCCCTACCCCGTTATCCTCGTGACTAATTAAGTGTCAGCCAAAACAACCATCCCATACCTCGTGTGCAATAGATCGACAAGCTTCCATGACCGTTCATGTCATAGAGAGAAAGAGAGGAGGTAGGGAGGAAAGGACGCGGAGCAGACAAGGTAGGTGAAAATTACACCAAGATCGGATGATGAAAAAGAGCTTCCGGCTTAGCTGCCGGCGAACTGAACTCACTCCAAGGAATAGATTCGAGACAAGGAGGCGCATCCGCCGTGAAGTTCAACTATGGCCCCGGGCCATTCATCCATTCAACTCTGATTACTATCCCCGTGCATGCACTGACGATCCCAGTCGCCACGTGTCACTTTCGAGCACTGCGATCGTCACCCCGCCGACTTAGTCTCTGGCACTCCACACGTACCATCTAGCCACTGCTTCCCGGAAGCTGCCAGACGAGTTGAGAGAGAGATTTGCGGACGCGCTTGCGGAATTTATAGTTGCGAGAAGGGAGGTAGGTACAAGGGAGGATGAGGATTGGGTCAGGGAAGGGTGAGAGAAAACTTGGGGATAATCGCCCAACAAAAGCCATGCTGATCCTTCTGGGTCCGATTGTAGCCAATCAGAGTCGTCGCGTAATAGGAGTTTCCTCTTACACGACACTTCTCCTTGGCTATACGGAGTGAAGAGAGGATCGACAGGGTTTTTGGGCGTAGGACTCAGAGTGGGCGGAAGAAGGGTGTGCAGGATAGCGCGAAACGGATCCAAGATTCAGATGATCAAGAAAGAGAAAAGGCGCGTGGGGCGAGAGAGAGAGAGAGAGAGAGAGAGGGAAAAACGGTTACAGAGGGAGAGTGAGCGCGGGCGCAGAGGGAGCATCGAAGATGGCGAGGGGAGCAGAAAGGGGGAAGCTCGCTTGCATGGCGCCGATCACAAATGCAAAAAGAGGCACCAAAACAGTTACAGATTCCTAAGTCCTATGCTAATTCAAAAATTGAAATCACCATATCCGTGCGTAAAGTAGGCGCGGGAAAAAGACAGTCCTACATCCATTCATATTCCCACCAAATTCTCAGAGTTTTTTGCGACGTGGTCGAGAACATTCACGCACAAAAAGGACACGTCGGGTTCCATTTATTTCGGAGTTTCTAACTGCCGGGCCAAGTTTCCTAGCGCGCTTACTAAAGCGCGCGTAATTCCCATGCATTTTCCAAATTATGAAAACGAAATTTCAAGAATCAATGAGACTGAAAATACGGGCCTCAGCAAGGCATCTAAGAAAAAGGAAAACGGAGAGGGGCCTTGTTGGCCCGAGCAAAATTCGAAAAGAAAAAGAGAGAGAAGGGGTCCGGAAGATGGCGCAGGCTCAGAAGCTGGTACGTCACATGGAAGCCCAGATCTACACTTGACTTCCTGCTACCAGAAAGACAACCCAGTGCAGCACCTGGCAGCATAGAGTTTGCTGTCAAGTACGAACAGATGCTACAGCAGGCCGTTGAACATATTAGAAAATCTCAGGATGCTATGATTACATATGAGAATAAGCATAGACGGCCCTGTAACTTTCAGGTAGGTGATAGAGTCTGGGTCAAATCATATGAGTTAGGTCAAGAGGTGGGGATTTCACACAAACTAATGCCACAGTACTTTGGGCCCTGGGAGATTTTAGACATTGTAGGAGATTAACCAGATGGGCCATCATACGTGATTCGCATTCCTGCACACTTGCGTACTTACCCTATGTTCCACGCCTCCAAGTTGGCACCTTTCGCTGTCACTGATCAGTTTCCCTCCAGGAGATCAATGCTGCCCCCAACCATGGATGGACATGTGGACAGCACAAGCTGATGCATGTACCCAAACCTCCAGGGAGGGGTCGACCGCCAAAGCCACAGGTGCAATACAGAGTGCGGTTCGGACATCACATTGATCCTCAAGAAGACCAGTGGTTCACAAGAGAGGAATTAATGAAGACTGCTCCCCAAATCATCTCAAGTTACGAAAGAAAGCTGAAAGGGAAGCAGCCTGATACATAAGAACTTCTTAGAGGACATATCGAAGAAAAGGAGGAGGGAATGCGAGGATCTGGGTCCTCGGCAGGCCTAAGTGGTTGAGGGAATGCGAGGATCTGGGTCCTTGGCAGGCCATACTACAGATGTGCCCGCCCTAAGTGAAGGCGGGCCTAACAAATCACGAAAGGCTCTCAGCTGTCAATTTCGTATTTGGGGGTCCAGGTAGTTTTGACGCGCCAGTTGGTTGAGGGAAAACGCAGGCCGAGCAGCAGCACATTCCACGAACTTCTGGGCGTTTCCAAGAATGCAGGCCCTGGGCGAGAATCGCAGCCTCATACACAGACAGTTGTGAGGCCCAACTGTAGAGGCCTAGTAGTTGCAACACAGAACGATAGTAGCCCGTCATCCCCCAAAACGATCTGACCTCAGTGACAGTCTAAGGTCTGGGCCAGTCGCGTATGCTGGCCACCTTAGCATAATCCGTCCTCAAACCATCTGCGGAGATTTCATGACCCAAGTACAAGACCTTGTGCGACCGAACTCACATTTCTCCAAGTTAACCCTGTAATGGTGATGTCTTAGGAGACCTAGCACAATTTTCAAGTGCTCAGCATGCTCCTCTACAGTCTTACTAAAGATAAGTATATCGTCGAGGTACACGACGATAAACTTGTCTAAGTGCTCATGAAATATCCTGTGCGTTGCATGTTGGAATGTACCAGGAGCATTGCATAGGCCAAAGGGCATCACCACAAACTCGTATAGACTGCACCTGGTCTGAAAAGCGGTTTTGTGCTGGTCCTCAGGTCTAATGGCAATTTGATGGTATTCGGACTTCAGATCAATCTTTGTGAAGTACCGGCATCCCTGCACTCTCTCCAAGAGGTCGTCGATGCGGGGTAGGGGCTCCGCGTTCTTAACGGTGATGGCATTGAGGCCCCAATAGTCAATGCACATCCTTAGTGTACCCCCCTTCTTTGGGACAAATAAAACTGGCGCACCGTAAGGGGAGGTACTCGGCCAAATCCATCCCTTTTTTGTGAGCTCCTTGAGCTGGCGGCGGAGCTCATCCAACTCCGCACGAGGAATTCTTATAGATTCGTCCTCTGGGTACCTTACTACCTGGGACAGCCTCTATTGCATGGACCACCTCCCTTTCTACCACGCCTGTGGGCTCCTAAAAAAGGTCTGAATATTGTGCAACGACTGATTCTATCTCTGCAGGTGTTTTAACGGCCTCCCCTTTCTCATGCCCTCCTCGCGATTCTGCTTATAGTAGTTATAGAAGGAGGAGGCACACATGCAGCTGTAGTTTTCCGCTAGACTGCTAGCCTTATACTTCTGCAGTCTAACGGTCCTACCATTTGGCAACTTGTGTAACAACACCTTTCTATCCCAATCAAACTGAGGCTGAGCGACCTCGAGGTAGTGCATGCCTAGTAGCATATCAAAGGGCAGTTCGTCGCTAACGAGGAATGAAATTTTTTGTCTCACTTCCCCTCCTCCATAAGAGAAGGAACATACTACGTCCTTGACATAGTCTTTAACTAACATTTGGTGCTTGTTGGCTAGCGTAGAAGCTACAGTTCTGCTAAGCCGCTGCACTTGGTCCCCTAAGCGCAGGCTATCCACAGAAGCACGACTGATGAAGTTTCGTGTAGAGCCCATGTCTGCGAAGGCGCCCACTTTGCGGCCACATACATTGACCTCTACCACGAAATGTTCACCCTTAGGACCTCTACTGATCATCGCCCAAGAGTCTCTAGGGTCCTTCCCTGACCACTCAGTCTCTAACTCCTCTAGGGACTCAGACACATCTCTCGAACAAAGCGTTGGTGGGTCTGAATGTGTTTGCTGGGCGATACGTGGGTCACTAGCCCTGGCCAACGCCTGGAGTGGAAAATGAGCAATAACAATACCAAATTGCAAGGAAAATGAGCAATAGCGAGATGACACTAAGCAGATTGCACAATCACATTGAAGGCCAGATAGTATCACACTGTCCAGAAAGCAGAAATGCACCAATATAACACCAATGAACATTCGTAACACCGAAAACCAATGTCAATGAGAGCTTGCTCTCGCCACCACCAACATGTGTGTCCAGGCCCTATCTCCCTACTTGGCGCTTGGCGCCCAGCCCACTTCCTACACAGCTACTCTCTGCGTACTAATTGACAATACAACTGAAGGATTCGAACCTTTGCATGTCGGTATCAAGAACCGATGCCTACGTCAGCAGCCTCCGAAGTACTTGAAGATGTCGCCGATGCAGACCATCGCCAATACCAGGTATGTGCCCTCACATCATCATCATCATCATCATCATCATCCTTCTCTCTCTCTCCCTCGTCTTATTGTTTTTTTTGGTGATTGTTCGCCAATTTCTTTGACTACGATATTCGAGCGAGTCGGGACCACGACGAATATAACTTAATAGGTCAAAGTGTCAGATTGTGAATTTGAAAACATGGGTTCAACTCCCGTTATTCGCCTCTCTTCCCTTCTGTACACCCGAAGACCACCCCTGCGCCTCACTGTACAACCAAGCCCAACCAGCTATGGAGGCTGGGCTATGGCGCTGCCCTTAGCAGTGCCCTACTTCCTGCACGACCCGCACGCGCTTGCACCTCGCCTCTCAGCGCCAGCAGCAGCCCACGAGCGTCCACTCCAGCAGCGCTGCCACTAGCATGCGAGTACCTGCATGAGGCTTCCCCTGGCGAGCTCTTTCCTGTATGGAAAGAGCCTCCTGCCTTCGCAGCCTGGCTGGACTGGCCTGGGCCCAGAAGCCTCCGGTAGGCCCCAGGATGCTGCCTTTTGTTGCAGCCACTGGGCCTCTTACGGTTGGGCCTCACAACTGTCTGTGTATGAGGCTGCGATTCTCGCCGAGGGCCTGCATTCTCGGAAAGGCCCAGAAGTTCGTGGAATGTGCTGCTGCTCGGCCTGTGTTTTCCCTCAACCAACTGGCGCGTCAAAACTACCTGGACCCCCAAATACGAAATTGACAGCTGAGAGCCTTTCGTGATTTGTTAGGCCCGCCTTCACTTAGTGCGGGCACATCCGCAGTAGGGCCCTCTTAGGCCTGCCGAGGACCCATATCCTCGCAAAATTAGGTGAATGTAGGTTTTCTACCGTCTTCATAAATTTGTTCGCAAACGTTGCTCTGCTGACCTCTGCCAAGTGCTGCTGCAGTACCGTCTTCCTCGGAATGTAACAGGTGGTCACTATAGGCTACAGCTGTCTTTGAGCAGTTTTCGTCCCAGATTATGGACCAGATACATTATAAAAATTGCCAAAAATTGCCATTCCTTATGTTCTGAGGAAGGTGGTTGGATTGAGAGAGGATTAGGACTAACAGGCCAGTGGATTGTTCTTGGCTTCAGCCCAAAACTCTGAAGATTAAAGTTCAAATAAACCCTCCATATAAAAGTTATCACTGTGAGAAGGGTAGAGAGGGAAGACCCCTGTGATATCTTAAAGGGGTCACAGGGAGGAAGGTAGATAACGACACCATGTATGTGGTACGCTATGTTGTCCTTGGCAAAAGAAAGTATACATAATTTTACATATTAGTATGATATTACATTTGCATGCACCCTCTACTTTGCACTCACAGATGATCACACCCATGCTCATGTATGGTGCACATTATTCCATAGTATTGTTGAATAACAGTGGGATTTCATCAACAACTGGAGAGAAGGGATTCAAGCACTGAAAAAAAACGGACGAGCAGAAGAGACGAATGGAGCACGCTGTCAAACCACTTTCCCACTCCCTCTTCCTCTCACCTGAGAGTTCTTAAATGCCATTAGAATTTAGAAGGGCATATCTCAAATAACCTCATTGAATTTGTTTTAAAAAAAAAAACTTTATCTTCATCTTCCTAGAAGAGCACAGCTTGTAACTGTCTCCATGTCACAGAAAGTACTGAAACGTTCCGTGAAGTTTCCGGTATGGTCTATAACCTCTTCCTCTCTCTCACACTCGTAATTTTGTCAGAGTCAAGCGAGAACACTGAAACAGATATACCGCCGACTTTAAAAAAAATGCTCGAGTGGAAAGATGTCGGAGTGGTCGATTGGGCGCTATTGGAAATTCCATGTAGACTTTAGTTTACCAAGGGTTCCTCAAGGAGAAATGGACCTTCGGCCTCCTTGTGCTATTGAATAAGGCTCCTCAAGCCTTCTCCCGTACCATTTCTGTGTCGCTTCCATGCCCTCAAGAGGATACTCAGGCAAGCACGGGTGGTCACAGCTGGCAGCCCCACTTGACCTAATCTGTGAGTAGCACAGTCTCTTGAAGGTAACTAGACAAGCTTCGATTGCAATGCAGGCAAGCACTAGTGGTGAGAGGAGGTGGCCTCTCCTAACATAGCCTGTGAGCAGTGCAGCTCGCCGGAAGCGAATTAACTGCCTCTCCTAACATAGCCTGTGAGCAGTGCAGCTCTCCTCAAGTGTATTAGCTCACCTCTGGTAGACTTGTGCAACTCAAGAGACAAGGGACTCAATTGAGCAGCGCGGTGCTCATTTCCAGGTGGCCTGGAGTTAGTGGGAGCAAGTGGCCTCTCCTTGCAGAGCCTGCGATAGAAGAGGCGTTTTCTTTAAGTGGACTATCTCAGCTCTGAGTGCCTTGTGAAGTTCACGTGACTCGGGGTTCAGTTCGGAACCTGAGTAGCATTGTGCTCATTTCTAGGTGGCCTGGATTAGGTAGCATGCGTAAAACGGAGACCAGAGCAGCCTCTGGGCTGCTTTAGGTGCTTCCCAGAAGAGGGAAAAATCAAGCGATCGACTTATTACCAGGTTATGGGGATTTTGCAATAAAGGTTCTTTGTATAGTCAAATACCCATTGGAAGTTGACACTACCGTTTTCACCCGAATAGAACGCCCGGTAATTATCGCTGTATCTGGGCGGAAAGGTGTGCCAAATACGGCTATAATGACTGGGCATTCTATTTGGGTGAAGACGGTAGGTGGACCTGGCCTATTCTAGCTGAGCCTGAGCTTTAGGTGCTTCCGAGAAAATGGAAAAAAGAACAAGTGATCTACTTATTACCAGGTTACCTGGTGTTTGGTGCCTCGGGATTTTGCAATAGAGGTTTTTGTATGGGGACCGATGAAGTCATATACCCATTGGAAGTTGACACTAGGTGGACCTGGCCTATTCTAGCTGAGCCTGAGCTGCTGGCCCTGAGCTGCTGGCCTATTGGGCCAGTCGGGGAAGTTGAGACAGCACATAGACTCTTCCTGCACTAGCAAGTAGTTGGTGTCTGAAGGTGTGATAGCAAATATCAATGTAGACACATCCTTCCCCATATTTTGTTAAGCTAGTGCTGGGTTCCTTTGTCTTGGCCTTTTGTCAATTGTACTGTGTACTTTCATAGTCTTCCAGCCTTATTCATTAGTAATAGTAAATTACTAAGTAAATGTACTATGTCTATTTAGTAGATAGTAAATTGCTGAATGTACTATGTCTATTTAGTAGATGGTAAATTGCTGAATGTACTATGTACCGTCTATGAACACCTCTATGGTACAACCTCATAGAGACAATGCTTCAAGCTTTATACTTCCAAGTGGATGTGATGTGTTGGGTGAGCTGGCCACCATGGATTAACTGCCGTTTGGGGGCTGGATGTTGCGTATGGGTGGTGGAGTTGGATGGCTGTGGGGAATGGGGTGAGGTGGGTGGAGTAGTGTGGGGCAGGGTGGTGTGGTATGGCATGGGTCGGGGTGGGGTGGGGTGGGGTGGGGTGGGGTGCATTTTCACTTGGACAGGACACACATAACGTAAGATCAGTGGCGTTCCACCCATGCGGCGACTTTGTTTTGGCAGGTCCCTTTTCAATCCCCCTGTATTCCAAGGCTCTCTCACATCAATCATGCCATGATTATGATGCCTCACTGGTCGAGGCTGTGCCGCTGGCGGCCTTCTCCGTCCATCTAGCCATCCGTCTGTTGCAGTGATCCAGCAATCTATATATACATCCATCCCTCCACTGGATTATTCTCATCAGCCGATCTCCTCCTTATACCCTGGTTTCAGAAAATGTGGTCCTGTTGGAAGTTATCGAACCTTTGATAGGTTTCTTATAAGCGTGATTTCTTTAGATGCCTCTTTCACTATCCAATTGATGGCACTTCTGCGAGCATGTGCTGATACCGACGTATAGGATATAATGAAGCCCTTGTAAATGAGCAGACCCAGGTGCTCGAATTTTACAACGATAAGGATGATTGGTTCCGTTGCTGGCTAAATATACACCAAATTCTCCTTTGGGTGCTTCTACACAGACGTACGTAGAAGAAGCTGGTACCGACACACCCTCCGTGTAAAGCTTAAAGTGATGAATTAAGGATTCCATGGATTGTTTCATTTGACAGCGTGGAGGAGGACAAAGTTTACGATCATCTGCTTTGATCATGCCACAAGGCATTTGATTCAAGCATTGGACAATGATTTGAAGACTTTGTCACATTTCTTCAGTGTGGACACAATAACGATCATAACAATCTCCTTGTGTATGAACCCTATGTTATCATGCCATTTCTGGTAATTTCTCTATGTGGTTTTGTGGTTCATGCCAATGAAGCACAACGTCAGTACGGCACGACATTCTGCCCCTTTCTTCTTTGTGCTGCTCCTAGAGTGGCTGCTGAGTTTGAAGTTGAACTGCCACCGTTGCTGACGGAGACCATAACCAGCTGTATGTGTGCAGGTGCGAGTTGGACTGGTAGCAGTCTGGCAGTCTGGCAGTGGCCTGTTATGGCAATTGAAAAAGTTTCCAGCCGGCAATGCCCGTCCTTCGATCTAGCTGGCACCTGAGTGGCTGACGAGTTTGACGTTGAACTGGCCCTGTTCCTGACGGAGACCATGAGCTGCAGCAGTCTATGTGGGGCTGCAAGTTGCGCCGGTAGCGGTCTGGCAGTGGCCTGTTATGACACTGGAAAAGGTTTCCACCCGCCAATGCCTGTCGTTGGATCTCAAGACTTTGCACAGAGATTCCAACGCCATAAGCAGTGAAACTGTGAAAGGCAAGACAGCTTACACCGTCCTAATAGATACCATTCTCACGACTTTCCCTTTGCCTGGCCGGGCAGGCAAACAGCTCATACAAGGGTGCCTGCTATGCACTCCATGGGTGTGGTTTAGCGGAGGTGTGCACAGAATCAGGTAAGCTAAGATTATAATGCTTAAGGTTGGTGCCTGAACGAGATTTTCACCGATACAAGCCCTTCCCGAGTGCATTTTGGTGGGTGTCGGCATGAGTGTGAGTATCTGAACTAGAATCTGACACCGGTCTTTTTCCACGATAAATTGGCGACCAATGAAACTTGGTCAGCAGTAAGACACTTATACTTACCATGTCTCCTTTCACCTATAACCAGAGGTGCCCTCTTCGCATCTCTTTGTCATTCCTGCAATCTATTATTAACAGTCTGACTTGTGCAGGGGCTTCTCCTGTGCTCCTGCATGTGGATTACCTATGAGTGGTATATATGAGTGTAATGCGCATACCTCCGAGGTACAGGGCTGTGCACGAGGCTTGGGGAGTGCCTAGGCGCTGGGGTGACGGAGTAGGGTGAAGGGGGAGGCAGAGCTGTGTACATAGGCAGCGTAGAGATCAGGGTTCATTTTGTTCGCAGAAAAGTATATTCGAAGCATAACAAAATAGAACAGGGACAGAGCCGCACATTCCAGTCGTTCGACTCCAGCCTCGGACTACCGCCGGCGACAGAGCCAAGCACAGTACAACAGAACAGAACAGGACACAACCTGAAAGAAAGGAAACAAAAACAAACTAAGACTTAAGCCAAAAGTAGGTCCATAGGAGGTGCCCAGTTGGGCTGTTAGGTTCGGCTTTTGGCCATGGATCAAATCACCAAATGTCGTAGTCCTACTGCAAAATTATGGCTCAAGGGCATTTCATTTCCCTCTTTTTGGCGGGGGTAGGATGATTGCAACCTGTGCAGGGCTCACTCAGATCTAATCCTCTCATAAACAACCAATTACAATTAATAAGTGCATGAACGAACAAGTGAATTGAACCAACGATGTGCCACACAGCTCAGGCGATTCTCGTGCCAGATTGCACACACACAAAGCATGCATGAGAAGTGAAGCCAAAAATACTCTCTGCACTGAGTCTGCAGTGTCTGCACTCCTGCATACAAGCTTGTCTCTCTCTCTCTCTCTCTCTCTCTCTCTCTCTCTCTCTCTCTCTCTCTCTCTCTCTCTCTCTCTCTCTCTCTTAGAATTAGAAGGAGAAGTAGTAGTAGTAGTAGTAGAAGAAGAAGAAGAAGAAGAAGAAGAAGAAGAAGAAGAAGAAGAAGTATGTGCGGTTGTGAATGGAGATGCTGTGTGCCCGCTTACGTCTTTTTTGGGGGGCAGGAAAAAAAAAAAAAGCGAACGGGAGATAGCACGCAGTAGGATATGGCTGGCGGATGTGCGAGATGGTGAGCGGTAAGATATGGAGGAGGAGGAGGACGACGAGGAGGGAAGAAGAAGACAAAAGGAGGACGAGGAGGACGAGGAGGGAAGAAGAAGACGAAAGGAGGAGGAGGAGGAAGACGAGGAGGAGGAGGGAAAGGAGGAGGAGGAGAGAAAAATAAGGAGGAGGAAGAGCAAGAAAGGAGGAAGAAGAAGAAGATGAAAGGAGGAGGAGGAGGTGACGACGAAGAAGAAGAAGACGAGAGGAGGGGGAGGAGGAGGGGAGGAAGGAGGAGAGGAAAGGAGGAGGAGGAGAGAAGAAGACGACGAGAGGAGGAGGAGGAGGAGGAGGAGGAGAGAAGGACAAGACGAGGAGGAGGAGAGAAGGACAAGACGAGGAGGAGGAGGAGGAGAGAAGAAGAAGACGGGAGGAGGAGGAGGAAGAGGAGAGAAGAAGACGACGAGAGGAAGGAAGAGGAGCAGGAGGAGGAGGACCTACCGGTAATATATGGGGATTACGGGGGAAAAAAAAGAGAGGAGGAGGAGGAGGAGAAGGAGAAGGAGAAGACGAAAGTAGGTGGAGGAGGAGGAGGAGGAGGAGGAGGAGGAGAAGGAGAGATGGAGAAGACAAAAGTAGGTGGAGGACGAGGAGGAGAGAAGAAGAGGAAGACGAGAGGAGGAGGAGGAGAGGACAATAAAGAAAACCAATGAAATTAGGACGATGAGGAGGAGGAGGAGAGAAGGTGAAAGGAGGAGGAGGAGGAGGAGAAGAGGAGGAGAAGAGGAGGAAAGGAGGAGGAGGAGGACGAGGAGGAGGATAGGAGAAGATGAATACGAAAGGAGGAGGAGGAGGAGAGGAAGAAGAAGAAGAGGAAGGAAAGAGGTGGAGGAGTCTTCACCACAATGGGGACAGAAGCTTCATGGGCAGCGACAACGGGGAGGGCACGGAGAGCAACGACGAGCAGCAACGACGGGCGGGCTTCGCGACGGCAGCGGCGATGGGCGGGCTTCACAACGGCAATGACGACGGGCGGCTTTGCAATTGCAGCAACGACGGGCTTTGCAATGGGGAATACCGCGTTCGAATTCGAACACGGTGTCGTAGCCCGCCAAAGGGGGAACCCATTCCTTGGTGGATGATCTCAACCGCTGATCTTTGCAGATCGGCCATGGGATCAGTCGCCGAAGAAGACCTTCCCATCCCCCCTAAAACTAGTCCTAGATCAAAACCAGAAAAAAATAGTGTTGCTGGAGGCTGGGGAGGCGACCACTGGCCAAAAAAAGCCTCCCCCTCCCCTTGCGAAATTGCGCTGGGCTCGCCCGGTCCCAAACCGGGGGACCCAACCGGCTGGGCTGCCTGGGACCCCTGCCAGACGAAGGTCTGGCCACCGGATGGTCCGGAGTTTAACACAGCTTCTACTGACTTTTCTATCACCACCGGTACCTACCGAATTTTACCTGCAACGGCCTACGATTATGGGGCCCTATCTGGGACACCTACCTGGGGCATGGCAATATGCTACATGGGACCAGGATTGGGACTGAACTGGGAGTTGGGACTGGAACTGGGCCAGCGACCAGGGCGGATATCGGTGAAATCCTTTCTCAAGAATCAATGTCGAGTTATCCCGCTTTCGGCCGGCAACCTCAAAGAGCTCTCCTTTAGGCCTTACTCTCGCTGAGCTCCTCAAGATTGTGTATCTAGCTATGGCTGCTCATCCATGTCGGCATGGATGTTTAACGAACACTATCATGCCTTTCCAGTGTCATTCCACCACAGCCACACTTGTGGATGAAGTCCCATGTCCAACTGGTACCCCGACAGGGGCCCTTCCGGATGCAGCACCAACCAAGGAATTGGAGGTGAAGGTCCCACCATAGCCAAAGGTAAATTTCTCTCGTCTGTTCTCCCCCTGTTCCTCCTCTTCTACATCTATTCTCTCCCTCCACGTCCCTTCATAGCCTAGTTTGATGTTCTTCTACCTCAACCTCCATATCCTCGGTCTACTCCCTTGTACTACCACTATCCCATAGCCGTGGAAGTCTTCTTTCTCACCCTCATCTCATCTTCCTTTAACTCAGAGCTCTGCCTACCTCTCCCTCAGGGCAGAGCAGAAGCACAAGGTAGCCACTTCCACATACATGCGGGAGCTCTACGCCTTGCGCGAGGCGCTCACGCATTGGAAGCACTACCTCTTGGGTCGCCACTTCAAGGTCTATTCAGATCATCAGACCTTGCAATGGATTAAGACACAAACTGACCTCTCTCCAACTCTGACCCGCTGGCTGCATGATATTGATGTTTTCAACTTTGAACTAAAACATAAGAAAGGCTGCTATAATCGTGTTGCTGATGCTCTGTCGCGCCATCCCGAGTATTTGACTTGCCTTGTGGACTTGTACGACCTCCGGAGGAAACTGAAGGAGGATCTGGTCGAGCACACTGCCAAGGATCCGTACCTTAGTCCCATCCTTGAGCAGCTCAAGGCTGACCCCAACAGTCAGCCTGATTTTCATGAATGCGAGGGTCTTGTATTTCGCCGGTACGGAAAGTTTGACCGTTTGTGTGTACCCAACCATGCGCCTCTCCGAACTCACTTCTTGGATMTGSCGCACGGTCGGAGTGGACATTTTGGCTTTGAGAAGACTTATGGAAGTCTTCTGCAACAATTTGACTGGCCAGGAATGAAAGGATCTGCTCAGAAATTTATTGCTGAATGTMAAGTATGCCAAAGGATCAAGGTTCACAGGCAWAAGCCTTMTGGCCTACTGAGACCTCTTCCCATTCCTGATGGACCCGGCGAGTCGATTTCCATCGACTTCACGGACATGGGAAAGGTGAGTGAGGCTGGGAATTCACAAGTCATGGTCATTGTGGACCGCTTCTCCAAATTTCTGAACTTGATTCCTCTCCCTCCTCACGCCCCGACTGAACTTGTCATAGAAGAATTCCATCAGCAGTACATTCTGCAGTCCGGCGTCCCGAAAACTACTGTGAGTGATCAGGACACCAGATTCATCAGCAAAGATTGGAAAGACTTCACATCTCAGATCTACGACATCAAACTGAACAGGACTTCTGGTCGTCACCCCGAAGCCAACGGATTGGCTGAGGAGATCAACCAGACTGTCATCCAATTGCTTCGCGCACTAATTGTTCCAGATCAGAACACATGGGACAAGGAATTGCACAAAGTGAAGGGGCTGTACAACAACTCCATTCACTCTGCGACTGGTGTGACACCAAACCAATTGCAGTATGGATGGCCGATGCGTAATCCCCTCTCCTATCTGTTCCCTAAACGGTCACCTGATCTGATGCCCAGCATGCCTGGCTACAATGCCAAGTACGCACGCTTGCTCAAAGCTGCTACAGCAGATATGAACAAGCGCCAGCATGCCATGATCAAACATGCCAATAAGCGGCGAAAGAAGAAAAGTTCAAAGTAGGGGATTATGTTTGGGTCAAAATGTCTGAGTTTTCTGATGAAGAGGGCATATCATGGAAGCTTCTTCCACTGTACTATGGCCCTTGGCAGATTCTGCAGGTAGTCGGGGATGATTTCAACCCTTCGTATGTGATTGACGCGCCTCC
This sequence comes from Chara braunii, assembly GCA_003427395.1. Taxonomy (NCBI): domain Eukaryota; kingdom Viridiplantae; phylum Streptophyta; class Charophyceae; order Charales; family Characeae; genus Chara; species Chara braunii. The sequence continues at coordinate 381,631 of BFEA01000562.1, read as the reverse complement.
TCATCTGCGCACGTATCCAGTCTTCCATGCCTCCAAACTGTTCCCACACATTGATGATGAGACTTTTCCCTTCCGTGATCCTATGATACCTCGCCCTATTGACGGCGGCCATGAGATTGACATAATCGTTTCTCACGAGGGGAGAAGGAACAGACAGTACAAAGTTCATTTCCTCTACCACCCGTTGAACGAATTCTTCTGGATCGACCGGAAAGAATTGATAAAGAGTGCTCCACGTGTTGTAAACGCATATGAACGACAGATTGTTGACAGACAGACCACTAAGTTTGCTGCAAAAATCACTTCCGTTCGGACTCACTAACACTCTCTTTTTTATCTATGCCTATGACGCCTTCTGTGCCGACTCTGACTGAGTTAGACGCTCGAACGGACCTCGCTCTCGAGAGGGGAGTAATGTAATGACCCGCCCAAAACACAGACTGAGAACACTGCTGATTTCTGGGATTTGCCAATGGAATGAATGCCTTGCTGTGATTCCCGCATTCTGCTGTGGTCCCAAGTCTGTGTGTGTGCGTGCCTGCTGGTTTGCATGCCTGTCTGAGTGCTTGCCGGATGTGTGTGTGTGTGTGCCTGCTGGGTTGCATGCCTGTCTGAGTGCTTGCTGGTTGAGTATGTGTGTAACCCGCCAGGGTACTTGTTGGTTGCAAGGCCCACCGGGCCGGTACTTRCCTGTGGCCGTGACTTTGGAGGGTTGCAGGGGGGTAAACATGCCGGTAGCGGGGAGTAGGCCCACGGCACTTAGAGCAGCTGGGGAAAAACACTCAAGTAGCAGGTAGGCCGAGCAGAAGAAGACAAAAAGTTGGCATTTTTAGAGGCCCAGTAGCGGTAGGTTAGAGGTAGGCCGGTACCAGTCCAAGTAGCCCGGATCTAGGGCCTGTGCGGACAATAACAGAGCCTGCAATGATTTTTTCCTCCAAAAGGGAGGAGGTACCGGTTGCTGGGAGGCCGCTTGGCCTAGGAAGTCACCGCCCAGGAGGCCGGTAGGCCGCTATATCTTCAGGAGGAGCGGTGAGCTCTTCCTCATTTGCGGTATGCAAGGATTGGCGACATGCTGCTGGAGCGCAGCGCTGCTTGGAGGTGAAGGTCTGCTGGGGCTCAGCCTGGCTATGGCGAGCACCCCAGCTTGAAGGAGGAAGAAGGGGGACATGGTAGGAGAGTGGTAGGGCACTTACCTGGCTATGGTGGACACCGTCTTCATCACCTTGTTGGGCGCTGCATCTGGAAGGCCTCGGTTGGGGTAACGCTGCACCAGGGCAGCTAGACGCAGGGTCAGGCATAGCGGACCGAGTCAAGCAGCGACATAGCTGCTTTGGGTTGTCTTTCGGGCATCAGGGCAGCATCATAGCTGCCTTCCAGTAGTCCTCCATGACCTATGCTTGAGAGAGGAGGTTGAAGGAAGGAAGACATAGCCATGGTGGACTTGTTGTTGTTGTTGTTGGGTTGTGAGTTGAGTCAGCAGTAAGGGGGAACTTCGGACATTGATTCTGGTTCATCCATTCATTGTTATTATTATTGTTGAGAGAAGAATAAGATTGGTGAAGAGAAGGAGAAAGGAGGAAGGTGGAGAGAGAAGGGGGAATTGTCATTGGTCTTGCTGGTGTACTTCTTCTTCTTCTTTACCTCTCCTCTGGTCTTTATCTCTTGCAAGTGCTTTCATTTCTTTCGCAATTGGGTGGCATTGTCTTTCATTGTGAATTTGCACTTGGGAAATGACCAGGATCATAACATTATTGTCTAGATGGCTATGTTTTTTGGCTGTCCAGGCTCGATATCTGGACCCGGATGTCCAGGCCTGAATACGGAGGTGCCTCCCGTTGTTCAGAAATCCGAACAACTCTAAAAAGACGTGCTATTTTTTTATTACCGACTTTTGGAATGGTTATTTCTTGCATTTCTCATAGAGTACAAATCCGAGCTTGTTTTGGGAAACTGTGTCCGAGAGGCAAGAAATAGTAAAATACCCTTCCTCGGATATGGAAACTGAAATCTGGCCAGCTAATACTGGACAGATCATTCGGGTACTACAGCATATAGGGAGACCCGGGAGAATGTTCAAGGAGGAATCAGCAAGTAGGTTTTCAACTTTTCGTCACAGAAGTTATGGTGGACCTGCTGTAGCTGATAAGTGCTTGTTGACAAGTGGTGGTTTGTTTCTGTTTTTTTTTTTTTGTCCCCCCCTCCCCTTGTAACAGGAACTGATCACCCGCTTGCTCACCTCTACGACATTAACACATTCCATTGCTTTCTTTCTGCGAATCTACACGAGAGCCATGTCGGTGGCGCCATCAATCAGGTGCGTTTTTCTCATCTTATCTTATAAGTTATGAGTATAATTTATTAATTTTATTCTTCTGTGCAGTTTATCTATCCTCTGCTGACTTGCTTCCTCCTATTGACTGTACCATAGCTCAGCCACTTCCAGCCATTATGGTAATATTCTGTTCGTGGATGGGGTTAACCGATAACTCTGAAGTTCTGAACCCCACAGATTATTGTCTGAATTCAACTCTTGTTCATAAACAGGTCATGAGTTCAAACTGGATCCCGTAGAATGAATGGGCTTTTAGAAGATACAAGGTGGTATGTAGAATGTTTCATGGAAGGACAAATCAATTACAATACAGTGAATACACCATAAAATTGGGGTACAGCATTAGGCCTAGATAGGCAGCGGTAGACCTCTGCACTGGGTGATAGATGGTCTGAGCATCTAGTCGTTGACTTTGGTGCAGTACGCAAGAATCCACAGACCTCCATTCTCAACTTCTCGGCATTCGAAAGAATCGAAAGTTCGAAACGGGTTTTTATATTCGGAGTCTGCAATGGCCGATCATCTATTTTACTGTGCCTGTCAAACCTGGGTGGAGTAAAAGGAGTAGTGAAGTGCGAAGCCCTCTCAAAGAATCATTTTCCATATGTGAGGAAGGTGAAGCAAGAGGATGTTATTCACTGCTCATTCTAACATTTCTGTGTTGTCACGTCCTGAAGAAAGACAAGTATGGGACAAGATGGGTAAGCTTCTTTCTTGAAAATAATTGATGAAGAAACCTGTACCAGGAGAGGCTGGAGAGCCAATAACATTTCTGACAGGTTTCTGTTAACCCAAAAAAATTGGTCGTTATAGCGGCATTTGGGGCAACTTTCTGTCGAGATACAGTGATAATGATCATGCGGCGTGCACTCTATTCAGAGGAAGACCGTAGTATCTGCAATGAGAACCAGCGTACATTCCACGCGCAAATTGATTGCGGAAAAGCGTGATGCTAGAGGATCAACTGACTACTGTGTCGGTTGGTGATATTCTCACACATCCTCTGTTCTATCGCTCATCCTATTAAGAGTATGGTGCAAAGATGATGCGACAGATGCACTGCCAGCCATGTATTGTATTTCCTGTTGGTCGACAGGGGCAACGTTCTGTTAGCAATAAGTGCAATATGCCTCTGCAACAAAGGACACAATGGAAAGTTGGGCCTGGAGGATGGCATAGCCCTGACTAGTAGCTCCTTTTCTCCTTTCTCCCATCTTCTCCTTTCTTCCATCTTTGAATCTGCAGGGATGCACCATTCACAGTTCATGCTGTCGCAATTTGTTGATATTACGTGATAGGAACTTGCTTGTTCATCGAGTCTCTGGCAAAGGGTTGGTTTGTCAGTCGGGCCAGGTGCTCCACAGCCATGCCACCCATTCTTCTCCTTAATTCTCCTCCAGCTTACTGAAGTCGTTGTCCTCGCCGTCATTGGTATTGCTGTTGTTGATGCCATTGTAGTTGTTGTTGTCTTTGTTGATGTGGATGTCGTCGTCGTTGCATCTGGTGGTCCATCGTACTGCTGTCGTGTTTGCATCAGATGTGCCAGCCCACAGTCCATACCATGCCGAGAATCCCTGCATGCGACTGACTCTCCCCACATGTGCCTCCCAACCATCCTTCCGTATGTGCCACCATTTGTAAGGTGTGACCGGTTGGCCATACTCCATGCAACATCCCTCCACCATCCGCCAGTGGCAGAAATACAACCCTGCGCTTATCAAAGTGAACAGACTTTTCTGGGGGAAAGAAAAGAAAACAAAGTGAAAAGTGCACTTTTATGGCCACAGCTCCCGCCCTTTAGGAACAGGATCATTAGTGAACACAGTTCTACCCGTCCTTTAGGAACAGTATCATTAGTGAACACAGTTCTATGTGAAAACACTCTTATGGCCACAACTCCCGTCTATTAGGCACAGAATCATTGCAGTTCACTCGCCTGGTAGATAGAGAATAGAAAGGGTGGGAACCTCAACTGAACTGGCTCGAAGATAAACCCTATGTGCTTTAGGTTACGTCACGTGTCCAGTTTTGACATGTTTGGAACTTTGGATCAATGGATGGCATTTCCGATTTTTTAGTTGATCTTGATCGGTAGCTCGTAATTTTTTTGTTGATTTTGCGTCTGGTTTTAGAATTGTTTCGTTTGCTCCTACTTGGTGTTTCCTGATCTACGGTCTGAACGTTTCCTTGAACCTTGGGGTTCTGGAAATCAGAGTCGAAAGTCCTTTCGGACATCAGAGTTGATTCCCTATTTTGTTTCAATTTTCAATTTCCAAAAGTATGCTTTTGAAGAAATTTTCCATTTGAAAAATCTTTGTCTGTAATTTCAACTTTCTAGTCTTGATTACTGTCGCTGTAACAAGCTGATTCTGATTGGCCTTTTTTTTAATTGTGTTCCAAGCATGGCTACGACGGACCCGGACCCGGACCCGGACATTTCCGGACACCAAACCGGACACGTGTCCGGAAATCCGGACATGATCCGGACACCGGATATGAGTGGGTCCAGACGGTCCGGATGCATGGTGAGGTCCGGAAAAAAAAAATCGGATTCCCCCCCCCCCCCTCTCCTGATGCATTTGCCATCGCGGCTTACATAGAACTTGGGCGCCTTCAAGGTTCAATAACAGACGAAGCTGATCAACAAACAAAAAAAAATAAAAAAATAAATTGAAATCAATAAAAGAACTTTAAGAAAGTTAAGAAACGAACTTCAAAAACATACATACCTCCAAGCCGCTTTGACATGGTACCTGCAACCACACAGTTCAACAAGTGACAACAACATACAAGCAGAACTACAAAAACATTCAAAAACATCACTTCTGTGACTTCTCACAGAACTGCAGAGAACAGTCCAAAAGACGTCCATACTCCATACGAGTCCATAGCAAAATGTGTTCACATAACTTACTCAAGTTACTCTCTCTCTCTCTCTCTCTCTCTCTCTCTCTCTCTACTCTCTGCGCTTTTTTTTAGCAAGGGGCTCTTCTTCAGAATCAGCTTCAGAATCAGCACCTGATGATTCTGATGATTCTGAAGATTCTTTTGTGCTCCATTCCTCCCCCTCTTTCAATCTCTCCTCGTCTTCCACTTCGGTGCTGTCCTTCTGAGACGATTCCCCCTCTTCCCCAGTCTCCCTTGCGTCCACCTGCACCTCCTCTTCCTGCAGCACCTTCCTTGGTCGCCCCCTGGATCTTTTCCCAGGCCCCTTTGCTGCAACCTCGAGAGCAGCATCCTGTTTGCTCCCCCGCTTGGATGCCTCTGCATCTCTGGGCGCCTGCTCCCCGTCTGCCTCCGTGCCCTGCACATGTGCCACCTTACGTGGTCGCCCCCTCTTTGCAGGCGCCTTCACATTGGGTGCGCACGCTTGAGCTCTTGCATTGATATACTTCTCTGCGTGCTCGGTTGTCATAGTCTTGCCTGCATGCTGAGATTCCTGCAAATGCAAGCGGGCGAGGTACTTGGAAGGCCGTACGGCCTTCCTCCATGAAGGTAGCTCCTTGTTAAGCTCCCTTTCGAGCTCAAGCAAGCTGCTGGTGGCCCGCGGGCGTGCAATGGTGCTTGCCTTGGCCACGTTATCACGGGCGCCATCATCGTCGTCGTCATCTTCATCCTCACAATCCTCCGCCTCCTCCCTATCGCCACGCAGCTTGGCTCTCCACTCCTGCACCCTCTTCTTTGCGTCCTCGCACAATTGCTGTGCTGTCAAGTCCCCGACCCCATCCCTCCAAGGCTTCTTCTTCGGGTCTTCCTTTTCAACCGGCTTCTTCTCAAGCTTGTCCAACAGATGCTGGTTCCATCTGTTGTATACCAATGTGCTCAATTGTTCGACGGTGAGGCTGTTGCTCGGTTTGGAGTGAATCCTTTCGAAAGACTCCAATTCCGCTCACAACCGGAAGCAGACGACCCCTGTCCAAGCAAACGGACTGCCTGGCGTTGCAAGTTCGGCAACTCAGCGCACCACTTTCTCCACCATCTGGCTGGTTGGCCGTTGTCCACCTCTGCAAGTGCCCTCTCGCTTCTGAACTTGCCTGTCCCTTCAATCTAGCAATTCACCTCCTCGTCCAACTCCTTGTACTCCGTTGGTT
>BFEA01000562.1:344545-355329 GCA_003427395.1 Chara braunii | reverse complement strand
AGAGAGAGAGAGAGAGAGAGAGAGAGAGAGAGATTGAAACAGTACAGAGAAGATTAGCATGCCAAAAAAAAAAAAAAAGGTGGGAATGCGTCTATTGCAGTCAATGGACCAGATACATTCACACTTTTTTGCTGCAGAGCAATACACACACACACACACACACAGAAAGAGAGAGAGAGAGAGAGAGAGAGAGAGAGAGACGCTAGATTTGGAGGTAAAGATGTACATCCTTTACGTTACACCACCAGTACATGGCCCCCAGCCAAGTTGAGAGTTCGATTGAGCCTCTCCAAAAATTTTGGAGGCGCAGGATAGGGCATCCGAAGGACCAGTAGAATAAGAATTTTTCCCATGCCGTGGGGTGGAAATAGGTACAGCGCTGAATAAAAAAAAGAAAAATTCCCCCCGCCCGCCCCCAGGCGGGCCCTGTCCCGAGTCCTCTTAACTTTTCGGAGAGGCTCATCCGAATCTCCAGATGTTCTGGTGGTTTAAACCACCACTGTTCATGAGGACACCCGCAACTTGCATCACTTCACAAGAGGGCTGCAGGTTCGGCCAGTAGCAGTTTGGTGGTGAGTGCATGTGCACAACAATGTAGAAGCCCCTGCAGATTGCCTCAATAGATTCCACAAACTAGGCTTGGAGACTGGTGGTTTGAACATCAAGGTTATCCCGAGGAAGCAATTTCTTTATTCCGGAGTCAGCATTAAATGTACCAACTATGCCTTAAGCTATCCTAAGGTTATGGGTCTATTCCTACCCCAACTCTGCTCTGTGAGGGGAGCAGTACCCAAGCTCCTAACATCTGGCGTGGGCTGGAAAGTGAGGTAGCGACAGCCAGGAGGGACAAGGTTGCGATATTGCAAGGCATTCCACTATCAATTGAATGAAGATTCATGTCTGCTTAGAAGTCTCACTGTGGTATCAAAGATCTCGCAGCACAAAGACATTGTGACTTGTGAGTTAGTCTTGTGACCAAGCAGTAGCCCCTGCCCCTGGGCACACCTACGACTTCCACCTTTGGTTCCACAGAGTCATTTCAAAAGGATACCCTATGTGAATTCGGTATTTGCTATGGAGATACTGTTGCGATTGTAACTTTCTCCAGTTTCAAGGAGGGTGCCATCATCATGAACGTTGCACACTCTGTGCTCTTAGATAGCTCATGTCGATTTGTGGGGAGCAGCAGCCTAAGTAAAACCCTTGCCTAGGTATAAAATAGAAGAATTGGCATGACACCCCGGGCACTTGCCCTCCAGTCTAGCGCAGTCACTTGTGTATTCATCAGCTGTTGGGATGTCGTCCCCTGCCCTGCCGTACCCTGCTCTCTCTCTCTCTCTCTCTCTCTCTCTCTCTCTCTCTCTCTCTCTCTCTCTCTGTGCGTGTGTCTGCTCCCTTATTGCGCCTCCTCTCTCTTCCCTTCTCTAGGAGGGGTTGTCTCCCTCCAAATTGGGGACTCTTGCGGCCAGTCACTTATGCCACCAGTACAGCTGAGCCTGGCAGACTCGGAGTTCGCATCAAAGCTTTGGCAAACCGCCAGTGGGGCAGTTTTTCTCTCTTTTGGCTGGCGCCACCGGCCATTGTGGTCCAGAACCCCCGAGCCTTCAAAATTTTAGGAGTGAACCGTTCGTTTTCTAAGTTGTGTGGGACCATGTACTGGCGGTTCAAAGGCAGGAGTGAGGTTGTTAAAGCAGATTACCGTTCTGAGCAACCAGAGGGGAAATTATTTAGGGTTAAGCGGTGCTAGAGGATTGTTCTAAGCGACCATACGGGCAATCATTGGGGGCTGCGTCTGATCTGTCAGGGGAGGCTGTTGGAGTAGGGTGACTGTCCCAAGCTACTGCGCGGACAGTAGCTGTGGGTGGGGTTGGGGGTAGATGACTGTGTGACCCACAACTGCAGGGATGGTCATAAGCGTGGGCTGGCCTGGTCTTGGAAGAGAGGCATGTGACTCTTGCGGGTGGTGGCCTCAGGGAAACAAGACTGTTCCTAAGGGTGGGCTGCTCCGCTCTTGGAGGGAGCTTGAGGGGGATGATGCCTCATGGAGTTGGGGTTAGGTATCAGCTGGGGTAACCGATGGAAAAAGGAGTATGGTGGGTTGGCCTGGTCTTGGAAGAGAGGCATGTGACACTTGGGGGTGGTGGCCTCAGGGAAACAAGACTGTTCCTAAGGGTGTGGGCTGTTCCGCTCTTGGAGGGAGCTTGAGGGGGATGATGCCTCTAGGGGATACGATGCCTAATGGCATTGGGGTTGTGTATCAGCTGGGGTAACAAGTATGATGACTGGACTCGTGGGAGGGAAAAAAACGGAATTAGAACGACGCTCAACAAAGAACTGAACAACTGAAATAAGAGGGAAAAATGATGACTGTGACTGCACAATAGGACCGATTCTAGATAGCGGTGATGTGATGATAGAACCGCTATCTATAATCGGTCCTATTGTGCGGAATTTACCCCTTGATGGGGTGAGTAGACAATGGCTGAATGAAGGAGAGAAGAAAAACTGAATGAATGGAGAAAGAAATGATTGAGCGGAAAACAAGAATGGTTGACTGGACTTGTGGGAGGGAGAAAACTGGAATTAGAACGTCGATCGACACAAAACTGAACCACTGAAATAAGAGGGAAAAATGATGATGGTGCCTGCATGATAGGACCAATTATAGATAGCAGCTGTGTAGCACACCGAACGCGTTCGGAGCTTTCGCGAACGCCCGAACACGATCGGGTGTTCGGCCGTACTCCTCCCAAACGTGTTCGGTCGAACATATTTTTTATAGGGATTTGTTTTTTTTTTTTGTTTTGTATTTTTAACGCGAGTTTGGCTAAGAATGTGAACAGGCCTCCCAGGCAAAAGCTGTTTGTATTTAATGTATTGTTATTTTACATTGAAACGGTTTTTCACCTTAGCGGTAACAGATGCAGATCCCAGGGTTCGATCCCTAGACCTTACCACACCTGCAACCAGACTCGCATACTTCGTCACTTCACATGCATACAAACAGATGGTGAATCACACTGGCGCATAGCGCCCAACTCAAAGCTCGAAGATATGGAAACCAAGACACGGTTCAGATGTAAGCTCGCTTCAACAGGCTATGGTACATCAGCACCCACACATCGCAACTCTTGTCTCTGTGTCCCACACCACTGTTCGCTTCACACTTCGACTCCGGATCACCCTGGATACCCCACGCACACACACTGTACACACACTACACTAACAGTTATGGCAGCTATGGCCGCCACTAACACTACCCTACAAGCAGCTATGGCTGCGCTAACTCCTTCAGCCCACTTTGACTTCAGGCTCCTCTGCAGATCACCTCGCACAAGTCACCATGGCAGCAATTCCGCATGGCTTCTGCAGGAATGAATGAATGGCTGTGCGCTGCCTCTTGATTTATACTTCTGTAACTCGTTGGTCTGCCTCTTTCCACCGGGCCCAAGGTGTACACAGTCCCCCTTGGTACTTGCTGACCGTGCAGAGTGAGATTGGGACTGGGTACCGCTGACTAAGCGAAGTTGGACGCACCACTTGCCCACTTGCCTYTGGCCTTCTGTGGAAAACGTGAGAGGAAAACTCGAAAGGCCACTTCCGGACCTTCTGGAAGACCGTGGACTTGGCCTTTCAGTACTGTAGYAGCTACGACCTTGACCCTTCAGGACTGTAGCAGCTACGACTTTGACCCTTCGGGACATCTACAGCTACGACTTCTGGAACTCTCTAAGACCTCTACTCGACARGTCTACARATCGAATCCCTATGTCCACACAGTCCTACGACAGACAAACAACACCTCATAAAACACAGGTCACGGGTTCAAGCACTCAAGGGTCAACTCGATACTATACATGGGTGAGGTAAGGTCTGTGGATCAAACCCCGGGATCTGCATATGCCTTTGCAAAGGTGAAAACCGTTTCACTCCCGCTGACCTAAATTCGAGGTCCTCCAAGAATGTCGCAGTCCAAGGCAGGACCTTTACCTTTCCTATCTCTTTCATAGGCCCTGACTATGTCGGGAGCTGTTTCTAGAAGTTCACTTCTGGTAAACCAGCGGTCGTCTTCCGGTTCCTGATATGCGAATCGGACGACCTCTACCTCCTGTTCTGAATATATCTTCACCTACAATGGCGTCAATGTCGTATCTTCCATCCATATCCGGAGGGATCATGGACCTTCTGGAGGGAAACTGTTGACTTGTGACACACGACAGTAACTTTAATGCGTGAAATACTGGGTAGGTGTGGAGGTGCGCTGGAATCTCTACTGTATAGGATGGCCCATCCTCTCCGCCCTTAACTTCTAGGACTGGCCACGGTCCTCTATACGCGGACAATAGCTTTTGCAAGATGTTCTCCTCAGGAGCAAACTCTTTTGACTTGACCCAGACTAAGTCGCGTACTTGAAACTGCGACGGGCGACGATGCTTGTTGGCTTGCTCTATCATCCTATGCTGGGCCTTCGTGAGGTTCTCTACAACAGTAGCTAGTTCTTTCTCGTGCTGTATCGCGAACTCCCTAGTACCGGGCGGTAACCTCTGAATCTGATCCCGGTTAGGTCCCTCAAACGGTCTGCGCGGTCTAAAGGACTTGTGCAACTCGTTGGGAGTGCGACAGGTAGACAAGTGCAGACTGTTATTATAGGCGCTGGCTACCTTGGGAAGCCTCTCATCCCAGTTGATTTGATCAGGTCTAATGTACATACGCAGAACTTGCTGCAGGATTTTATTCATCTGCTCAGTCTGACCGTTAGTCTCTGGATGGCGGCCAGACGACATCAACAACTTGGAGCCATAGACTCTCATTAATTCCTGCCAGTTCTGACTAGTGAACCGGGTATCTCTATCACTAACTATGGACAATGGGACCCCGTGCTCACTGACCCAATGATCAAAAAACTTTTGAATCACTAACTTTGTACGTGCCTCAGAAGGCAAAGGAACAAAAACAACATATTTGCTAAATCTATCAACTACGACCATGACTTGGCTCTTACCCTGCCTACTCTTGACGCCAACATCCATAAAGTCAATGGATATTGAATCTCCTGGCTGGTCACGAATAGGCAAGGGTCTGAGAAGACCTAGAGGGGCACGCGTAGTAGTCTTATTCCTCTGGCAAACTTTGCAATTGCGAACATACTCTATACAATCATTCTTCATTCCTGGCCAGGTATACGCATGCATTAGGTTGGCTAGAGTCTTTTGCCAACCAAAGTGTCCCTCTGTATCGTGACATTCCCCTAAGATCAAATTATGGATCTCTTCGTTGTTGGGGACGCACAGTCGGTCCACTACATTAGTCTTCCCAAATAGCAACCCGTAAGTACTGTAGTAATCTGGTTCGGTTTTTGGGGCCTCCTTCACTTTCTTAAGAAGGTCATTGTAGATAGGGTCCTGCGCATATGACTCTCTAACTTTCTGTTGCAGGTCTTTTCCTATATCCAGATAATGGACTATTGCTCCAAAGTAGTCCGATCTCCTACTTAGAGCATCCGCAACTACATTATACTTGCCCTTAACTGGCTTGAGCTCAAAGTCGTACTGGTCTAATCTCTGCGGCCCACCTAGTCAGCTTATGTGTCATCTTGGCCTGAGTCTTCAACCACCTTAACGTTTCGTGGTCTGAATAGACTTTGAAGTGCCTTCCAAGCAAGTAGTGCTTCCAGTGTTCTAATGCTTGCCTGAGAGCGTAGAGTTCTCTCTCGTAAGTCGAGGTGGCTACCTTCTCTGAGGGCATCCTCGCTGACATGAACTCTACGGGTCTATATCCATTGCCATCGTCTTGCTGTAGTACAACACCCATGCCAGACTGGCTCGCGTCAGTGGTAACAACGAAAGGTAAGGACGGATCGGCGACCTTAAGGACTGGATACTCTATCAACGCCTGCTTCAACTTCTTCATGGCAGACGTGCAGTCCTTGTCCCACTTCCACATTGTTTCTTTCCTTAGCAATCTGTGAAGGGGTGCAGCGATGGTAGAGAAGTTCCTCACAAACTTCCTGTAGTAGTTCGCTAGGCCTAAGAACGATCGCAACTCTTTCAGCGTGCGGGGTGTAGGCCAATCCCTAATTGCTGCAAGTTTGCTATCCTCTGGCTTACTGCCGTCTCCGTCTAAGACGTGGCCTAAGTACAAAACCTGGGTCTTTGCCCACTCGCACTTCTTGGGGTTTATCTTGAAGTTAGCCTCTCTCAGCTTCTCCAAGACCTGCCTCAGATGACCCTGGTGCTCTTGGAGGGTCTTGCTAAAAACTAGAATATCATCTAGATATACAGCTACAAATCTATCTAACCACGGCCTAAACAGGTCATTCATACAACGCTGAAAAGTCGCTGGCGCGTTGGTTAGTCCAAAGGGCATGACTATAAACTCATAGTGCCCATACCTAGTTCGGAAGGCGGTCTTATACTGATCATCAGGATGGACCTCTATCTGATGATATTCGAACTTCAAATCTATCTTCGAAAAATACTTGCACCCCTGCACCCGGTCTAAGAGATCATCTATACGGGGCAACGGCTCTACATTCTTTACGGTGATAGCATTGAGACCCCTATAGTCTATAGTCTATACACATTCTGAGCTCCCCTTCCTTCTTGGGGACAAACAAGACTGGTGCTCCAAAAGGAGATGAACTGCGCCTAATTCAACCCTTCTTTAGGAGCTCGTCTCACTGTTTGCGTAGCTCCTCTAACTCCCGCGGGGACATTCTATACACCGCTCCTTTGGGAGTCCTACTACCAGGCTCAATCTCAATACGATGCTGGATGGGCCGCGGTACTACTCCTGTCGGCGGCTCTGCTAAATCCTTGAACTCCGCCAGCAGCTTGGCAATAGCTGGGTCAATGGGCTTCTCCTCCTTAGGCTCAGTAAGAGACCTGACGTAAACTACGAAGACCTGTTTTTCTAAGGTCTCCTTTTTCATCAATTCTGCGAACGCAGGAACACTCAGAGTGCAATGTGCCAGGGTGTTATCTACACCTGATGCATGGAACAAACGGGCAGTCTTGACTTCGCCTGACGGGCTAGGGAGCCTACACTCATGCTCTCTCAAGTGGAGTGTGGCCCCTGCTGCCTCCCCCCAGTCCATACCTAGGACTATATCAAAAGGAAGGTCATCCTGTACGATGAGAGTTGGGGAATGGAGAACTTTCTCCACTTTCCCATCTTTCTCTAGGCGGAAATACGCCTGGACTCCCTCTACGTAGTCCTCAACACGCATAGTGTGGTTGTCTGCGAGGACACTTACTATGGGGTCTTCTAATTTTTGGACTTTTAACCCTGGCCTCAACTTCTTCAGCGCTCTACGGCTAATATAACTACGGGTGGCCCCGGAATCTATAAGGGCTCCTACTCTACTTCTGAAAACTTCTACATCTACTAACACTAGTTGTTCTTTACTCTCCTTTTTCATCTTGGCCCAGGCGGGCATTCTCTCCTTCAACTCGGCAGCCACGCCTGTGAGGGAGGTGCCTAAAGAGACTCTGACACAAGCAGTCTTTGGACAGCTATCTAGGCACCGGCCTGCAACCTCTGCCATAGGCTCATGTGGTGTGGGAGTTTCTTGCCGGCTCGCGCTCGTTTCCCCGCATGGCCTTATGGTAGGGGCAGTTGCAACCCCTACCGGCGGCTGCCTTTTGGCTGTTGGGCAGCCCATCTGGCCTCTCTATACTTTGGACAATATCGAATGATGTGGCCAGGGTCACCGCAAAAGACGCACAACCCCTGATCCACACGCTGCTGCCAGACGCGCTGGTCCAGGCCCAAATCCTCCCAAGGTCGGCCCTGTGGCAGACCTAGGTGCCAACCTCCTCTCCTATAGGGTGACCTATTACCCCTATTAGGTGAACGGCAGAACGGTTTTGCGGGGGACCTTGACCCCTTCCTCCCGCTTGGCGGTTTCCTCCTCGACCGCCAACCCCTGATCGCCTTGGACACGGCCACCTGAGGCCCGACCCCCTTGGCCCTGGCCTCCTCCTCTTCCTTGTGGCCTCCCTCCGGCCGTGATAGCCGCGCAAGTCCTCCCCTGACTCACGCTACTGTCTTCCTTCTCCTCCTCTAGCCCCCACTCTATTTGGTCATAGGGGACTTCTTCCACACTACCCTCGTCTAACGTGAGGAGCAAACGATCCTTGGTCTTGATCTGCCCCGAGATAGTGTGACCCTTCCACTTTTTCCCTTTGTCAAGGTCCTTGTGCGTGAAGGTGGAAACTGACATGGATCGTGGTTCAAAAGCTACCACTTCCTTGCTCAACGCATCGTAGGTCATGGTAGGCTGCTGGCTCTTCTAAAAAAAGTGCCCTCGTAACGATTCGGGCACAGCTCGGTAGAAGAGGTTGACCAGTTGGGTCTTTGGGACCCCATGGTCAGGGACAGCCACTAACTCGTCCATTACCCCTTTGAGTGCCTTGGCACTCCTCCACTGACGAGAGTGGATGGTCTGCAACCTATCGGAAGCTTTGACACTGCGCGAGACATCGGCAAATCGTTCGCGCAACAACTTAAGGAAATCAGCGAGGGGTGTGAGCGCGGAGTAAGCAACTTCATCCTCGTTGCAGTTTGCAGCGCGGACTAGGGATCGGGCAAAATTGACGGCCTCTTCCTTTAGCGCGTGAATAGCGATTAGCACCTGCTCATCTGGGGAGACCTTTTGCAAGTGCACGTAGGTCTTAATATTAGCCTCCCTGTTGTCAAAGTTCTCCTCCTTCTTCCCACTATAGGAATCAGGAAACTTGACTTTGACAGGCTCCCTACGAGGACGTACTTCCTCCTCCTTGGGAGCAGCCAGTTTGGCGCCCTCTATGGCGCCTGCGCAGTATCGTTCAGTGCCCTCTAGGCGGGCACTGACCTCCGAGCCCACCTGTGTCGCTAATTCTCGTGCAAAGTCCCTGAGCCCCACTCGTATAGAACGCACGGCAACGACTTGACTTCTCCCAAACAGGAACTGCTCCTCCTGGACCTGTGCCAGGCGTTCTACGTTCTTCGCCAGGATCTCTATTTTTCCCAATAAATCTACTTGTACCACCATTTGATCCCTCTGCTTCTTGATCTCCTCTAATTCTCTCGCCGCCTGCGTTGCTGCCTCCATCCTTCTTTTCCTTTCCCTTGTCAGACGGAACTTCCACTCCATCCTTTTCTCATCTTCCAAAACCTGCCGCTTGAGTGGATCTTCTTCAGCTTCCCACTCTCTCACGGCCGCCTCTTGTTCTTCCCTGGGCACATACATCAAGGCCTCCTCATCATCGCCCAGAGACAAACCTGCCACCCACTCTGTGATCTTCTTCTACAATTGATCATTTTTCGTCCCACTGGATTCTCCTCTTCCTCCTGCCCTTCGCATTTCCAGTGGTTGTTCTTCTTCCTCTTCTTCTTCTTCCTCTTCCACCGCCTTCAACTTCTCTTCTTCTTCTTATTTCAACCTCTCCTTCTCTCTGGCCATCTCTTCCTCTATCTTCTTCAACTTCGCCGCCTGCACCTCCAACAAGGCCTTCTTCTTGGCCTCCTTCCTCTCTCTTCTCTCTTTTAGGATGGCGGCGGCCTTTGCCTCCTCTTCTGCGGTATAAGGGGCGGTACTCTTTCCGGTACGCGTCTCAACCATGGTGATCGGTGCACAACCAAGTAACGGTTCCACACCTCACCACTTAGACGTCTACCCCCTGACTGAATTAACTGACTGACTCTCTACGGACCACAGAATCCTACCCTTCATTCCAGCCAGATTACCACGGCCGACGGAAGCTTTCGCAACCACAGTCCTTGCAATCCAGACCCAGATGCCCGGCACCTGCGGTCAAACCCACCTGGCTTTCACTCCGGTTCAGACCCTATCAACTAGGGGCACTAGCCTAAACTCTAAACTACAGCCGTCACTTCAGAACCTGTTGCTGATCAGGAGGCATTTAAGGAGATCTCCCGTAACTCCTCAAGAATTCTTTAACGTCGTAGACAGGACGACACAATCAGCAGGTTCTCTCAAAACGTAGACGGCCCGTTGTGCAGCCCACAGCTCAGATTTCGGGCCTACCGTGCCACACCGAGCAGCCCGCAGGTCAGTATCGGTCCTTGGGAGGGTTAGGCCTCCGGGACAGTCGAGTCGTCAGACACAGCTTTTAGCCCTACTCTACCGGCAGGGGTTTGGTCAACGAAGCCCTATCCTTCATACCCTGAGTCCTATCACCTGGACAGAAGAGACTCAATGCAGAAAGAAGAGATAGACAGACTCAGACTCAGCAAGTACCATAGGGTGAGTGCACATCCATAGGGCGAGGGGATAGGCTGAGGGCTCGGCGAGATTATACGAACTCCAGCTTGGTCAAAATCATGGTCAACAGCTCTTGTCAACGCCTTGGTCAACACTTGGTCAACGTGGTCAGCGCCCCGGTCAACGCTCCGGTCAACCCTCTGGTCAACGCCTGGTCAACCCTCAAGTCGGCTATGGCTGCCGGCACCTTCTTCCTCGCCAATCTCCCTTCTCTTTCTCCTCCTTCACCCTTCTTCTTTCTCGTTGTTTCTCTTTTTTTTTTTTTTTGTACACCCCCGGCTATGTCTGTCTTCACCTTCGTTTTCCCCTTCTTCCTCCTTCCTGCTTCTCTCCCCTCTCTCCTCCGTGTTCCGAGCTCTGCGGCGATGGCCTCTACTTCTTCGTGGACCGCACAACCAATCTTCAGCGCAGCAGGTACGTGGTAACCAATCTTTTATCGCTCAGCCCCTCTCTCTCTCTCTCCCTCTCTCTCTCTCTCTCTCTCTCTCTCTCTCTCTCTCTCTCTCTCTCTCTCTCT
>BFEA01000562.1:324076-342148 GCA_003427395.1 Chara braunii | reverse complement strand
GAGAGAGAGAGAGAGAGAGAGAGAGAGAGAGAGAGAGAGAGAGGGAGAGAGAGAGAGAGAGAGGGAGAGAGAGAGAGAGAGAGAGAGAGAGAGAGAGAGAGGAGCGATACAAGATTGTTTGTGCGGTTCAAGACAGGAGGTGGCGGCCATAACCGCCGAAGCTCGGACACAGGGTTACTAAGGAGAAAGAAGATGAAGTAGAGGAGAAGGGAGAGACGACAGGGGAGAAAGAAGCCATAGCCGAGGAAGAGGAAGGGAGAGACGAAGAAGGTAAAAGAAAGACATAGCTGGGGTGAAGGAAGGAGAAAGTGAGAAAAAAGGAAGGAGGGAGAAGGGGAACAACGAAGGTTGGTGAGGGAGAAAGGTGTCGACAGCCATAGCCGAGTTCAGCGTTGACCAAAGCGTTGACCGAGAAGTTGACAAGGGTTGATCGAGGCGTTGACCAGGAGGTTGATTGGGGTTGACCAAGGTGTTGACAGAGGAGTTGACCAGCGTTGACCAAGGTGTTGATCGGAGTTGTTGATCATGAAATTGACCAAGCTAGAGTTGGTATACTCTCGCCAAGCCTTCAGCCTATTCCCTCGCCGTATGGATGTGTACTCACCCCATGGTACTTGCTGAGTCTGTATGTCTCTTCTTTCTGCATTGAGTCTCTTTTGTCCAGGTGATAGGAACTCTGTGTATGAGGTCGTAGAGCTTTGTTGACCAAACCCATAGGGCTAAAGGCCGTGTCTGACGACTGACTGATCTGGAGGACAAACCCTCCCAAGGACCGGTACAGACCGACAGGCTGCTCAGTGTGGCATGGTAGGTCCAAAATCCGAGTTGTGGGCTGCACAACAAGCTGCCTAAGTCTTGAGAGGACTTGCTGATCGCGTCGTCCTGTCTGCGACGTTAAATAATTCCTGAGGAGTTATGGGGGATCTCCTTAAATGCCTCCTGATTAGCATTGAAGTCCTGTAGTGACAGCGTAAGCATTAGGTCCAGGCTAGAGGCCATAGCTGACAGTGTCCTATACAGATCATGTAGTCCTTAGACAGGCAGTCAGTTAGTCAAGAGGGCAGGTCTAAGTGGTGACGAGTGGGACAGTCATTGTCGTGCACCTAACACCATGGATGACTATCAGACAGTTGTTGTCGTGCACCTAACACCATGGATGACGATCAGACAGTCATTGTCGTGCACCTAACACCATGGATGACTATCAGATAGCCATTGTCGTGCACCTAACACCATGGATGACTATCCTATGTACAACTTGCTCGTGGGCTTTCTGGGGGACCCTCTGGCGTTTTCTTTTTCCGTTAGGCTTCTGGAACACCTTCACGTGTAGAGTTGACACGAGGGGTGGTGTTAGTACCACTCCCTACACGAAGGAGCAGGAGGAAGAGGCCGCCAGGACTCAGGCCGAGCAAAAGGCCAAGAAGGAGAAGAGGGAAGTGGTGAAGCAGGCCAAAAAGTTGGCCTTATTGGAGGAGCAAGCCGCAAAGAAGAAAGAGTTAGAAAGGGTGAAAAAGGAGGAGGAAGAAAAGTTGAAAGCATTGGAGGCAGAAGAAAAAGAAGAAGAAGAGATAAAGGTAGAAGAGGAAGTTCCCCTGATCAAAAAGAGTTTCAGGGAAAGAGGAGAGTCCAGTGGCACAAAGAAGGAGGGGGACCCGTGGTTGGAAAAGAAGGTGTCCGAGTGGGTCGCTAATCTATGCCTGGGAGAGGACGAGGAGGCAATGATGTATGTACCAAGGGCAGAACAGGAGGTGGTAGTGAAAGAGTGGGAAGCAGAAGAGGACCTCTTAAAACGCCAAAATATAGAAGAGAGAAGAAGTTGGAGTGGAAGTTGCGCTTGACCAGGGAGAAGAAGAAGAGAATGGAGGAGGCCAACAAAGTTGCAAAAGAATTGGAGGTAGTGAAGCAGCTAAGGGTGCAGATGGAAGCGCAAGCGGACCTGCAGGGGAAAATGGATGTGATGGCTAGGAATATAGAACTCCTAGCTAGGGCCCAAGAAGAACAATATCAATTTGCATGGGGCCAGGAAGTAGCTCTGCTGTCCATACGCGTAGGGTTCAGGGAGTTCGCACATGAGATGATAGATGATGCACGTGGGCACCGAAGTAAAGGCAAGGATGGAGAGCACAGAACGATTCTGGACTGGTGCCATAGAGGGCGCCAAGTTAGCAGCCAGCTCCTAGGAAGGAGGAAGCACGTTCGCGTAGGGATTCGGTCAAGGTTAAGTTCCCTGATCCCTACAGTGGGAAGAAGGGAGAAAACTTTGACAACTGGGAAGCGAACATTAATTCATATGTTCACCTCCAGAAGATCGTGCCCGAGGAGCAAGTCTTGATTGCTTTCCATGCCCTTAGGGACGAAGCAGCAAGCTTCGCCCGATCGCTTGCCCGCGCTGCAGATTGCGAGAACGATATGGTAGTTTATTCTGCGAAAACCTCCCTAAGTGCATTCCTTAAATTGTTGTGCAAGAGATTTGCTGATGTAACTAGAGGGATTAGGGCCTCTGACAAGCTTCAGACCGTCCACTCCCACCAGTGGAAGAGTGCCATGGCACTCAAAGGAGTTATGGATGAATTGGTAGCTGTCCCTGGCCGTGGAGTCATAGTGTTACATGTTGCGCCTGCAACATGCTGCACGGGCCATTTTCAGGCCCGTGTCGTTTTCAGCGTGAAAGCCTAAAAACAAGGGCCTACAGGCCCTGTGTCGTTTCAGCCTGAAAGCCTGAAAACAAGGGCCTACAGGCCCTTTGTCGTTTCAGTCTAAAACAGGGCCCTCCAGGCCCCGAGTCTTTTCAGCCTGAAACGGATGGCCATTTTCAGGCCCTCATAAGATCAACCTGCCCTGAAACTTAGGCACCAGACCAGGGTTTTAGCACAGGCCATTTTGGGCCTGTTTTCAAGAGAACCTTTGTTTGAATTTCAACACCAGTGTCTGGCACGTTTTGGCATTGGCAAGAGCAGCCTCCTGGACGGGCCAACACTATATAGGACTGGCCCGCCCTGCAGGCTGCATGGAGTTCATAGGGACTTCCCAGGCACTTCACGTGCAATTCAGGAGGCCGGAGGTAGTCTTCAGGATTCGGCAGCAACACTCTGGAGGAGCGTTGCGGTAGTAGTAGTAGCATCGCAGTAGTCTTCAGTGTTGGGCGCTAGTAGGAGCTAGAGTAGTACTGGAGAGAGAGAGAAAGATAGGGCAGAGGCTAGGGGGACTTACCTGCAGTGCCATAGCTCCAGCTTCGTCTTTGAGGTACCTGCAGCATAACGCCATCTTCACAGGTTAGTACCTCGCACATGAGAGAGAGAGAAAGTTCTTCTTCTTCCTCTTCTCGGTCCACCATTTCCCTCTCACCCTCTCGCTACCTGACTTCACTGCATCAGCAGACTACGAGAGAGCGGGATTGGTGACATTTGGTTTAGACTCGACATTGGGCTTCAAACATTTGACGAGCATTTGACGAGGGATTATTTGGGACTTGTACCGAAGACTTGGTGTTGACGACATTCCCATCTTCCCCCTCTTCTTCGTCTGTGTATGGTCTGGTCCTGGCGCATTCTTCCTGTGTGTAGCGCCAAGCCCCTTCACACCTTGTGATGAGGATGATGTATGTTTAGTCTGTATTGCGACATTGATTGGGCTAGTCATTGGTATTCTAGCATTCCGCTGCGCTGTCTTGTACTACTTGAGCCAGGCCAGTCCCGGTCAGGTCGGAGCTTATATCTAAGTCTTCCACATCGCTAGAAAGTGTCATTTTGTAGGTATCAGGATGTGCACTGCTTGTTGAGATTCCACTAACATCGCATTGTCCATTCAGTCCTTTTTATCACATTGCAGATCCTTGGCTTTACATACATTGCGCAACTCGGCATGTAACACACAGAGACCCATCTGGTCCAGCTGTTCTATCGTGGCATGCCCGAGCCCTTGCGCGGGCACTTCTTTGAAAAGAGCAAGGAGCCCACTATGACCTACGATACCCTGAGTAGGGAAGTAGTGGCTTTTGAGGCCTAGTCCATGTCAGCTACTACCTTCAAGCATAAGGATCTGGACAAGGGCCAGAAATGGAAGGGTCGTACCATCTTGGGCCAAGTCAAGGCCAAGGATCATCTGATCCTGACTTTAGATGAGGGTGGTATGGAGGAGGTCCCCTATGAACAGATAGAGTGGGGCC
Organism: Chara braunii; assembly: GCA_003427395.1. Lineage (NCBI taxonomy): Eukaryota > Viridiplantae > Streptophyta > Charophyceae > Charales > Characeae > Chara > Chara braunii. Next base: position 337,980 of record BFEA01000562.1, on the reverse strand, counting down.
TCGAGGAGGAGGGCAGTAGTGTGAGTCAGGGGAATGCTTATGCTGTTGCCGCGGCTGGAGGGAGGCCGCAAGGGAGAGGTGGAGGTCGTGGCCAAGGGGGGTAGGCTTTCGGTGGTCGAGGAGAGAGTGATCGGGGGGTTGGTGGCAGAGGAGGCCACCAAGCGGGAGGTAGGGGTCAAGGTCCCCCGCAAAACAGCTCTCGTTTCACTTGATCACCTCCTAGGAGGGGTGGATGGCACCGGGGCTTGCCGTAAGGCAGACCCTTGGAAGACTTGGGCCTAGAGCAGACAGTGTGGCAACAAAGGATCAACCAGGATTAGTGCATTTACTGTGGTGATCCGGGGCATATTAGTAAGTACTGCCCAAAGCATAGAGAGGCCTGGTTTGCTGCGCAGGTAGCAAAAGGCAACTGTCGGTAAGGGTCGCAACTACCCTTACCCCTAGACCATGTGGAGAAGAGTACGCGCACCAAACAAAAACTCCCAAACCACATGTGTCTATGGCAAAGGTTGTTGGCCAGTGCCTAGACAACTGTTAAGAGACTGCTTGTGTGAGAGTCTCTCTAGGCACTTCCCTCACAGGTGTGGCAGAACAGTTGAAGGAGAGGATGCTTGCCTGGACCAAGATGAAAAAGGATGCGAAAGGACAACTAGTTTTAGTAGATGTAGAGGTCTTTAGAGATAGAGTAGGGGCCCTTATAGACAGTGGGGCCACCCGCAACTATATCAGTATAAAAGCATTGCAGAAGTTGAAGTTGAATCTCAAAGTCCAAAAGCTAGAGGGCCCTATAGTTAGCATCCTCGCAGACAATCGCACTATGCGAGTCGAGGATTATGTAGAAGGAGTCCAGACGTACTTTCGCCTAGAAAAGGATGGGAAGGTAAAGAGGGTTCTCCATTCCCTGACTCTCCTCATAGAAGATCCCTTCGATATGGTCTTAGGAATGGACTGGGGAGAGGCAGCATGAGCCACACTCCACTTGAGAGAGCACTAGTGTAGGCTCCCGAGTCAATCAGGCGAAGTCAAGACTGCTCGTTGTCGGGCGCATCGGTTCGGCACCGCACGCGGCAGCGCGGGACCCTCTCGGCCGCGTCACGCAGGAGTTGGACCAACCTCTTCGCGAACACACAAATGGAGCTTCCTAAGGCCGCTCCGGCCGAGTGCGCCAGCCATACCTCTCGCGAGCCCCTACGACAGGATAGGGCCTACGCGAGGCACAACTTACCCCCACCTTACGGGAGTTGTCACCTCCCTTCGGTGGGCGTATCCTCGCCGAGCTACCAGTCCACAGTACAAAAGTTACTCGGTTGCAATCGCAGAGGTGGATTAGCCGAGGGCATTTCTCGTTCGTTGTAGCATAGGGGGTACGCGCGGTAATACGCCTATCGGACCCGCATGTGAACCGACATCTTGGGGGGCTGAAGTCCCAAGCGCAGCTCGACGTCGGTCGACTAGGATGCATCCCACACACCACGCGCAAACCACTTTACGATCACAAAAATAAAACACGCACGCACGCACATACAACACGACACAACACAAGCAACGCGACAACGCTCCTAGCCCCTGGGTAGCCAACCCATAACTTTCCGATGTGGAAATCGAATAGGCGTCGCGCGCGAGACTTAATATAAAACTGCGCGGACGCAAGGCTAACTCATATCGACTCGCAATGCAACCGTACGCAAGCAGTCGCAATGATGGCGTACCATGTAGTACCCATACTCACGCGGCCCTCGTTAATCTCGAGGATCGCATTCAACACTCAAGTGTTGGCTGACACGCGCCTCGAGGGTTAATCTCTCGACGCTGGACAACCGCCATGCGCGGTTGAAGACCACACACCCTCCTCTGCACTCTGTGGGTTTGAGAGAAAAGGGAGATCCCCTTTTACCCCCCTTGCTTTTTAGAGTTTGTATGGTTGGACGTTGTAGTCCGTGGCAGCCGTCAAAGTCAAACCCCTTGACTTTCGCCCAGGCCCGGAGTGGGACTCATCTCCAGGGCAGTAAGAAGCGACTGCCACCAYASSTRTGGTGGCAGTCGCTTCTTACTGCCCTGGAGATGAGTCCCACTCCGGGCCTGGGCGAAAGTCAAGGGGTTTGACTTTGACGGCTGCCACGGACTACAACGTCCAACCATACAAACTCTAAAAAGCAAGGGGGGTAAAAGGGGATCTCCCTTTTCTCTCAAACCCATAATCTGTTTAACCCTTATTCACACTCACAGTAGGCCTCTCAAATACTTAGGGCACTTATAAATACGTAAGGGTTGATTATATAGGACGATCACTTCTCACAGTCAAAGTGAGGCTCCTCTCAGACATATATGTATGAAATCGCAGGCAATCACATCCAGAGTCTGAACCACAACCATACCTGCCATCGCAGGCAATCACATCCAGAGTCTGAACCACAACCATACCTGCCATCACATCAAAGATTCAACCAGAAGTCCACGCACTACACGGGGTCAACTTCAACCATTCCTCGCGCTCATACCCCTCGCTTTAGCCATACAAGCCTCACTCGTGCAACTCTTTAAATTAGTACTCAGTATTTTGTTGGATGGCCATTCAATAAAGTCCGGGTAAAAACACAACACAACAATTCAAGTCTCAAGGCTAAAGCCTTTAGGTTGAGTGGCAAGGGTGAATTGGAGTTGAATCGTAAACCGACGAATCGGCAACCGACCTGTTATCAGTGATAACAGAAGATGATCCTCAAGGGATCAAGCTGAATCTAGTCCTGATCTTGAATCAGACACCCCAAAGGACCTGTAACACAAGGTAGGTCAAATGCCCAAGCAAAGTCATCAACATATGGGGGATAAACCTCCATAGCACATTCTCACTCAAAGCTACCTGCCAACCAAGTCCAAGCCTGCCTTTAAGCCAGTGCCCAAAGCAAAGGTAAACTAATGGCAGAATCTCCCCTATTCAGGGTGGATCGCCAGAATCGCCACCTGTCAAAATATAATCTATCTCCTTTAAAACTAGGAAAATTTCGGCAGCGCTTCCCGTAGGAAAAGTGCCTTTTCAGAATTCATATCAGCCCGAATACGAAAACAGAAATAGTCTTTTGACTTTCCAAGGTCCAATTTTGTCTAACTCTCTGAATTAGCAAACATTTGGGCAACACTCCCTTTAGAAAAGGAGACTTTCCACATTTTTACTAGGTCATATATAAACTCTAGACAAGTTGAACTTTGAAAAGTCAAAATTTGACTAACTCCTTAGATTTGCAGAAATTTCGGCAGCGCTTCCCGTAGAGAAAGTAGCTTACCAAAACTTATACAAAGCCAAGTATAATAAAAGGCTCCAGAAAAATGCGAGAATCGATCTAAGTAAAAAAACTTAGCTCAGAAAATGCAGGAATCGACCTAACTCCTATCGCTCTAGCACGTGGCGAGCAACTACAGCAACTACCTGTCAAACTGAAACTCACACCAAGTAGTAGCCTCCCTCAGTCACATGCAGGCCAAACCACAAAGGTAAGTACTATCGCCACCCCAAATCAAACTTTGCAAACAATAGTTCGTAATCTCTCGATGCTTTATCCCCTTATACCCAACTTACATAGGGCATAAAGTCAAGCCATCCAATCTTATGGAGCTTGCCTGACTCAACCATTGAGTATACACGAACAGGTTGCACAACTACTTCTCTCTTCCTTTTGGGCATATGACTAAGCCGTTCATCTCAGAACAAGGCTCAGCCGCCCTGAACCGTTTAATATCCAAATTATATATACCTCTCTGAGTTTGGTGTTCAAAAGTTGGGCATAAGACTGAGCCGTTCATCCTAGAACAAGGCCCGGCCTGCCCAGGGTTACCCTCAATTATACTCTTAGTTATACTCTCTTCATTTCATGATAAGCTATAGCCAGGTCGTCCAATCTTATGGAACCCATGCCTGATTAGCCTGTTCATAAATAGGATAATATAAAATATAGCCAAAATTTAACCTTTTGGGTTCCAGCATGTGCGAGGCATTGGGCCAGATCGTCCAATCTTATGGAACATATCCGGTCCTCTGCCAGGTTCGTTTCTCTCTGATCCACTGTGTGCGGCATGAGTCCAAGGTCGTCCAATCTTATGGACATGCCCTGCCCTCAGCGAGAATTAGTCCCTCAGAATGAAACAGGAAGGGGCTGAGCCGTCCAATCTTATGGACTTGCGCAGACCTCCTCGACCAAAAACAAAAGAAACAGAACAAACCCCAACAAAAAATGGCAACCAACCCTCCAATCTTATGGTACAGGTTTGGCCCCTGAAAAGTCAGCCACGGTCAAACCCTCACAATTCAGAGCAATCAGACCGTCCAATCTTATGGAACTGGTCCGACTCTCCATGCATTTCAAAAATAAAACACAGCGGTCAGGCCTCCAATCTTATGGAACTGGTCTGACCCCGTAGGACCCTGCCAACCTCAAGCAAAACCGCCTTTCTCCCACCCTTCCCCCAGATGCAAACCCCTTTCTCCTGAACAAGTCTGCCTTCAGACAATCAAGAACTGAAACTGAAATTATCCACCCGTTCCTTTACTTAGTCTGAGTTGCGTCCCGCCAGTCAAGCTAAAAGTCAAAGGTAGGGGCACACTCAATATACTCAGCCAAGCATAGCAAGATGTACAGATAGGGGTTATACCGGGGTATATAGAGGGAGAGCAATGGTTACCTTTCAATTCCCTGCCTCCAGAACTCCTCCTGAGTTCCGACAGAGCTCCCGCAATCGGTGGGGCGAACCTCCCACAGAGGCCTTGGCGCGGATTACGGGTTGCAATCCCGCCTGCCGCCTTCCTCTCAGAACCAATGGACTAGACTTAGAGTAAGGAGTTAGAAGGGCAGAAGTAGAGGCATTTAGTCTCTCAGATACAAGAGAGGTGCACTCAGACTCGCAGGAGAGGGACTTGATACCTTCACTCGCCTGAGGGCCCCGCAATGATGGCCAAAGCACGCAGTTGTCGGTCAACCTGAAGCCAAACTGCTGAAACAGTCCCTCTAAGCCCCCTCCCCTCTCACCGAGCCCGACCACTCCCCTAGACCACGACATCGACACCTTTGACCAGCTAGCTCCTACACAGCCTAGGAAGACTTTGTCTAGGTAGAGCACACACTACACACGACTAAACGTGGCGGTTTCGCAGTAGTGGAAGCCGTACAATGAGTTGTGCAATTCCGGCAGCATTACAATGCACCATAGTTCAGTATCATGCATGCGGCAAGCCCAACAGCCTCATGCAAATGCCTCAACCTCAGCATCAACCGACAATCGTGTCGATGCCCCCGACCAACCAGCCTTACCGCGCGCTACAAACAGAGCCGTGCCTATTTTTCAGCACTCAGGCAACCTCAGTGGGAAGCACTGCAAATGCTTGTGCCAGCAGAGCAGCTGCACGAGCCAGCGTGACATGCACAATCCCCGCTCATCAAGCCGCAACCACCTGTAGTAAACGAAGCATCTCTGTTCAACGTTTACACAGCCTGCCAAGTCACAGCAGCGGAGGTCTTAACAAGGCTCGATACCAAAATCAGCCGCTGGATGTAGTGTCACAGTTGGTCGTACTGCCATCGCCTACCATCACGGCACGGCCGCACACGCATGGCTCAGCCCCTTGAGACAGTATATGAGGGTTGGCCGGGCCGCACGACCTGACACAGCTCACCCGACTATCAGTAAGAGAACTCCTGCCCTGTTCGTTCTCGCTGCAACTGCAGCCCTCGAAGTCGGACTGTACTTGGTCGTAGATCAGGCCGCGTTCGGTCGTTCAATGATTACCTTTGCAAGGACCCTTACGTCCCTCCAACACCTCCGCCTACAATGATGCGGGAGTAACCACTTTCGTAGCAACACCCCCCCTTTTTGCCTGCTCCCTTACTCTGGCACGTGCAGTCAAATAGTATTGCTTTGCCTTGATAGTACGTTCCCTCAACCGCAATCAATCCACAACCGTGAGGCCAAGCTGCAACAGTTCACCGCCTAGTTCGTCAACTGTCCCACCAGACAGATCACAATACCACTAAAGACCATTGGAATCATGTGTTCGATGCCAGCTAACAATCAACAGGTTCAGCGGGAAATTTATGCCGTCAACAGTACGGTTGGGATACCCATACGCACGGCCACACTCAGATCACTCCCAACAGTCTGCGACTGACGAGCAGCCTACACAGTTCAATACCCGTCTCTCTCTCTCCACACATGCATGTGTGCTGCCATATCTACGGTACACCAGACTGTATCAGACCGGCCCCGAGATCACAACCCCACGAGGCCGCGGTAATGAGACGAGGAGCAACAGCCATCCGTGGAGCACCCTCCCTCCTTCGCCCCGTTGCGCTCGCTTCGCCCGCTGCGGCACACACTTCCTTCGACAGTGCCAAGTGAGGCCCGAATGAATCTTCCGCTAGAGTGTGGATAGATTCACTCCGAAATCTTTAAACCATCCTCCCTCCCGGGGCGCAACTCCTATCCTTACTAACTCCCTTTATACTAACTTTCTCACTAATCTAACCTCTCCAATGGATTCTCCTACTCTCAAAACCCCAAATTTGCATCTCTATTTGTTGAAAACGGTCGAGAATCGATCGATTAAACTAAACCTTACTCCCATCTTTCTCCCTTCCCGCCATAGCTCCGCGCGGGGCTTTTCTTCACTAACCTCTAAACTACTGACTCCCTACTAAAACTAACATCAGATCTAGGTTCGCCCTGCCCAAAAAAGCTAATCTACCATCTTCCTTCACTCGATTCCATCGAGAATCGAGTGAAATCTCGATTCTTCACCCCTTACCTTTTCTTCCCCACCATAGCCTCCGCGCACGACTTTCACCCTTACTCTCCTATTCTACTAACTAAATGCTAATTCTAACTACGAATTTAGATTCGCCCCAGTCTAAAACCCCAATCCCAACTCCTACCTTGCTCGATTCCATTGGGAACCGAGCACCTCACTCACTACAGGCTGCGCCCAGCTTACTTGCTGCCATCTCCTTCGTTCAGCATGCACCCGGCGTCGAATCCTGTCCGGATTCAGTCGGCCCCCCTCCTCTCTGCTACGTCCACCTACCCAGTCCGTCGTTGTTCCAGCGCCCGTCCCCGCAGCACTCCGCCCCTCTTGTCTGGTGCCTCCCCTCTGCCTCAACGTTCGCCCCCACTGCACCGAGCTCGTTGCCCCGCCATCTCCTTCTACGGCTGTACTTGGGGCAGCGCCCCAGCCAGGTCCGTTCACCCGCTAGACCCGCCTCTGTCCACTGTATTGCCTGGCCTGCCTAGCGCCCGCCACTCCTGCTAGCGCAGCCCAGCCCCTACATCGCCCTGCCATAGCTCACAGTCATATCCCCGCCTTCCAACGTGCGTGCACCTGGCACGAGCCATCGGCCGGGCTCACCCGCTTCCGTCTGTCTACCTCCGTCTGTCTACCTTCCGCTGCGCTGCTGCCTACGCCCGACAGTCATGACCTGTCTCAGCACGCACTCACCCCGCTCTCACATCCAGGTTCACGCTACCGCCTTCGCCACTTCTCTCCTCGTCACTCCGCTGCCCCGTCCTACAGTCTCAACGCCCCTATGCTCTGCTACCTCGGCACTCCCGCCTTTGCTCTCACAGCGTCCGCCTCCCCCGCTGCGCTATCGTCCGCCTCGACAGTCAGTCGTTCTGAGGGGGACTTCGGCAACAACCAACTACTAGACGGTTCGATTAGTCTTTCGCCCCTATACCCAAGTCCGACGAACGATTCGCACGTCAGTATCGGTGCGCGCCTCCACCAGAGCTTCCTCTAGCCCTCGCTCCACAGCCCCAGCTACCATGCGGCTGCCCAGCCGGACCCCCGCCGCCCACACTCATCCCCGCATGAACCTGGCGGGCCCCCCGACTGGGTTCTCCTCCCTCTCTGCGCACCCCCCCCCGCCTGGCTCCGGGGCCACGCAAGTCTTTTCTGTGTCGTTCCAATTTTAATAGATGTCCCGAAGGACTTAACCACGACTGAACCCCCGCGGTACCACCCCACCCGCGGCCCTTCAAAATCTGGGCAGCCAGCCACGGCACCGCGCCCCAGACCAAAGCAGGACCGTGAGTAATAAAAAAAAAATAGCACTAATGATAATAAAGAAAGGCAAGTATAAAATAAAGTAGCATAAACAGAAATCCTTAAACAGGGTGCGGGGGTAAAGCCCCATCGGTCCCATGGACCGGCCCCGTCGCCGCACTGGCTCAACAAAACCAGAGGGGGATAGCCCGGTAGGGCCCTCAACCCCTCGGTTTCCTCCATAACGTCTTGCTGCTGCTGCGCCGATGCCCGCTGGCCTTGATCCCTACACCTCCGCCGCAATAGTCCAATACCGTAACCAATAGGGCTAAGCCCAAGCCTGGTACCATAAAGCGTGAACTTCCATATGAAGTGGTGTCGCGCCGTGCCTAGGCCTGGAAACAACAGCCTAGGCCTTCCTTTCCTACCCGCGGTCGGCGTGCCAACACCAAGCACCCGCGCCGACCTATTTGGACCCCGCCGTGGCCGCCCCGTGCGCCTACCGGCGTGCCAGTCCTACCGTCGGTCGCGCGCGCCAACCAAAAAACGAGTTTTCACCCCCTAAACAAACCGCAACACGGTCCAGGTCGGTCGACTAGACCGGCCGCTCACTCAATCAGAAAAATCACACGCGCGCCTTAAAATTGCGCGCCCACGTACCCCCTAACTTAGTTGGGACGGATCCCGGACGCGGTCGTGCCTCGCACGGCTTATTTCAACCAAACCCATTTTTTTTGTCACTTAAAAAAAACAGGGCGGATACCCTTGTAAGGGTATTCGCGCCGACATCGCCTGTTCCATGTGTCAGGAGTAGACAACTCCCTGGCACATTGTTGTCTCAGTGCTCCTGCGTTTGCACGGTTAGTGAGGAAGGAGCAACTAGAAAAGCAGGTTTTTGTTGCCTATGTTAGGCCATTTACTGAGCCTAAGGAAGAGAAGCCTATGGAGCCAGTCATTGCCAAGTCGCTGGAAGAGTATATAGATTTAGCTAAGCCGCCTACAGGAGTAGTGTCGCGGCCAATCCAGCATCACATTGAGATAGAGCCTGGCAATAGGACACCTAAGGGAGCCATCTATAGAACGTCTCCGAGAGAATTAGAGGAGTTGCGCAAGCAGTTAGATGAGCTCCTAGAGAAGGGTTGGATTAGGCCCAGTTTGTCTCCATTTGAAACACCTGTTTTGTTTGTCCCTAAGGAGGGAGAACTTCGAATGTGTATAAACTATAGAGGTCTCAATGCCGTCACAGTGAAGAATGCAGAACCGCTGCCCCATATAGACGATCTGTTAGACGGGGTGCAGGGTTGCAAGTACTTCCCAAAGATAGATTTGAACTTAGGCTATCATCAGATAGAGGTCCACCCTGATGATCAGTACAAGACGACATTCCGGACTAGGTATGGGCATTGCGAGTTTATAGTTATGCCCTTTGTATAACCAACGCACCAGCAACATTCCAGCGTTGTATGAATGATTTGTTTAGGCCTTGGTTAGATAGATTTGTAGTCGTGTACTTAGACGATATTTTAGGTTTTAGTGAGACCCTCTAGGAGCATGAGGGCTATCTACGACATGTCTTGGAGAAGCTAAGGGAAGCGAACTTCAAGATCAATGCAAAGAAGTGCGAGTGGGCCAAGACACAAGTTTTGTACTTGGGCCACGTCTTAGATGGAGATGGCATAAAACCTGAGGGCAGTAAGATAGCAGCGATCAGAGATTGGCTGACGCCCCGCACATTGACAGAGTTGTGATCGGTCTTAGGCCTAGCTAACTACTATAGGAAGTTCGTCAGAAACTTCTCCACCATCGCTGCACCCTTTCGCAGGTTACTAAAGAAAGAAGCAATCTGGGAGTGGGATAGAGACTGTACGTCGGCCCTAAAGAAGTTAAAAAGGGCCCTGATAGAATATTCAGTCCTCAAGGTAGCCGATCCGTCTTTGCCTTTTGTCGTCACCACTGACGCAAGTCAGTATGGTATATGTGTTGCTCTACAGCAAGATGATGGCAATGGCTATAGACCCGTAGAGTTCATGTCTGCTAGGATGCCTTCAGAGAAGGTAGCGACATCGACCTATGAGAGGGAACTCTACGCTCTCAGTTTGACTTTGAGCTCAAGCCAATGAAAGGAAAGTATAACGTAGTTGCGGACACTCTATGTAGGGGGGCTGACTACTTCGGAGCGATAGTTCACTCTCTGGATATAGGGAGAGATGTGCAACAGAAAGTTAAGGAAGCATATGCACAGGACCCTATCTATAGCGATCTCCTCAAAAGAGTTAAGGATGCTGCAGAGAGTGAACCGGACTACCGCACTACAGATGGTTTACTGTTTGAGAAAAGTAACATAGTGGATTGCTTGTGCATTCCCAACAGTGAAGAGATCCGCAGTCTGTTCTTAGGGGAATGCCACGACATAGAGGGACATTTTGGTTGGCAGAAGGCATTAGTGAACCTTATGCGCGCGTATACGTGGCCAGGTATGAAGGCCGACTGCATAGAGTATGTACGCAGTTGCAAAGTCTGCAAACGGAATAAGACCACTATGCGGGCCCCTCTTGGTCTTCTCAGACCTTTGCCTATTCCCACAGGACCCGGAGATTCTGTCTCCAATGACTTTATTGATGCAGGGGTCAAGAGTAGGCATGGCAAGAGCCAAGTCATGGTGGTAGTTGATAGATTTAGTAAATATGCAATTTTTGTTCCTTTACCCGCAGAGGCACAAACGGATTTAGTTATAGACAAGTTCTTTGATCATTGGGTCAGTGAACATGGTCTCCCGCTGTCAATAGTTAGTGACAGAGATACCAGGTTCACTAGTCAGAACTGGCAGGAGTTGATGAGAGTCTATGGCTCTAGGTTGTTGATGTCATCTGGCCGTCATCCTCAGACAAACGGTCAGACTGAACAGATGAACAAAATCCTGCAGCAAGTTCTTAGAATGTGTATTAGACCCAATCAGCTTCATTGGGATGAGATGCTTCCCAAGGTGGCCAGCGCATATAACAATAGTGTGCACTTAGCGACCTGTCGCACTCCCAATGAGTTGCATAAGTCCTTTAGACCACGTAGACCGTTTGAAGGACTGAACTGGGATCAGATTTAGAGGCTACCACCTGGTACTAGGGAGTTTGCACTACACTATGAAAAGGAGATCGCTACCGTCACAGAGAACCTCAGGAAGGCCCACCATATAATTATAGAGCAAGCCAACAAACACCATCGCCCATCGCAGTTCCAAGTAGGCGACTTAGTCTGGGTCAAGTCAAAAGAGTTTGTTCCCGAGGAAAACATCTCGCAGAAACTGTTACCTGCGTATAGAGGGCCGTGACCTGTCTTAGAAGTCAAGGGTGGAGAGGATGGACCATCGTACACCATCGAGATTCCAGCACACCTCCACACCTACCCAGTGTTTCATGCGTCAAAGTTGTTGCCTTTATCAAAAGTCAACAGTTTCCATCACGGAGGCCCATGATCCCTCCGGATATGGATGGAAGGTACGACATTGACGGCATTGTAGGTGAAGATGTATTCAGAACAGGAGGTAGAGGTCGTCCACAGAAACCGTACAAAGTCTGATTTGCCTATCAAGAGCCAGAAGACGACCGTTGGTTTACCCGAACAGAGCTTCTAGAGACAGCTCCCGATATAGTCCGAGCTTACGAGAGAGATAGGAAAGGAAAAGGTCCTGCCTCCGACTGAAGTATTCTCAGAGGACCTCAAATTTAGGCCGGCGGGAGTGAAACGGTTTTTCACCTTAGCGGTAGCAGATGCAGATCCCAGGGTTCGATCCCTAGACCTTACCTCACCCGTATACAGTATTGTGCCGACCCCTGCATGTTTAAACCCGTGACCTGTGTTTTGGTAGTTGACTGTAGTCTGTCGTAGGACTGTGTAACTGTAGGGGTTCGATGTGTAGGTTCGTCGAGTAGGAGTCATAGTTGTGTAGAGGCCGTAGATGTGGCAATTCTGAAAGGTCAAGGTCGTAGCTGCTACAGTCCCGAAAGGTCAAGGTCGTAGCTGCTACAGTCCCGAAAGGCCAAGTCCACAGACTTCCGGAAGGTCCGGAAGTGGCCTTTCGAGAGTTTCTCACGTTTAGTTAGAGGCAAGTGGGCAAGTTGGGAGTTCAACTTTGCTTAGTCAGCGGTACCCAGTCCCAGTCTCACTTTGTCCAGTCAGCAAGTACCATGAGGGACTGTGTACCAAGGGCCCGGTGGAAAAGGGGCAGACCAGCGGCCGACAGAAGTATAAATCAAGAGGCAGCGTCCAGCCATTATTCATTCCTGCGTGAGCCATGCAGAAGCGCTGCCCTAGCGTCTTGTGCGAGGTGGTCTGCAGTTTGCCCGAAGTCGATGTGGGCTGAAGCGAAGTTAGTGCAGCCATAGCTGCTTGTAGTTAGTGGTAGTTGGCGGCCATAGCTGCCATAGCTAGCAATAGGTGTTAGTCAGAGTGTGTGTATGTGTGTGTGTGTGACAGAGGGTATGTGCGTGGGATATCCAGGGAGATCTGGAGTTGAGTGCATGTGAACAGTTGGGTGAACACAGTGTTGGACAGAGAACGTGTGGGCGCTCAGGCGCCATAGCCAGTTGGAAGCAAGTTTGTATCTGAACTGTGTTCTCGGCTTGATTATCTCAGAGCTTTGTGTGGGCCCACTGCGCCAGTGTGAACTGCCATCTGTTTGCATGTATGTGAAGTGAAGAAGAAAGCGAGTCTGATTGCAACATAACATAATAAACATATATTTTTTTCAGATTTTTCTGAGAACCTTTTTTTTTTTTTTTTTATGTTTGCGTTCGGAGGGTTTTGGCGCTCGTTTGCGTCTGGTCACTAAACGCGAACATGATGCTACAAAGGATATAGCAGTGATGGGATGATAGAACCAATGATCCAGGGCTGAATAGATAATGGGTGAATGAAGGAGAGAATAAAACCTGAGTGAATGGAAAAAAAAAAGTTTGAGTGAAAAAAAAAAAGCATGGCGAAATGAAGGAAAGAAGAAAAACTGATCGAATGGAAAGAAAGTTTAAGAAACTATTGAGTGGAAAAAGAGAATGGTTAGTGATCTGAGAAGTATGCTGGCTGCGCCTGATGGGATGTCTGAGGTAGGCCGTTTTGTGGGTTAGACCTTGGCTTGGGCTATTCGACTCTGCCTGTGCTATAGCTAGTAAGAGTACTCTGGCTTGAGCCGTAGGGGAGGCCATGACCCACCCACAGAGCTTTTAGGAATGACGATACTGTCGACCCGTACAACAGGGCTCCTCAGGTACACGCCATAACAAGGGCACTGGTTGTCCCACTCGAGTCTGGTGACTGCAACCGCTGCCTAGTCAAGGGAGGATGGTCCTAAGTGGTATGCATTGAGATAGGACTGAGGGGGTGGCGCGTGCAGCAGGAGAATTGCTGGGGGGTGTCATGTTGTAAAAGGGGTCATGGATGAGAAAAGTATTGAAAACACTTCAAAAACTTGTCAAGTGAAAAAAAAGTGAAAAGAAAAAATTGAACCTCTTAGGATCGCTTAGTGCTGGTTAGTAAAGGTAAAGCACCAGTACACCACATATTGGCCTGCGGGTGTCAGCACGAAACTCGCACCACTTCGGAGGCCGCCGATTGTTTTTTTCAACAGCGGGGCCGTCCGCTGGCGCCTCCGAGTTTTGCTTGTGGCGACAGAACTTTCTGCAAGGCTGGGGCTGTGTACTAGCGGTTTAAGGTGGCCTTAGATCGTAGCCCTAGATCCTAGCTGTGAACTCTAGTCTTAGATCCGGGTTCCCTTGATGTGCGAATAATCTCTTGTACCCCTTTCTTGTCTGGAATAATAGCTGATCTTCCCGAATAGAGGTGATCGATTATCTGCCATGGAGGGCTTGCGGGTAGGACATAGATATGGATA
>BFEA01000562.1:294516-305252 GCA_003427395.1 Chara braunii | reverse complement strand
GGAGGGTAGTGGCAATCCCTGAAGCGCGTTTCTGCCGCTAGCCACTAATGCACGGCTTCATCAGAGGGGAACACCTGCTTTCGTCACACATGCTTAGGAAGTTGAAGATGAGCTGGTGGCGGCAAGGTCTGCAGATGGAACAAGAAAACCAAAAACACAAGGAATGCCAGCAGCGCAATGAATGCGAGCAGCACATATGCCGACATCTCGATAGCAACCCCCATGATTTCTGAGTTTTGCTCATGGAATGTATGCCTTACTGACTTCCCCGCTCGTTGCTGAGTTTTCTAAGTCTGTGTGGGTGCGTGCTTGATGGTCCGCATCCCTGTCTGAGTGCTTGTTGGCTTGAGTGTGTGTGACCCACAAGGGCACTTGGTTGTTTGGAAGGCCCGAAGGTAGGCTGGTACCACACCAAGTAGAGGTAGATGTGTCGGGTACTTGAGGCCGCCCAGTAGTTGTAGGCTAGGTCTAGGAGGGTACCAGTCCAACCAGTCTGAGTCTAGGGCCTGTACGGGCAATATCAGAGTCTGCAATGATGTTTCCCTGCGAAAGGGAGGAGGTACCGGTTGCTTGGAGGCCGCGCAGCCTAGGAAGTCACTCGCCAAGAGGCAAGCAGGCCGCTATATATCCAGGAGGAGCAAGGTGCTCCTCCTCATTGTCGGTGTGCAAGTTCGGCGACGGCGACATACTGGTTGGAGCGCTGGCTGGAGCAGTGCTAGCTTGGAGCAGCGCTGCTGGGGAAGGAGCAAGAGGGAGGAGCGCCAGAGGTACTTACCTGGCTATGGTGGTTGCCATCTTCATGACCTTGGTGGGCGCTGCAGCAAGAAGGCCCCAGCGGGGGTAGAGCTACACCAAGAAGCTTCGAGGCAGAGTCAGGCATGACGGCCTGAGCTAGAGCAGCCATAGCTGCTTGAGTTGTCTTCTGCACATCAAGGCAACGCCCGAGCAGTCCGCCATAGCCTAGGCCTTCGAGAATAGGAAGGAGAAGGGTGCCATGGCTATGGTGGACCTCATGTGATACCTGCAGTAGAAGAGGGATTTGGACATTGATTCTGGCTCGGCCATTCAACATTATTATTATTATTTCTTGATTGAATAAGAGGGGAGGAGATGAGGAGGAGGAGAGTGGTTCGCGAAGAAGAAGAGCATTATCATTGGTCTATGCTGGTGTACATCATCTTCCTCTTCTTTCTTTCTTCTTCTTCTTCTTCTTCCCCTCTCTTTCCTCTCAAGCTCATTCATTTCTTTCTGATGAATGTGTACTTCGAAATTGGCCAGGATCATAACACAGGTGAAAATTTTGCAACCCACCGGTAAGCGGTGCAGGGGGCATGCGATAGCATTGGGTAGGGGAGCAAGTATGGGGCTATAGTATACCAGATCTTCTCTATCGTCGATCACCCGATCCTGATCCACTTTGGTAGTCCATGGTATACTTCAGCAGCGATCTGGCGCCGTCTCCGGAGGTAAGTCCACTTCCAACCGTGAAACCCGAGCGTGCGAAACCAGACAGCATGCAGCAGTCTGGTCTGGCAACTGACCTGGCCCAAACACAGGGCATGCGTGGCGATAAAGTGATGGGATCTCCAGGGAAGCTCCTACCTCTAAATAGCCCTGTCTCTTCGTCAATCTCTATGTGCTGAGGAGTTTTCCGGTGCGGTCGATACATTCCTGAAAAGACTAGATGCACAACGAAACGAAAGAATGGAAAAAGAAATACAAAAAAAAGGAAAAAAAAAAAAAAAAAAGTAAAAAACAAAACAAAACAAAAAAAAAAGACCAACTGGAGAGTGAGACGTCAGGAGAAAGGCCAAAAAGAGACCGTTGAATGGTCAATGCAATCAGGGGAAGGTACATCGAGATCAGATCTGTTGCGATGTTCTCTATTGCCACCAGGTCAAACGGGCGCAACGGGATATCATGCGCCGCAGTGGGTGCGTGCTCAAGGGTTTCCCGACCGAAAATGTCCTTTCCTATGTTAGCGAGCTGCTTCTGTCGGAAGCTACTTTGCAAAAAGTCACAAAAAAAATACCCTAAAAAAAAAAAAAAAAAAAAAAAACAAACAAACAAACAAACAAAACACAAAACAGAGAACTGCCCTAATATGAACTGCGTGTTTGGTATCTGGCTTGTGCCTGTAGTATTGCGCAGTGTGGGGCACGCTAGCTCCACGCTTTCCAAGTTCCATTGTGTTTTTATTGATGAGGCATAGCGCGACCCATAACTGCACTGCAATCCGCGGATATACACACTAATTATGCCAGGGTGCTTGATGCTCGCTCATATGAAGCCAATCATCAGGGGGAGCTGCTCTAGAAAAAAGAAAAAATCAAAAAAAAGGGGGAAGAGAAAAAAAAAAATTCAAATCAATCTCTTGTCCGGTAATGATCAATACTCCTATTCTTACCCCACCCCTTCTCTGTTTCTGGCAGAGTTTACCTTTTGCCGTTTCTTCTTCTCCCTCTCTGTCTGCCTCCCCTCTGTCCTTCTTCCGCGCATGGATCCCCTGCAAGTGTGTGTGTGTGTGTGTGTGTGTGTGTGTGTGTGTGTGTGTGTGTGTTTACTGTACCCAACTCCACAAAAAAGGCATGACTGTGCTGGACTGTTTCGTTGGGCTTTCATCGACTCATACGGAGGTTGAACCCCGACAATCTGCCGAGGATGCATTTGACTGATGGATAAGGACTCTCCACGTCGCCCAGAGTTAGCGATACCCCGGAGAAAAGTGGTCGACTTTACTCACACCAATCCTAGCAGACTCTCGGTCCGAACCCCTGACAAGAACGGCAGTACGTGTGCGTGTGTGTGTAATCTCTAACCCATAGCGTAGAACTATAGGACACTGTAGAATTCTGCACAGCCTATCCGGCCTCGCCATCCAGCACAAAACAGAGGAGGCCACCCAGACTCACACATCCGGGCATTGTGGCAATTCGGCATCGCTGCTGGAGAGGTAGGTGAGCGCTGTGCCCGTAGGAAGCTGCCGCGGTGGCAGCAAGGAAGAAGAGGGAGCTCCAGCCATAGCCGGTATGAGCGCTCCATCACCAGATGGTGGAAGTTGCGGAGGTCCTAGGTGGAGACAAGGGGAGAAGGACAGGAAGGGAGGTGATGTGAACGAGGCTTGTACCTCGTTTTGATGAAGGCAGGTTGTTCGATCAGAGTCTTCAAGCGCTATTGGGCATAATTCAAATGGATCAGTTGCTGGCATAGATAGGCTTGTCAGATAGTAGAGTCTGTGGACGCTTGTAGGAGAGTTACATCATTGTTGCCTTCTGATTGGAGGCGTTGGAAGGGATTTCTTTATCAGGCGTCTTCTTTCCTACTGAGTGTGCATCCCCCTTTGATTTCTGCTTTCAATTTTGGATCCATTATGTGTGGTCTTCTCTGAGACGCTGCCATCTTCTTTTTTGCTGTTCGCATTGCTTCGGAGGGAGGGGTTTGGGGGGGGATAAGTAAACTAAACATTTATACCATAGTTAGAATGCAACGTGTGGCTATCTACCATCCTGCAAAACCACAGTCAATGGAACGAACTTGGAAGAGTATCGGCAGGGAAAGAAGACCTTGTTGATCTTGACTCTAGTTCGACTCTTTGAAATGACTTGAGAGGTGTAAAATAAGAGGGAGAATTAAGACGCAAGTGAAATACCACTACTTTGTTAATGTTATTTTAGTTATTTCGTGAGGTGGAGCCGGGGCTTTGCCCCTGCTTCTCTATCCAAGGTGCAGGAAAAAAAAAAAAAAAAAAAAGAACATACACAAGTTCACAACCACATAGGTGAGACAGTAAGGAGGAGGTGCAAAAAAAGTTACTCATAATTTCATAGTGCCCTGCGGGTATGTTCCCATTCCGATCTCCGTCTATGTTCATCATCACCTTCCTTTTTTTTCTTTTTTTCGTTTTAATCTGGACCATTTCTCGATTTATGCGTGTCATGATTGTCATCCTTGTGCAGGGGCCATGCTAATCTTTGTATTGTTCCAATTTTAACGGATGTCCCGAAGGACATCATCATCCCCTTCCTAATTCCGCAAAGTAATTGATTTGACTGGGACTTTAGTAGGTTCTGAGGCATTACTACCAGAGGAACCAAATCATCCCCTCCATTGAGTTGGTGCTCGCTACAACTCGGTCCAATGCATTCGTCTGTTTGTCATACTCCTCGATATCTCCCCTTCTCACCCCCTTCTTCTCCGAGCCGAGCTCTTCCCTTAGCACACCCTCTTTTTATCCCTCAATGTGTTGATCTCCAAATTCGGTGCCTTGTTGGCAGGTCAGTCAAAGTCTCTCCTCCCTGGAAGCCTTGAAAGTCTCGAATTATGTGATACATGTGTTGATGCATGCACTGCGCCCGACTACACACCAGACATCCCTGCTTGGGATGACGATATAGTTTGAACTTGGGGGCGGCATGAAGGCTACCGACATTGAAACCAAGGCGACCTGTGAGTTCACTCGATTTACTTTGAGACACTAGCGATGCATTTAGAGTTTTAGATGTCACTTCGCTTCATTCGATAGTACTCATTTCATTCGAGTAGGAGTTGTTTACTATTATTCTGGTTTCGATTAGCACAATTGCGATCTCTCGACTCGTCACATCCTGGAGCTGGAGAAAACGCAACCTTCTCTCCTCTTCGGAAAACTTAGAGAGGTTCTAGCGGACCATTGACATTTCTTCACGCCGTCCTACCCATCCTTGATAATGTTGGCACATCTTAGAGAGGTTACTACGGATACCAAGTGGTGCACGACATTTCCTTCCGTCCGATTCTCTTTAATAATATATATGAAATAAAAATAAAAAAACACACACATCAGCAACGGGGAGTGGGGGGGTTGCTGCGAAGAGCAGACACCCCTTCTACAGCTCGCACTCTTAGATGGCTTTGTTCCATTGGTGGGGAGCTTTACCGCCTTGCCCTGCATGATTGGTCTCATTCCCCCACCTGATGAGAACATCTACCATCATTGAAGCTTCGCTCTCGGTGACTGATACCTCCTCCTTAAAGCTATCTATGCTGACTCGTAGCGAGTCCATCATGTGGTCATCCAATCCACATGCCAGCGTAGATGATGAGGGAGTTTGACAGTCATGAAAGAATGGGAGTGGGAGGGCTCATTCCCCCACCTGATGAGTCACCAAGTGTGTGTGTGTGCCCCTGTACCAAAGAGTGTTAGGATAGAAGTGGTTGTGGGTAGGGGTTTGTGAAGAGGAGATTGTATGTTGGAGGTGGATGTTTTATGGACGAAATAGAGTCCCGACTTCATTGTTGGTCTAATTGCCCATTGTGGCCTTTACAGTGTTTAGTAGTTTACACCATTCATCTTTTTGGGTTAGTTCCCCCTGATAAACTATCCCAAGAACAGGAGATGACATCGAGATTTACGTGGGGGGTAGACGATGGGGGAAGCAGTCGTTGCTTTGAGGAGAGAGAAAAGAGGGAGAGAGAGGAGAGAGGGGAATGGGAAGAGAGAAAGGGGTACTAATTCGAGGAGATAATGATTGTCTCTTTTGGATATTTGCACTCATCGTAGTCTATTTAGTCTAGGAGGTTTTCCGTTTAAGGTAAAGGCAGGCTTCCCATGTGGTCGATTCGTGTTGTGGCCCCTTTCACAGAAAAGAACTTGAAATACTGGGTGACTTTGTCGCAATTGGCCTATTGCCACTTGCCTTCTGTCGACCATCGAATTGGGAGGAAAATTCTCTTGAACTCCTTCGTTGCCCTTACTATTTTCACCCCCCCCTTTGGAGCTACAAGCGATTGTTCTACCCCACCTTCCAGTGCCAGTGTGCACCAGGAATCATGTTAAAGAACCCGTGCTCCTCAAGACAGATGCACTAGTGCGCCACTCTGATTCCTTCATAATGGTAGTACATTTCGGAGGCTGGCCGAGGGCCTCCCATGTTCTTCCATGTTCTCCCACACAGCCATGTCAAGTCAAGCTTGCGAGCGCGAAGACGTGTGGACATTCATATCTGTTTTTTCCATGTTCCTTCTGGTGAGAGGTTCCCCTACTGCCTTCCCTTTGTTTTTTGGCCGGATTCTATCAGTGTGCCGGCATTTTTTTTTTTTTTCCATACACACAACACACACACACACACACACACACACACACACACACACACACACACACACACACACACAAGCACATGACTGGGGATCACAATTTTCGTGTGAGAGGCTAACAACGACTATCCCTTCATAGTGTTCCGAGCAGAGGCTATGTCGTGTACATGCCAACCGAACTGTACCTGTGCGACGACACAACGGGAGGGCACAGCCATCATCCTGTGGAGAGGTCCTTTCACTGTTTGTGGTAGAACCAGCAGGATTGCTCTCTGGGGGGTGCAATGCTTGCAAATGCTCATCGACATACTGTTCCTGACGGATGAGCCAGACTGAGTGACCCTCCAGCATTTGGTGATAGAAAGAGTTAATATTTCCCACTGTGTGCACCCTACCGCCATTGTCCCATAAGGTCCATGAATTATCTGCAAAGGTAAGAGCACTGAAGTGACCTGGACGATATAAGATATATGCCCGAATATTCGGATCTGTCATAGAAAGTATGTGTCTTTACTGCGTGGACTATCCCCAGTGCCATCACCCTCCACATCCTCTCCTAGCATGTCCCACATGCGGTATTGGTCAAACACCTACGGCAACCGCTGACGGATCTCCCTCTTTCATGCCAAACAAACGGCGAACACAGCAGTCCGAGGAGGAAAATAGACTTCTATATGAACCACTGGCAGATCGATGTGCTCATAGTTTATCACCACCAGGGCGAGCTGTTGCGGATCACATCTTGCAGCAGCTGAATGCCCTTGCATTGGACCGATCCTCCCTGTTGTCATCTGCCCGCAGAGAAGGAATACATACTGAGGAAGCCCAAGAAAGATGCTCCATGCCGTTTTGTGATGACCCGTCGGAGATTCAACTAGCATGTGGTTCACATGCCTTGTGCCGTGAGGATTATGAAGGTATAGTCCATGCGAGTTTTCGCTTCCATACGTACTATGACAGTCAGTATTGTACTCGTGTACGGCACCCCGACATGTCATGTCCAATTTGTAGACAGGGGCTGGAACGACAATGCCTCTATAATTGCGGTCGGCGTGCCTCTGTGTTCCTAGCATGTACGAGCCACGTAGCCTGTGACATATGTCTGGGCCGTGCCACGTAGCCTGTGACATATGTCTGGGCCGTGCCATTCGATGCAGCAACTGTGACTGCGAAAATTGGATGCGGTGCTTCCATAGCCCACACCTGAACCGGTCTTGTCCGGTTTGTAGGGGTGGCCACTCAGCGGGGAATATTTAGAAATATGTGAAACCCGTCATACACCTTTCCCCTGCTTTTTGCATGTCATACTCTATCCTACCCTCTCGTTGCCCCTACCTCCCCTGCCCCATACTCCTAGAGAACTCTGCCTTCTACCCCTTACTCTGCACCCTCCCCTCCACTCCCCTTGTACTACTAACAAATACATATGAATGAGCATCATTGAGAGTATAGGTGATATGAAGATCAAAAATGAAATGAACGGAAGTATGAAGATGAAGGATGAACACAAAGATTGTATAAGCTGAAGATCTGAAGTGAAATGAACAGGAGTATGAAGCTCTGAAGAGATGCACAGGAGCATACCTTCCCTTTTACGCTGCCTCCTAAAATAACGTGCAAGTGGGCCGTGAAGGCACACGGGGATGTGGGCAGCTGCCGCTCAGTAGCTAAAAAAGCACCACAAATTCTATGAAAAATAGAGAAAGTAGAAGTTAATTGTGGCTTATAAATAGTAATATGAGGTGATAATGGTCGATTGATTTTCATGTGAATTTACTCTGATTTTGACTCAAGGTGACAGGATTCGAACCTATGACCCTCTGTACCCAAAACAAATGCGCTACCAGACTGCGCCAATCGACGTGGGCAGCCTTGTGCGTACGAGGCACAGTAAAAGGGGAGTTGCAGGAACAATGAAAGGGGTACTCCAAGGACAACCAAAAAACTGTTTAATTATAAAATTGCTTTATTTTTTTTTTAAAAAGGGTTGTGGAGGTGTCGAGGATTATGACACAGGGAGGATGTCCGACAGAGGGCTTCCCGCGCCGGGGTCAGCCCTACTGGCGGTGCAGCGGGCCCACCCACTTACCCAGTGATCTCTCAAGGGAGAAGCGCACGATCCTTGCAACCCACCTGGGAGTATCGGCCTAGACCGGCGCTACCAGGCCGCTAGCGACATGGGTCCCCCCTCCCCCACTCAGGGCTTCACCTCCCTGTAGCTCCACCGTCGGGAGGCACTATGCACCACAGTCACAGTGGTGCCGCACGGACGCGCCAGCTCCTGCTAGGGGAGGGGTGACCCCCTCACACCTCCCGCACGCTCTCAACTGAGCCTGCCCCTCCCGGAGCCACTCCCCCCCCATGGCCTCGACAACCCCAAGGGGAGGCACGCGCTCAACCGTTACGGGGACCCAGGAAGTACTGTTGGGTTATCAGCAGTAGTGGGCACCCTTGCAGGTGGCTCCCCAAGTCTAGAGTTGTATATATAGCCCTGTGTACATCCGTGCCCCTGGGAGCGCGCGCGCTCAGTATGTGAGTGGTAGTGCGTCAACCTAATATGTTGGACATCTCAAATGCCCTCGTTGTCTGCAATAGGACAAAGACTGCTTTGATTCTGGATCTATTCACCTGGGTGGGATTGGGGTTGTTGTGGGGAAAATATAAAACACACACACACACACACATTCCCACACACGCGCGCACGCCCACACACACACACACACACACATGCACACACTGTTGTGGGGAAAACACACACACACACACGCCCGATCGTAGACCACTTCTCTCAGGGGTATCGCTAACTCCGAGCGATGTGGTGAGATCCATCTGTTCGTCAAATGCATCAAGGGGAGACTGTCGGGGTTCAACCTCCGTAGCTTGGAAGTCTTTTTCTCATTGAGTCGGCGAAAGTCCGATGAAACAGTCTGGCACACTCATGCTTTTTTTTAGTGTATAGTGAATATGACGACAGCGTCTTGGCATTTTACAAAGCAGGGAGGCAAGTATTCCATGATGTCCAGGGTGTGGCACAAATTCTGCGAAGTGAGGAATCCTCTGTTCAGACTCTGGAGACTCTCTTTCCATCTGTGATCCACCAATTTTTTTAATTCACTGCAACTCCCCTACACCGCATTCCGGATTATCCAGATGCTTGTGCGGGATGGAATGCGCTTGAGTAGTTTGGGAGTGTCTGAACCTTCACAAGCGGTTATTGGGTAGTTGAAAATTCAGGAATGAAAATTCTGAAGTGAGAGTTTTGGGCAGTATGAAAATCCTGAATGGTCCTGAAGTGGTGAAAGGTCCGAAGACCTTGAAAACCACCTGTTTAGGCAGGCTGCATCCTGAAGTGGTGAAGGGTGTCCTGAAGTGGTCAAGTGAGAGTTTTGGGCAGTCTGAAAATCCTGAATGGTCCTGAAGTGGTGAAAGGTCCGAAGACCATGAAAACCACCCTTCACCACTTGAGGATGCAGCCTGTCTAAACAGGTGGTTTTTAGGGTCTTCGGAGCTTTCACCACTTCAGGACCATTCAAGATTTTCAGACCTGAATGGTCCTGAAGCGGTGAAAGGTCCGAAGACCATGAAAACCATCGGTTTAGGCAGGTTGCATCCTGAAGTGGTGAAGGATGTCTTGAAGTGGTGATGAAAAATACGACTATCGTTAACCTTCTCACCTAACCTTCCGAGGTCTGATAGTTTTTTTTCTTTTTTTTTCTTTTCTTTTTTGCTAACCACGATGGGGATCTGAGGTCTGATAGCATTAAACCTCATGATAAAGGGTTCATCCATGCCACAGGGGTTTTGCTTGCTTGCATGTGGTTATCCCATCTTTCTGTTATTGCTTGCGTTGAGCCCGCTGGGTGACCTGTCAACCGATATCCTTCATTCACAATGTAGTATATACTGAACTTTAAACCCACACACAAAAACACAGTCATACAACAACTATATTATCCCACCAACATAATCCCCCTTACCTCAATCAGGGTTACCCTCATGCCTTGTTGTTCCAAAAACCTTGTGAAAAGCTCGAGTTGCCATAACGGGTTTCCCGCCACGCACCCTTGGATCTTCATGGTATAGCGACCACAATGAGTGCAACTCAAGTTTGCTCATCACCGTTTCTCTCGCACCATCTAACCAGTAGCATTCCCATTGCCCCTTGTTACACTCTCATTGTTCAAGGTGGTGCCGCTGCTGGTAGTACCATTGGTTTCCCCTTGAACCACGGTAAATTTCTCATTGCACATACTAGAAGTCATCCACAAATCACATGATTCATTCCGAGGGCCTACCATTCACTGAATCTCTCCCCAATCTCTACCCCATTGCATATCAGAAATAGTGAAATTACTTTTAATAGAAATAACCCATTACTTGTAAAAAGGAAGAGGGGAAACAGTTTAACATAGTTGCGGCGCATCAACGTGCGCTGCACCACTCACACACGACGCACTGCGCGCAGCGCACGACGCGCGCGCACTGGGTGCAGCGCACCCTGAAAATAAGAGGTCAAGAAAAAAGAAAAAAAAGTTGGGGAGGGGTGTTTGAAGCCCGAGTGGGATGTCACGTCCAGAACCACAAAAAAATAAAAACAAAAATTTGAGGTTGCGCAGAGCCTCCGAAAAAAAAAAGGGGGAGCTGAAGTTAGTTTTTTTGTTTGT
>BFEA01000562.1:273052-286454 GCA_003427395.1 Chara braunii | reverse complement strand
GGCGGCTTTGGAAAAGAAAACAGCACCGCCTCTACCGACTGTTGTGGAACCTTGCCCCTTGTGAATGGGGGCTGGCAGCTTTGATAGCCACCGACCGTTGCAATTAGCATTGGGCAGTCAGCAGCCGGTACCATAGTTCTCTTAAACCACCACTACCTCTCACATATGTCGGCCAACGGGCAAGGCACACGAGGCCCCATGATTTCTGGAGGCCGGTAACACTGAAACGGCCACCGATGAAGGGTTTATCAAGGACGGCCGCGCGTTGGGCCCGGCCTCCAAAATTCTAGGATGAGGTCATTTCCCAATGGGACACCGGCCTAAAGGTAGAGGTGGTTTCAAGGAGCCACCAGGCTGCGACCGTCTTCACCCGAACAGAACTCCCGATCATTATACCTGCATTCGATACAACTTTCAGTCCAGATACACCAATAGTAACCGGGAGTTCTATATTCCGATGAAGACGGCAGCAGCCTAGCCTTTGCCTTCTCGTACACTGCGGTTTGTCAGGCGCAGGTGGTAGTGAAGTGACATTTTGCAAAGATCAGTACTCCACCATTTTGCTTAATCGACTTCCTTCCCCCTTTGTCCACCATCTATGAAATCCAAAAATCAAAGACAAAAAAAATTGGGAAGGTCCCATTGCGAGGATTTAGGCCTTCGGCGGTGAGGAAATTGAGCCTTCACGCTCTCCGTGAAGGCGCAGGCGGGCCAGGAGAATCAACGCCGGCAACACACCGGCCCTAAGTGAGAAAAGGGCGCCGTGGGTTGGCTGAAAGGGGCCAGTTAGTTGCAGAGACTGGGTCTGCATGCCCTCTTAGTAGGCCCCCCAGGCAATTCCTTAGGGGATGCGGTCGAGGCTGGTTGCATCCTGCTTGCGCAACACGAGAGGAGTGCTGCTGCCCAGCAAGACACGTTCGGGGGTCCAGGTTGAGCGGTCACGCTGCACCAGAGTGCACCCAGCCAGCACTCGAGGAGGAGGAGGAGATCCTGATGCGGTGGCAGTAAGCCAGGAGGGGCGCCAGCCATACCCGGCAGGGTGCTGACATTGCCGAGTGGTGGTCGTGCGGAGGTCATGGGAGAGAGAAGGGAGGTGGCGAGAACAAGGCACATGCCTGGTGACAACGAAGGCAGGCTGTGTGATCAGAGTCTGCAAACAGCATCAAGCGACTGACACGTGGACCATTGTTGGCATGTAGATAGGCTAGATAAGAAGGAACTAGGAAGTAGAATGGGCGTTCAGGGCACCAGTAGTCATAGTAATACATTGTTGATGCTTTGATGATTGGAGGCCGCGGAAGGGCTTTCTTTATCGAGAGACTTCAGTGTATTGCTCGTTCCTATTTGGATGTTTGTCATCACCCCATAGACCATACGCAGCACACAGACATCGCAAACAGAGTGGCGTCCCTAAAAGTCCTGCAGGCACTCCAAACGACAGACCGCCTACTATTTAGCACTTCTTAAAGGTGCTCGCCTAGACACACAGCAAGGAAGGAAAAATAGAACGAAGGACTAGGAACAAGAGAAAGACATACCGACATAAAACTGATTGTGTGTGTGTGCACATGTGTGTGTGTGTGTGTGTGTGTGTGTGTGTGTGTGTGTGTGTGTGTGTGTGTGTGTGTGTTTTAAATAAACCGCTCACAACAACAGATAGCAGTGATGATAAGAGCATGCACTCATACCTGTCATGCAAGGAACTCCATTCTATTGGTGGGGAGCGGCACCTGCTGGAAACCGGGTGCAGCGTCCCTTGAACAAAGATAACCATAGCATATGCTGAGAACCGGGCCCAGCTTCCCTCATGATGTTCCTGATAACCGTGAGAAAAAGGAGAAAAACTGGGTGCCTCTTCAGTCCATTAAAAGACCGCCAGATAAAAAAAAAAAAAAAAAAAACAAGCCCCCAAGTTTTGATGATGTGCAGAATCTGCAGATCCAAAAAACCAAAGATTCCACCTTCTTCACTCCCCTTCTATAGCAAGCTTGGAAGGGGGAAATGGATCTGTGAAAAAATCAGAAGATCTAAGCATCCGTTAAAATTGGAACGATACAGAGAAGATTAGCATGGCCCCTGCGCAAGGATGACACGCATAAATCGAGAAATGGTCCAAATTTTTTTTCTTTAAAAAAAAAAAAAAAAAAAAAAAAAAAGATCTAAGCGAAGCTCCTGGCTGAAGTCTGAACCAGTCTCGGAATAGGAGGTGAAAATCCTTTTTGAAAGGCTCCTCTTCCCCCTCCGCACCTGGCCACATCACTTCACCTAGTCCCCCCTCAGCAGATTTTCCCAGCCAGTCCTTTTCAAATTGTTGGATTGCCTTTTTTATATCTCTTTTAAAATGAAATTTATATAATTTGATTGTGAGGGCCTTCCATTGTGCCGGAACCGCTGTTTGCACAAAATCCACAATTGACTCCACAATATTAAGTCCTTCTAACTTCACATCTTCTCTTTCCCATACGCAGCGTTTGTACCATAGCGTCCAGATAACAGCCTTACGTCCTATCATAAAAAAGTTTTGCCGAAAGTCTGATAGCTGAATGCCTGCAGGTTCCCAATGACCTAGAAGTATAGCCCTCCAGTCCCAGGGCCAATCCAGATTTGTCATGGTGTGTGTGATCTATATATATGACGATATATAGATATATATATAAACATATATATATATACATATATATAGCAGCCCCTCGTTTGTTGTCCTCTTCTCTCTCTCTGCCTACGGTTTTACCAGGCAGTTCTGTTTGTGACGATATATATAGAGAGATAGAGAGAGAGAGAGAGAGAGAGAGAGAGAGAGAGAAAGAGAGAGTATGCGTGTGTGTGTGTGTGTGTGTGTGTGTGTGAGAGAGAGAGAGAGAGAGAGAGAGAGAGATTTACCTGATGCATGTTTGTGTACTTGCTTTCGTTTTTTCCATGTGATTGTGCATCTCAGGTGGTGGTCTGGGATACAAGGACCGGAGAGCTTGTAAGTCGTTTTGCTACGGGGCATAATGGGGCGCCACGTTGGGTCGAGTTCTCCCCGCTAGAGTCCGCTTTTGTCACCTGTGGTGTTGATCGGAGTATTCGCTTTTGGAAAGCATGACAGCAGTAACAAGCCGTCTACTGGGGGGGGGGGGGGGGGGGGGGGGGGGGGGGGGAGAGAGAGAGAGAGAGAGAGAGAGAGAGAGAGAGAGAGAGAGAGAGAGAGAGACCTCGATCTTGTCATTTTTTCTCTTGCTCCTTTCTTTCTTGTATTTGGTGAACCATTCCATATGATGTCCCCCTTGCTTGTTCCTTCTTCATATGGGTGACCACCTGTCATGTTAGTTTTCAGATGCCAACCCTTAAACGACCAGTACTTGGCCCAGCTATCGGCCACGGCGCTTTCCCGTTCACGCGCCGCGCCTTTAGGGCTTCGGGGTACCGGACCACAACGGCTGGAAGTGCCAGCCAATTTTTTTTCAAAACGGTACCGCGGCGCTTCGGCGAAAATCGGCGCGCAGGGGCATTCCAGGCTCGGCATCGATAGCTGGGCCAAGTACTGGTGGTTTAATGCTCTGATGAACATTTGTTCGGTCAGAGTATGTAGTAGCAATCAGCCCACCCACAGTTGGTACATTTGTTTGGGTACATTTGTTTGGGTACATTTGTTTGGAATTGAGTCCATACACATAAAGGATAGGAAGGATAGCACGGAGGGGCCCTGCAGAAGCCAAATATACTATTCAGCCTCCGTCAAGGATTTGACGTGAACATTTTCCTTCTTTTTTTCCTTCTTTTTTTCCTTCTTTTTCTTTTTTTTTTCGTTTTAACCCTTGTGCACATTTTTCCATTTTTTTGTGTTTTTTTGTTTTTGTTTTTTCTACGTGTATTTTCTGTAGTCGATATCGCAGCTAGATAAGTTCTTTGCTGCCAGTGGGACTTGTTCAATCTCCGACCTCATTGTGACTGTGACCTGCCATTCTGCTGTGCTTCAAATCTTTTGACGTATAATGAAATATACATGTATCAAGTTATTCAACACTTAAGACTTGGAGTAACCAAAAAATGGATAAAATCGGATACTAAGGGAGGCTGGCTGTAGCCCCCCCCCCCTCCCCTCTAGTACCATGCTTTGGTTTAAGCCACCAGTACCTTTCTCAGCTATACATGCCAAGCCTAAAATCGGCCTGTGCACCGAGAAAAAAAAAAAACAAAGCGGCGCGGGACTCGTTTTGGTAGGTGCCACCATCCATTTTGGTCCGGTAGCACCGAACTGCGGCGGCCTGCCGCATTACCCGGCGCATCTCGGCGAAGTGGCTGGGAAAGGTACTGGCGGTTTAAGATTTAAGAAAGACGTAAGTACGTTCATGTCGCTTTTGAGTACTGAATAAGCGAAAAAAAACATGCGCCGGCAAAGAAACCAGGCGCCAAGTTGGAAAAAGTATGTTGATGTCACTTTTGAGTATCGAATAAGCCAAAAACGACATGCGCCGGCAAAGAACCCAGGCGCCAAGTTTGGAAAAGTATGTTCACGTCACTTTTGAGTATCGAATAAGCCAAAAAAACATGCGCCGGCAAAGAAACCAGGTGCCAAGTTCGGAAACGGACATTCATGTTACTTTCGAGTATCCAATAAGCCAAAAGAAGATGCACCGGCAAAGAAACCAGGCTCCAAGTTGAAAAAGCAATGCAAGTGCCAACAGCCGTGGTGTCTGGACGGGTGTCATATTTACAGGGGTCGACCGTGTTGTCAGATGCGTTTCCGCGCCCAACTAGCCACCTCCACTGGGATGTCTGTCTTTTGCTCCTTGGATAGCCTGCTGGCTACCGGGGTCATTGGGTTGATTTCGCTTGTCGCTGCTTTGAAATCGCAAGAATTTCAGTGCTCACCTTGATGTAGAAAGGGAAACTTGCATCTCCACCCCACTTAAAAATGGGAATACCCACCGCTATACCCAGTCCCAGCACCAACTTGCATCTATACCCTGAGGTCGTTCAGCTTTGCGTAGTATCCGCCTTTTCCCCTGTGCAGAATTGCAGGAGTACCCTATCCCGCAGGGCCTGGATTTGGAGCATCAAACTACGCTCGTGCCCACCAAGTTTGACTGCTGTGGCCAATGGCTGCTGGGTATGAGCATAATTTCAGCCATCCGGTAGAAGGGCGTATACACAATTTGGCCGCTCCTCCTCAGGTCCTGGATACGCTCATAATCTTGTCCACGGTATGTCCATAATTTGTGCATTCCGGTTGTTGGTTATAACCGCAATTTTGTGGTACCAACCTAGGGCCACCTCGCTCCTCGGCATGTGAACAATTTCCACCAGCCGTTTTCTGGGTATGGACGTAAGTTGGCGCTAGGACTGGGTATGGCTGGTATTCCCATCTCCAAGTGGCGTACAGATGCATTTTTCTCGTGAAGAAATGGAGAGCGAGGTGGGCATTATTTTGAGAATAAAGGCCATTTGACTTTACTCAACCCAGGACTGAGATCACAACTAGAAAGCTTAGGTTTGCTACCTTGTTTGGTTGTAGGATGGGTTACGGCTGGTTACCGTAGAAGAGCAGGGTAGCTGGGAGACCTTGCGGAGGTTGTTGGCGTGATTGGTGATTTCTGGCGTGATTACCTAGGGTGGGACCCCACTGCGTGGCAGTACTTGGCACCAGGGAAACATCCGCCAGCGCAGAATCATAGCCGACGGGAATGGGCAAGCAAAAAGACACTCTACCGCCACAGCAATTTTCGGCACTTCCCCACTGCTTGGCGGTGCTTGGCGCCGGGAAACCATCCGCCAGCCCAGAATCGTAGCCGAAGGGAATGGGCAAGCGAAAAGTGACTCTACTGCCACAGCAATTTTTGGCACTTCCCGAGGTTTATTTTACCTGATCCGGAAGACTTGCCTTTTCGGGCAAGTTTGCCCCCACTTTTTCAGCACACCAACCAATTCCCGTGCTTTCTTTCCACAAGAGATGGGTGAATCCAGAGGGTGCGTTTGCTGAGCTCTAGAGGTAGGCAAACACACCCCTCTAGAGCTACCCATCCTGTGCGGCAAGGAAGCATGGGGATTGGTTGGTGTGCTGAAAAAGCGGAGGTAGGCAGAGTGGAAACAAAAATGCTTGTGTTTGCCGCCAGCAGTGGAGTCCCAAAAAATACCTTCCAAAGGCTTGCCGCCGTCCAGTGGGGTCCCACCCTTAGAACTTAGAATGAACATTTCCCGCAATCCGGATCCGCCGGATCCAGAACCCGGGCTGCTGATCTTGTAAGGGATGCCGGGCCCGCTTCCCGGTTTTGCATAATAATAATGCATCCATCAAAAAAAAAAAAAAAAAAAAAAAAAGAAGCTGAGGTTTGATTTTTATTCAAGGAAATATATTATCACAATATGTTCTGTTATAGAATGTAATCCCTTCATTATTATCACAATATTATCACAATATGCTTGCAGGGGTCCCCTCTATATAGTCTTAGGAGTAGTGGTAGGAAGGTAGTGAAAGGCAAAAAAGAATTTGAGAGAAGAACATAGAAAGAAAAAGATAAAAAAAAATAATATCTTCTATTTCGATATTATATTATATATATTATTTATTTATTTTAGTATTTTTTATATTTTTTCTTATTTTATATTTATATATTTTAAATATAATAAAATGTATGTAATTATGTTGTATTCTATCAAAATTGAAAATTGTATTACTGTTGAGGGTTCAGCCTCTGTGATGAGTCGGTGAGGCAGTTTGTCACAGCCCCTCGTTTGTTGTCCTCTTTTCCCTCTCTGCCTATGGTTTCCCGGGCAGAGCTCTGATTGACTATATACAGATACAAACAGAGCTCTGCCCGGTAAACCGTAGGCAGAGAGGGAGAAGAGGACAATAAATGAGGGGCTATGACAAACTGTTTTGTCGAGTTTCACCGGGACCCCTTCAGAAGGCGTTCGGCCGTTCGGGCCGAACGCGGACCAAAAAAAAAAAAACAAAAAAAAAAACAAAGTTTTCAAAAAATTCCGAAAAAAGCTATGTTATGGAGAAAACTAAACTAAACAACATTTACCTGGGCACTACATCCAAATTCTTTACCAAATTTGAATTAAAAATCAAATACAGAAACTAAACACTATGATAAAAATAAGAAAAAAAAAAAGAGAATTAAAATGCGTGACTGTGCCAGCACCTTTTCGACACCGCCATCTTTGCCGATTTTTAATTATTTTTTGGCATTGACAAATGCCCAGAAAATTTACAGATATGTAGGTTACATAATAAATAACTCATTAATTTTTTTTCAAAAACTAATATAATTTTTTAGGCCCTGAAATAAAGTGAAAACAAAAAGTTAAAAGTGAAAAAAAAAAACAGTGTGAGTGGGCGAGCACGTTTTTACACCCCCATCTTTTAAGATTTTTAATGTTTTTTTGGCTTAGCAGAATGGCTTCAAAATTTATAGGCGTGTAGGTTACATCATAGAGAACTCACAAAAAACAATTCAGAAAAAACAATGTATGTTTAGGCCCCAAAAAGTGTTTTGGCGGGGGCCGAACCTGGAGGTGTTCGGTCCCAAACAGGACCCCGTACGCCCGAACGTTCGGGGGCCAGCCCGGGCCTACCCGAACGTTCGGTCAGGTAACCCTGTATATATATATATACATATACACTAGTAAGCTCTTCAGCCAACACGGGGGTGAGTGTGCGTGGGAGTGGGTTGCGTGTGGCATGTGGGAGAGTATGTGTTGGCTTTAGACACTATTGTTACCTGATGGGGGTGGGGAAGATGAAAAGGGAGGCACAGTTACTGGCAAATAATCAGTCCGTGTGTTAGCTGGGCCCCCACCAACGGCCCCAACACTGCACCACCCTAAACGCTAAGGCAAAGGGGCAAACATGCTGTTACCTCCCTCCGCCGAGAGAGGAACCTCCGTTCACCTAAGAGGGGTAGAAAGCTCTGCTTGCAGGGGTCCCCTGTATAGCCTTAAGAGTAGTGGTAGGTTGGTAGTGAAAGAAAAAAGATATGTTCCATGACATCATGATCGCACAACTCCAGTCAAAATATATTAGATGAGAATATATATACAGGGTTGCCGGCGTTCGGGACGGGCCGAACGCCCAAACGCTCGGCACCCCCTCTCGACACATTCGGCCGTTCGGCCGAACACGGACCCAAAAAAAAAAAAAAAAAAAAAAAAAAAAAAGATTTCCAAAAAACCTGAAAACACTTACGAGAGAAAAATAAACGAAAGAACATTTGCCTCAACGTTACATCCAAATTCTTTACCAAATTTGAAATAAAAATCAAATACTAAAAAATAGTAAAAATAAATAATAATAATAAAAATTAGAAAAAATAAAAAAGAATGAAATTATCGAGTGGGCGAGCACGTTTTTGACACCGCCATCTTTGCTGATTTTTCATTTCTTTTTGGCTGTGATCAATGCCATGAAAAGTTGTATATGAGTATCTTACATAATAGAGAATATACAAATAAAGTTAAGAAGAAAAAAAAATTGTTTCATGCCCCGAAATAAAGGGAAAAAAACAAAAACTTCAAAAAGTGAAAAAAGAGAAAAAGCAAATTAGTGAGTGGGTAAGCAAGTTTTGACACCACCATTTTTGCCGATTTTTCATTTTGTTTTGGCTGAACAGAATGGCTTCAAAATTAAGAGGGAGATACCTTACATCACAAGGAACTCACAGAAAAGTTTTCAGAAACAAATAATAACAATTAGATGCCAAAATAGTTTTTTGACGGGTCTGAACCCCTTCAGGTTCGGGCCCCGTATGGGGACCCGAACGCCGGAACGTTCGGGGGTCCGCTAAGGGGCCTTCGTACATTCGGCCTGGCAACCTATATATATCGTCACAAACAGAACTGCCCGGTAAACCGTAGGCAGAGAGAGAGAAGAGGACAACAAACGAGGGGATGTGACAAACTGTTTCGTCGGAGTTTTTCACCGACTCATCAGGAGGCTGAACACTCAACAGTCTGCAGAATCCCCTCACTGATTATATATATAAATATGACGATATATATATATATATAGCTGTGCCCCAGTAAGGAGAAAAAAACTTAAAAAAAAAAAAAAAAAAAAAAAAAGTGTCTTCTTGAATTGTTTGTTAATACTTTATATAATTATAATGAACGATATAATTATAGTTTCCGACAAACGGTTTTTGAAGCTTGAGACTAAAGTGCAGTATGCATGTGCAATCTCAATTTTATTTTTTTGTTGTTTGTCTGAGTCTGATTGAAAAAGGGTTTTGCATTGGGGAAAGGTGGGAGGAAGGTGGTTTTGCTTGAGATTGTCTGGTTCAACTAAAGGCTGGGCCGAGTTTCTCCAAGAGGATATAAAAATGAAAACCGATCGGCTGGAAATTACAGACATCACCATAACTTTGCAGACGATCTGCATCGATCCCCAAAGGGAAATCTGCTAACAAGATCATAATAAGATTTTTTTTTATTTTTTTTTTAAGATCAGAATAAGAATTAACAAAAAAAAAAGTAATAAAAAATCTGACACAAGCATTTCTTACAAACATTGAAAGTCAGCGGTGGTGCTTGCCCATACGCCGCTAGTCAGTCAGTACCTTCCCTTCCCAACGATCTTGTCAGTCACCCCAAACTGATCCAACCCCTCCTCCTGTAGCTGACTTCCTTCTCTGATTCTCCCCTAACCCCCTCCCCCCCCTTCGTTTCCACCTCCTTGCCCTTTGCACCACTTTTTGTCCCCGCTTCCTTCAGTGGAATGCAAATGAAGTTCACTCCTATAACGTTTTTGAAAGCAGCACGACCGATTCATGCTTACATGCCTTTCATGTTTTTTTTTTTTCTTTTTTTTCTTCAGGAACACGTTCACTCAACCCTGGATATTGCACACGTAACACAACCACACCCAAAAAAAAAAAAGAAAAAAAAAAAAGAAAGAAAGATTCATTGGGTCTTGTTCGACACTCGTTGGGCGCGTAAATCCCCCGAGGAAATCATCATTCCACTTATCCTTGAGGAAGAAATTGAAAAAAAAAAAGTGAAAACATTTCCTCGTGGATTCCTCGGGGATTCCTCGAGCTACAACCATTTCAACGCGTTCCCCAAGGGACCTCCCGAGGTCCCTTGGAGGTGGAGCATCCGGAAGAATCGGGGCGTCGACGACAGCTCTGTCGACGACAATTTTGGACGCGGCTGGTCCATTGCTGTTCCTGGCGGCCCGTGGACGGACATCTTCGGTCCGCAACGGTTGGCGTCATGGAATTGTCCGCCAACTGTCCCCTTTGGCGGCCTGCCGGCCTCCGCGACGTCGAAAAGGGGCTGCCTTGCGTCGCTGCCCTTGGCCCCGAGCGGGAAGGCGCCCAACGGTCGGCAGATTCGAATACTTCAGCTGGCCCCTGCTCTCCCCATTGCGCAGTGTCTTCCGCGACGGAATACGTTACTCTGCTTTGGTCGATAGCTGCGATCGGCCGTTTGCACCAATGTCCCTCGCCGTTTTCTGGACGTTCACCGTTGTCTTCTAGCTGCTGTCGTCGTCCACGTGCCTTTCATGGCCGACGTCTTTCGGAGGCTGCCGCTGCTGGTGCTGGTCGTCCTCTTGCTCCTCTTAGTTGTCTTCCACGTCTGCATCCTCGACAGCGTTTCGTGACGTGCCCGCAAAAGACGGTCTTTGAAGAAGGACATCACGATGGAGGGGTGCCAGGCGATCTGCAGGTCTGCAGGGGAGCAGGGTGGTGGCCAGCGGGCTGGGCAAAGCCCGTCGAGGAGTTCAAGGTCGTCGGAGCGGTCTGGGTGCACGCACCTGCCACCACCTGCCACCACACTTGCAACCTCTGCCGGACACGTTTGACGAGGAGGCGGATGACAGACGGCCACGGACCGTGCCGCTGGGAAGCGGGTCCACCCAGGAGTGGGCGGCTATAGAGCTGTGTGGAAGCTGCGATGGCGGTTATGGCCAGTCCTACATCGAACTCCTCCAGCAGGGACTTAGCGGCGACGAAGGCAATGGCGGCGTGAATCTGTCCTTCGAGTTGTGTAGCGTGAGGTCATCGGCGGCCTCGCGAACGGTCATCGTGACCCCTCATCCCGACGACCACGGCCAGCAAGTGACGGTTGTTGCTCGATCATCGAAGTCTCCAGAGGCGTCGGGGAACAATAGGGATCCTTCGAGGCAGCAATTTCGGGCGCCGTTTGTGTCGAGGGGTGCCTCCGCTCGGCCCCAATGGACGCAATCTCCGTCTCCAACTGCCATTTCGTCAAAATGGACATCTTTTATTTTTTGAACGCAATTGAAACCGAGTTTTTTGGCCCAAGACTCGTCAAAATTTGTTGTTCCTGAGGGTCCGACGTTTGTAAAACGTTGGACCCCCTTGTTGTACATGGACCTAGCTTGAGACCAGGCACCTCCAAGCAGACTGCCTGGAGGTGCCTGGTCTCAAGCTATGTCCATGTACAGCCAGGGGGTCCAGCGTTTGGACCCTCAGGAACAACAATTTTTTGACGAGTTTTCGGCCAAAAAACTCTGTTTCAATTTCGTTCAAAAAATAAAAAATGTCCATTCTGAAGAAATGGTCGTTCTCCCCTATCCGCCAGTTCGAGTGCAGCCCGCCGTGGCAAATGCGGGGAGACGGATTGTGGCATTGTCGATCTTAGTGATGCACGGGACGGGAGGGAGGTGTGGGCAGAACACCGACGGGGGCTGCGGGAGGAATAAACTGTTGCGGCAACGTCTCCATGTTCGTCTTGTGGGAACGAAGGAACAACCTCCTTATCCCCTTCAGTCTGCCGAAAGCCGTCTCAACTGCTCCCCTCACCGTCTTTTGCTTGTTGTTGAAGCGCAGCTCCAACGGGTACTGTGAGAGATGGCCATAGGGGACGACTACCCATTCGGAGGGGGGATAACCGTTGTCACCCAGCAGATACCCGTTCGTCTGCAAACCGAAAGGCAGCATGACAGGTGGCCCAATGAAAAGCTCCCCTGCCCCCGCGTGCACCCATAAACTCGACAGGTGAATGATCCTCACGTTGTGGTGGCTTCCCGGATATCCGACAAACACATCCAGCACGCGCAAGTTCAGATCGACGACGACCTGCGCCTGGACGGAAAAACGACATTTTCTATCGTAGTAGTCCTCCCCGGGCCAATTCGCTGGTTGTCGATGAAGATGTGGGTACAGTCGATGCACCCATGGCAGTTAGGGAAACCCTTGTCGGCGAAAGCGTGCAAGACGACTGCCTTCTGCAGCCCCGTCAACCACGATATCTTGTCGGGTTGCGGGCTCAGCAACGCCGCAGTTACATCCCGCACAACGCGCAACCCAGAAGATTTGTCAATGCCGAAGCTGCATATCCCGCTCTCGTATGTCTCCCCCGACGCCCTCCTGTATAAGCGTACGCGACAATGTAGTCAGGCTGGAGGGGCTCCCTATAGAAAGTGATACGTCGTTGAAGGAAGGGAGACAAAGCTTCCACGATCTCTCAGAACACACATGGCGACATGTGCAGCTTGTCCTTGAAGTAGTTGGCCGTCGTGTCGTCGCGTTGCCGCAGATCCTCCCACGTCCCCCTTGTCCGTCGCTTCATCCACCACCTGGGCGTCGCTCTGGGAAATGCTCCACACCCCATGGCGTAGCACACCTGCAGCACGACGTCGCAAATGGCACCAGTGTCCTCTACGTCCACATTCATGGACTGCAGCGTCCTCTTCCGCCGTGCGCGAATCACCGCTCTCATCCTCCCCTTGCTGCTCTGCAATTGACACCGGAAGAGGATGGCGTTCATGGCCGCTGCCACCGCCGTCCTCTCCGCCTTGCTCAGTGTGTCACGGCCCGCTTCCCCATTCATGTCCATCGTCGAAACTGGTACTGTCGACGCGGGCGTCGTTAAGTACAGAAGACTCCACGTGTGTCGGGGCGCACAACAATGATGCTGGGAGTGATGACCGGAGTGCACGGCGTACACGTCGACGACGAAGGTGCGTCTGCGGAGACGACAACGATGGCGATCGTGTGACGGTGTGTCTGCTGCTTTGGACGTGTACATGTACGTTCGACGTGCCCGCCGACGCGCAGCCGCCACCCCGTACCCAAACGCTTCGGCCAAGGAACGTTGCTGCCGTCAACCGAGGAGTGTCGAACGAGTCCCATTGCCATGAGTCGATGAATCACTGTCTTGATGCAAAACTAAAATGCCAGCGTTGGCTGGTCGCATTTAGTACATTCAGGCTCATCAGAGTTCAATTTGATGCAAAGAGTTGAACCCGTTTCGGCAACAAATAGGTAGGATGGGCTTTGCAGGATGACAGTCGGGTAATTTTAAACCACCAGTACCTGGCCCAGCTATCGGCCGCGGGCCTTTCCGTATACGCGCCGCAGCCTTAGGGGGGTCGGCCAAGGGAAGGCCCGGTCGCTGCTTGAAGGCCGGGCCCCGGTACTGTCGCAATGACACAAAGGGTATTTTGAAC
>BFEA01000562.1:212884-236306 GCA_003427395.1 Chara braunii | reverse complement strand
TATATATATATATATATATATATATATATATATATATATATATATATATATATATATATATATATATATATCTCTATCCCATACACAAGACTAAGGCAAACGCCGCAACATATTCCATCACAACAGTCACAAGGCACGACTCCCAAAATTCGACCAAACACCCTATCCTATTAGCACCGACAAGACAATCACACACACTGAAATTACACCCTAACTACACACGCCAAAATCATACCCTAATCACACACTGCAAAATAACTTACAAACCAAGAACTACTAATTAGCAATTACAAATCAAGAGCAGCTTATTAGTGGCAGTTAGACACTCAATCGCAAATCCATATTTCTACACGCAAACTAGAGTACCAAGAGCCACAAGGTAGTAGGCTAGTAGCCACTTTCTCTCTCTCTCTCTCTCTCTCTCTCTCTCTCTCTCTCTCTCTCTCTCTCTCTCTCTCTCTCTCTCTCTCGACGAAGCAACTTCCCAACGTTTGTCAAAAACGAAAACAAAAATGAATAGGTCTCCCAGAGTCTAACACATCATCATTGCGATTATCGAAGATCATCACCGCAAGTTGTAAGAGAATCCAATCGAAGCTTTCAGCAACACCAATGCGGCAGTAGCGGGGAAGAAGCATAGTCGATCGACCGATCTGCCCGAACCGTTCTTGAACACAGTGGTAGTCCAAAAAATATGGCAGTGTACATATCCTTGTTCTAGCAGAAGATTCATTCTCATTTTGCACATTTGGTAAGCAGGGAAGCGCCGACTTTTTTTTCCCCTTTTTTTTTTTTTTCTTTTTTTTTTTTTTTCTGCCCCTAAAAACTCTCATCTGTTCGTGGGGAGCAACACGTGCTGGGAACTGGGCCCAGCATCCCTTATCCCTTGTAAAATTATACATGAGTTTTAAGGGAACATTTGAAGTGTGGCCCCGACTTCGCAACATGGAGAACAAGTATCTACGTGCCTCGGGGAATCGGAATCCAAAGATACGGATGTCAGTCTCCCCGAATGATGAAACAACGTGGGGCCCGACATAGTGTATTCTTTTGATTCTTTTCTTTTCTTTGTAACGTCAACATTACTTTCTGTGCTCCTCCGCGTGCAAGAGGAACAGCTGAGGGCCTGGAAAAAAAAACAAAAAAAACAATAGACATAGTCTAGGCTACCAAAGTGGCCCGGAGCCACTTGCCTGGCCGGGCCAAAAATAAATTAAAAAAAAATATATATATATATATATATTTTTAAGTTTTAACTTTATTTTTTATTTCAAATATGGTAAAGAATTTCAATGTGACCCTGAGGTAAAAGTTGCTCAGATTATTTTTCTGCATAACATGGGTTTTTTTCGGTTTTTTGTTTTTTTTTTTCTTCTTTTTTTGCTAGGACCTTCCCTGGCCTTTGCACAGCCGGGCCGTCCGGGAAAATAGGGTGACCTGGGCGGCCCGGCTGGTAGCCTAGGACACAGTGTCCCACGACATAACAAGTCCCTAGGCTCCCCTGCCACACCTCAAACGAGGCTGCCCTGCCCTCCTACCAACGGTATAAATGTGTTTCAAGAATATTGTTTTTTTATGTTTTTTTTTTTTTTTTTTGAACAGCCCTTGCCAGTACTAGGGGTGTTGATACTTGATGTCGGGGGCAGTGATGGTGTGTGCGTTGGAGCTGTGCCTTTTTTAATGGGCCTTGCCACACCACCCTCAAAACCACGATATGTAAGAGGTGGTGTATCGCCACATAGCCTCTCAAAATGGGAGGAAAGAAAAAGTGTCGAGAGGTGTAAGATATTTGGTTTCGAGAGGGCCTCTCGAAACGCATTTTTTTTTTTTTTTTTTTTTTTTTTTAAGGGCCCATTGCCCAAGGCTTATATTATCAAAAGATGATTGAGGCCGGGGTCCTCACAGTGTACCCGGACTGGTCTCGAAACGCATCTCAGCGCCAGCCTGCAGCGAAGTTGATTTGGGGCTGTCTCTTATACACATCTAGATGTGTATAAGAGACAGCCCAACCCCCTTCGACATTCAGGCTGAAGCCTGTTTAAAAAAAAAAAAAAAAATTTTTAAGGGCCCATTGCCCAAGGCTTATATTATCAAAAGATGATTGAGGCCGGGGTCCTCACAGTGTACCCGGACTGGTCTCGAAACGCATCTCAGCGCCAGCCTGCAGCGAAGTTGATTTCGGGAGTCCTTGTGCTGGTCCTCCAAGACCTCTCACTTTTTAAAAACTGTCATGACACGTGACAACTTTTTTTGGCTAGATTCATTGATTTTTTATGTATGCGGATTCGAGAGAGCGCGCAATTTGAGAGGTGGCGTAACACCGTCCAACAGGTACGAGGCTAAAAATACCACCGGCAAGGTTCAAGAATTTGAGGGAAACTTACTAAATGGATAGCAAAAGGAACAATGGACTCAAGATTGTTTGGCCTAGCCACAGTAAGAGCTCTACAGGTTGAGTTCTCAGTCAGAATCATCATAGCTCACAAGGGTTGAGACCCTTAATTTCACGATATTTCCATAGGCTTAAAAAAACTCTCAACATACCTGTCACGACTTAAGCTCAATAAGGAAGCTCAATAACTCACAATCATGACATATAATGTACAATAATAACTTCCATAACAATCTTGAATTACGCAGAGCCTGTCACCCATGGATATATCTCAAGCCGTTCGAGCCGAACGCGGACCCCAAAAAAAAAAAAAAAAAAAAAACCGAAGTCATCAAAAAAATCTGAAAAAAAGATATGTTATGGAGAAAAATAAATTAAACAAGATTTTCCTAAGCATTACATCCGAATTCCTTACCAAATTTAAAATAAAAATAAAATACGGAAAATAAATACTAATAATAAAATTAACTAAAAATAAAAAGAGAATTAAAATTAGTGAGTGCGCGAACATGTTTTCGACACCGCCATCTTTGACGATTTTTTTCATTCATTTTTTGGCATAGCTAAATGCCCTGAAAAATTTACAGATGTCTACTTCACATAATACATAACCCACTAAAAAATTTTCAAAAAATAATAAAATTAATTAGACCCCGAACTAAAGTGAAAACAAAAAGTAAAAAGTGAAAAAATACGTGGGCGAGCACATTTTCACACCTCCATCTTTGGGCGATTTTTTATTCTTATTTGGCTTAGCCAAATGACTTGAAAATTTACAGGCATGTACCTCACGTCATAGAGAACTCACAAAAAAAAACTTCAGAAAAACATAATTATTTTTAGGCCCCGAAATAATTTTTGGCAGGGGCCGAACGCCGTCGGGTTCGGACCCCGTACGGGACCCCGAACGCCCATATGTACGGAGGTCTGCCCGGGGACCTCCGTAAGTACGGGCTGGTGACCCTGTATATATATATATATATATATATATATATATATATATATATATCTTCTCATCACATATACCACTGTGGGGCGGCCGCAGACCAGTCGGCCACCCGAAATACAAAGGATTGAACCTTAGGTTAAATGCCTAGGGGAGAATCAACTGGCACTTTTGTCAAAGCCGTCAGGAAAAATTAGTGGTATAAAAAAGATCCCTAAAATTCCCCCAATCAATTATAAAAACCGACCCTTGAAATTAACATGATGAACAACCATGCCTACCGCCTACCATTTTGCGTTCAATCCGAGGATGTTCGCGATGCCGCCGGCGCGCTCCCTTTTACGCTAAGCAATTGATGAGGGAATAAACCCTAAATTTTTATTACTCTTAACGACAAAATTAGAATTAAAAAAAAAAGATTAAAAATAATAAAATAAATAAAAGCAAATGAATATTCGTTATTTTATTAAATATCGTCAGAATTTGTTTTTGATGAAATTGTCCGCAATTCTCATCGATTCCAGTGACAGGATTAAAAATGAGGAAAAAAATAAAAAATAATAAAAAGAAAGAAAACAAACAATTATTTTATTATTTAATTAAATTTTATAAAATTTTGTTTCTGATGAGTTATAGCCAAAAATTATCAATTTATCCCCTTTCATTAATCAGACTCTTGTTATTTTTCATCTCCCGCTGGATTTTTCTGATATTCCTCGTTTTCACTGATTATTACCCTCGCTATTATCCTGGTATTCTTGATTGAGCTGGACTGTATCTTCTAGGGATGCCATGGACATTCGTGACGTCGGCGGATCGATCTGCGGGGCTGTTTTTTTGGATTACGGCGGCCTGGTCGGTTTGGCGCTGCTACTGGTTCTACTACGAGACGGGCCACGTGGCTTCGTTATTTTGGCCGGAACACTAGTTCGGAACAGGTGCGGTACAATCATTTATCAGGTACTGTTGTGGTACATTTGCCGCACGGTACGGTATTCTCTATTGGTCTGGTACGGTTGCTGGTTCGGAACAGGCGTTGGTACGACATGTGCGCTCTTTGGTCCGGTATTTGGTATGATTTGGTACTGCGGCAACTCATCCTAGTTAGCCGAATAGCCTACGACACTCTGGATTGTTGGTATTAAACCACCAGTACCTCGCTCAGCTATCGGTCGCGGGCCTTCCCGTATACGCGCCGCAGCCTTAGGGAGGTCGGCCAAGGGAAGGCCCGGTCGCTCCTTCTTGGCCGGAGCCCGGCAACTGCGGGGTGTTACTCACGAAAAAAAATAAATTATAAACACATTAAAAAAAACGAAATAAAAGAAGATAGGCGCGCCGTAGGGGGGAGAGAGAGAGAGAGAGAGAGAGAGAGAGAGAGAGAGAAAGAGAGAGGAGGTCGCGGCGCGCCCCCCCTCTCTCTCTCTCTCTCCCTTTTCGAGAGACGAATCTTCCCACGAAAACGGGAAGATTCATTCCCTTTTTGTTTCCCGAACTGCTTCGGGAAATAGAACGGGAATGAATCTTCCCTCTTTCGTGGGAAGATTTGTCTCTCGAAAAGAGAGAGAGAGAGAGAGAGAGAGAGAGAGAGAGAGGCAGTGACCTTCACGGAAGTCCCCCCTTTCCTTCTGTTGGCCCTCCTATACTGCCTGCTGGCTGCAGCCTTGGTCCAGGAGAAAAGGCCAAGCCCTTTTCAGCCAGTGGCATTCCGTGGCTGAGGACTGGCCCTGCCCCGTACCTGTCATACAAGCACGGTTTGTCGAGCCTGCGCCATGTCACGAATGTGTGGAACTGCAGTGGACTCTCCAAATAATACTAGCTTAGCGCCCGCGGTGCGGGCGGTGCGGGCTACGCCCGCAAAATTTCAAAAAAGGAATGACAAATATCAGACGAATTGCTCACATGGACTCAAACGCATTTGTAAGGAAAAATAAATGTATAGCGGGGCAGCAAGAGAAGGGTTTTGTCGAAAAAGGGGGAAACAATCATTTTGTGCGCCCACAAAAAAAAAAGAATTGAATGGCAAATATCACACGAACTGCTTAAATAGACTTAAATGCACTTGTAAAAATAAAAAGAAGATAGTGGGCCAAAAAAGCGGGGAAAATATGTATAAAAACACAAATAATGTGCCGGTAATAAAGATTTAAGGGGGGAAAAAACCTACAAAAAGTAGTAAAAAATTGCCACAAACTGATTCACAATAGAATTGAACGACCCCTGAATTCGGACCTCCTCCTCTTCTTTTCACATTGCATATTTTGCCTTGGGCACTGGGCCCAAATAAAGAGATTATCACATTGATAAAAAAATAAAAAATAAAAAAGTGCATAGAAAGAGAGAGAGAGAGAGCAAAAAAAAGGCGGAGAAAAGTGAAAATAAAAAACAAAAGGAGGATTGGAAGGAAAAAAAACACAATGTCGAGATTCTTTGTCCCGCTAACGTCTGCACGTCAATGCACTAAGAATATGAAGTGCAGTCCGTGTTTATTTGCAAAAAACAATAACATTTGAGTTATCCTCTCTCTCTCTCTCTCTCTCTCTCTCTCTCTTTTCTAAGAGCAATCAGTTCACCAAAAGAAACAACATACAGCAAGAGCTAAGAAATAGCACAATAATGCAATCAACTCCCGTCACCAAAGCGAAAGTCGTGTAGCATCTCACGAATTGAAGCTNCTCTCTCTCTCTCTCTCTCTCTCTCTCTCTCTCTCTTCTAAGAGCAATCAGTTCACCAAAAGAAACAACACACAACAAGAGCTACAAAAATTGCACAATAATGCAATCAACTCTCGTCACCAAAGCGAAAGTCGTGTAGCATCTCACGAATTGAAGCTTCTTGTAACTCTCTCTCTCTCTCTCTCTCTCTCTCTCTCTCTATATATATATATATATATATATATTTATGTATCTATCTATCTATCTATCTATCTATCTATCTATCTATCTATCTTTTTCTCTCTCTCTTATAAGAGCAATCAGTTCACCAAAAGAAGAGGCAGACATCTGGAAACTTATCATCAAATTGCAAA
Organism: Chara braunii; assembly: GCA_003427395.1. Taxonomy (NCBI): domain Eukaryota; kingdom Viridiplantae; phylum Streptophyta; class Charophyceae; order Charales; family Characeae; genus Chara; species Chara braunii. The sequence goes on along the minus strand of BFEA01000562.1, from coordinate 229,943 downwards.
TAGCAAGAGTTACAAAAATGGCACAATAATGCAGTCAACTCCCGTCACCAGAGCGAAAGTCATGTAGCATCTCACGAATTGAAGCTGCCTGTAACACTTTTCGGCGATACTCAGAAAAACTCGCAGAACGACTCTGTCCTTGACGATTGTAATCAAGACGTATTGCTGCATCGACAGACCTCCAAGTGTCCATGCCAGCATTGAGTTCCTCTGCCGTAGATACAATTTCCCGCAACCTGTGAGAACTATCAAAAAAAGATAGTTGCACATGTATTCTTTTGGGACCGATGGACGCTAAAGACTCGTATATGCGACTGTCAAAACTTGGAGAAGGTATTGCACCCAAACGTTGACTATGTAGATGTGGATGATCCCTTGAGGAGACATGACCAGTGTCAACACAGGCAATAGGAGATGGACTACCCACACCAGCCGGGGAAGCAGAAACAACAACTGAAGGGGTAAGAATCGGCATTGACATATTATTTCGTGATGGAGTAAAACTCGGACAACGTTGAAAATTTTGAGGAGATGCCAATTGCTCTGGAAGCGCACGGATCGAACCGGTATGAGGAGCAGATGAAGGAACAACAGGAGGAATCCTTTTCAGAAGTGCTTCTATCCGTGCAAGTCTATAGAACGACGGTGGGATATTTTCATCAGGACAATCTGGTAAGTGAGATGTCATAGATGCAACCTCTGCAATATAAAGTGCAATGAACTTATCATGCAAAAGCAGATGAACCATCCCAATGGCCTCTGTATCTGTAATATCCAAAGGATCTTGAGGAAGTTCAGAACGTCGTTGTAACATGAGATCAATGTGCTTCGTTCGTCGCCACTCAAGGAATTTTTCCCATATCCGTTCATCTTTTTCGACGCTTGCAGTTTTGATAAACATTGCTAATAGCTTTTCAGTTAAGAACCTTTTGATACCAACGGCCTATGCATTGGGAAACCATCTGGCGAGATACGCTCGCGGATGCGGAGCCGGGGAAGTCATTCGTTGTGCAGTGTTATCATCAGGAATAACAATAATTGGATCATCATTTTTTGCTTGGGACGTGGTGCAAACAGTTTGAACATTAGTTGTATTAATTGCTAGACCCACACAGCCGGGAACTGTACTTGGCACGACGGCGGACGATTTCTTTCTTTGTGCAGAGCATTGAGATTGCGAACATGAATCACGAGCACGCACATGTCCAGCAACTCCTCGAGTGAAAAATGCATCTCGAAACATCTCAGAAGGGAGTTCTTCCAACTGTTTACGAACTTGGGACGCAGTTTCAAAGTGAGGAGTTTTTTCCTCCATTCGATGATCTCGCAAGGTCGGCTCACCAATTGGAGCTGAGCCCACAATTTTCTTTTCCTGAAGACGACGTTTACGCTTGATTGTAGAATAAACCGCTTGAGAATCACTCGTATCGCTATCATCTTCCTCATCATCGAATAGASACTTAGCACCCAAACCCAATGAAAAATCAGGCACAGTTTTGTCACGCCGATCATGATCATCGCCATAAGAGTCAACACGCATTTTCTCAGCATCCTCGAGGGTGCTCGTATGTTGATGGGCACCTCCAACTTTATCGGACAGAATATCATGGGTACCAGTATGTTCATTTTCATTATGCGATCCATCTTGTTTTTTGCTCTTCCTCGATCGCCTTGATTGTTTGGCTTGTTGTTTGGATGTAACATTCACACCACAATCAGTGGTATTGCTAGTGACGTTTTGTTTCCTCTTTTTCGTTTGAGCGCGTGTGCCATAGGTATGGTGCAGTTCAGACTCGCCTGCGGGGAGAAAATGAAAATAAGTTTATCAAAATTCAACACCGATCAGCCAAAGAAATTCAATAAACATAATGAGGAAACAACAGAAGTTACAAAACTCATTCCAACAGTTCGTGATACACAATATTCTTTGTAACGAAGTTTTTATCAGGTAATGCAACACGAATATTGTTATGATGCCCAACACGCGATAAAGCAACGTAAAGTTGGCCATGCGAAAAAACTTGCTTTCATAGCCAAACCCCTGCACGCGAGACGGTTTGTCCTTGCGACTTGTCAATCGTCACAGCAAAAGCAAGACGGATTGAAAACTGCCTCCTAATCCATTTGAACCCTGTGGTCTCACCATCACTTGTTAGGTCAATTATTGGGATCAAAGTTTTTTTACCAGTGCGCATTATTGTGACCTCCAATATGTCATTATTAACAATTTAATCAAGGATTAGCCGAGTACCGTTGCAAAGTCCTTCGGAAGGTGACAAATTCCGCAGAAGCATCACAAGTGCACCAATTTTCAGACGGGGTTGGCAGAGGCATTCTTTGGGTGGGAACTGGATGCCTTTGTGGGAGTATGGGGGAAACGGGTTTGTCCCAAGTTGGGGCGGATGAGGAGTGCCTGTGATCAGGGGCGGTCCTTTTTGGCGGAGGTAGCGGTGGGGCAGGGGGATGAGGGGGATAGGGGGGTATTTCTATACTGCTTGATTTTTCTGAGTTCTCAAAACAAGCACCCTTGTTATTCCTGGTAGTTTGAAGAATCTCTCGGGACTCTGAGGGTTTGTTGGCGGTTTGTACGAATCTACATTGGAATCAGACTGTTATATTTAGGATCCGTAGTTGTTCAGCGCTAGAACGACGCTGGCCGGAGCCGGGGTGATGCCCTGTAACTTGCCGAAGGTGAGGGCATGAGGCCTTGTAGAGAGATCTGGGGATGCCATGTGGGGGCATCCTAAAGGACAGTTGGGGGTTGCTGACATAGGACGACACTGGCTGGAGCCGGAGTGAGTCGCGTCGCTCTGTAACCTAGCAGAAAGGGGGTGTGAGGCCGAGATGAGTTTGTCAGAGAATAAGTCGGTTTTAGTGAGTATTGTTATGATCTGTTGGAAATCCCTTAGATACTCGAGTGTTCGAAAAACTGCAGTGGATTTGAGGAGGTGTTCAGGGATCTTAAAAGGAGGCCAGAATTGCCGATATAGCATAGTCTTCTATATGTTTTCATACTAATCATCATCATCATCATCATCATCATCATCATTATCATCATATGAGGGACGCTGAGCCCGGTTCTCAGCATGTTCGGTTGGGTCACTCCGGGTAGACTGTGAGGACCCCGGCCTCAAGCTTCTTGTTGATAATATCAGCCTTGGGCACTAGGCCCGTGTTAAAAAATAAATAAAAATAAAGGGACGCTGGACCCGGTTTCCGATTTCCAGCAGGTGATGCTCCCCACCAATAGACGGAGCCTCTGTTTAAAAAAAAAAAAAAAAAAAAAAAAAAAAAAAAAAAAAAGGGCTCAACAGAAGCTACGGGCAGACCCACCATGCAGTATCAGGATGGGCGAAAGGAAAGAGGGATACGTTTTGTGGTGACGCTGACGTGGCAGCCCCATTGCATGAGGGGGTGGCAGGAAGGAGTGGGAGTTCGTCGGCACAATTTTTTTGGCGGATCAGTTGGCTTTGACGTTCGAGATGGCTTCGATTGGAGAGTTGCAGCGAGTAGCCGTCGAGTGACTCTCGACCATTCAGGCAGGTCGGCGTCGTCTATGGGAAATGGTGAATGCCCTGCATTCAAAGTGGGGAGATCAGTTGGAGGCTGATGGGGGGGCAGCCCCGCTGCCCCCGTCGTTTGAGGGTGAGATGCAAAGCATGATGCAGGTTATCTGGGAGTTGGAGGATGGGTCGGCTCCTCAATTGGATGATTTCATAGACTGGCAACAGGTAGAGACTCTTATGCAGTGCTGCTAAGACATTCTTGGGGAGGGGCAAGATTTGTATGCAGTGCTGGAGGCGGGATGGTATCTGCAAACCGGTGTAGGAGGCTCCGCAACATCGTGCAATGAGTGGACTGGGGAGGATCTCCAGAGCGATTGCTGGTCATGAAATGATTTTTTTTTTATTTTTTTTTTTACCCAAACGCCCCCTACAATGTTAGTGGTGCTGATAAGAGCAGACACCACTACCACCTGGGAAGCGGCTCCATCTATTGGTGGGGGGCCTCACCTGCTGGAAAACGGGTCCAGCGTCCCATATACATTCTTGAAGTTAGAGCATATTAGGTTAAACGTGTGGAGGGCTCCTACCAGCATTGATTACCCCGAGATTCAAGGGATTGATTGAGCAGGATATTGGGGCGAGGGAGGGACCTCTTCACCATGAAAACGGCGCCAAATACTAACGATTACATACTATTTCCTCCCTCCCCCCACCGTTCCCTCCGCTTAAATCCAGAAGATTGGCTAGTCGGGAGACTTCTGTTACCTAACATATCTGACTATTTATGGGAGGTGCCTGTTTGGCCTCTCTGCAGACCTCTCACATTGCTACCTACCTACTCTCCCTGCTCGGGCCGAGTCCTTAAACCTGAACCTTGAACCCTTGCAGTTCCTTTCCCTTCTTTCATCCACCTCTCCCATACCTGTCTCTTATACACATCTAGATGTGTATAAGAGACAGATTTATGGGAGGTGCCTGTTTGGCCTCTCTGCAGACCTCTCACATTGCTACCTACCTACTCTCCCTGCTCGGGCCGAGTCCTTAAACCTGAACCTTGAACCCTTGCAGTTCCTTTCCCTTCTTTCATCCACCTCTCCCATACCATTCTAATTCTACTAGGCAGTTTGAAGGAGAGGGGAAGAAATCGGGGAATTCTTGGCTGGGTTTCATTGGGATAGCTATGTCGATCTTTGTCCACTCATGGAATAGAAGCCCGTAATCCCTTACTAATCCCTCCCCTGTTTCCTGCCCTCCTTTCCAGTCAAGTTTCCCTATCCTTCCCCCTTTGTCCCCCCCCAGCCAGCTCGAGCTGAATTCCTGGATTCTTTGTTGGATCTCATATCGTGAGTGTAGTGTCAGTATCTGAGTTTTGACCACTTCCCATTTTGCAGTGATTTCTGTTTGGATCTGTTGTTGAACGCTGTCTGTGAATTTTGGACCCTCTAGTCTTGATCGTTCCATTTCAGAAGTACAGCGTCGTTGCCGGAGAGCCCAAAGTACCGCCCTGCGTCCTAATTTGAACATGTTACTGGTGAAATCATCCAGCCTATCTTCGGTCCAGGCTTTCACAGTCTCGCAGAGCAACGCCTTCCAGTCCCACGGCCATGGAGTTTGCGTTTCTAGTTGATCCCCGATTCTATCCCACCATCTCCATAACCAAATTGCTCCTGGGCACTGAAGGAATATGTGCTCAATAGTCTTTGGTCTTTCCTGGATGGGAACGCGTTCGTGCACAGTCTACACCAGGGCAGGGTTTTCCCCTCTTGCTCGAGATGTGTTTTGTCTATGAGCCAGTCGTTAGTCGGTAGACAACGGTGCTCTATCTGCCATTGTAGTGAGGCAAATTTTGTAGTTTTTCTTTTGCCATTTTGAACCACTTTATTATTGTTAAGTCTTCTTTGCTTAAGTTCAAATGCTTTATCCAATGCTCCTCCACCCGATCCCGAAGGTTAATTCTTGGCCTAAGGAGCCTATAGGTCGATTTGACCATTAGGCCGTACAAGGATTTTGTGAATTTCCTACCCTTCCTTATTGGTGCTGTCCATATCCATTCTGTCGGGTCAAGGGCCAGTTGGTGAACCGGGGCATGAGGGAGGTAGGCAATCCGTTGTTTTTTTCTCATGGAGCACCCTGATTCTGAATAACTCTTCTTTGTGGCATGTTATTGTTTCTTCTGATTCTGTTCTCTAAATCACATTGTTCCTTCTCACTTGAAAAAGGTTCACTATCACTGTTCCGTTAGTATCGCAGTGCACAATATTGCCCACCTCCCCTGGTCGTTCCCTCTGATTGCCACCCAGTCCGATTCTTGCAATGAGGGGCCTTTCTTGAGAATCCTCCACCAATCCAGGGGGATCTTTTGTATTAGAGCCTCAAGGGACTCCTCCAGCCAGTGCCAGTAGCGTAATCTCTCCCTTAACTGCCCCAGGTTAACCCACTCTCTATTTTTTGTGTCCCATATATCTTTTATCCTTATTATTCTCCGCTTGACCCAGCTTTGCCAAGGGGCGTCTCCACAATGGAGGGTCTGTCCCTTCGAGTCCACCACCCATTTGTTCCCAAAGAGGGGCTGCCGGACCACCTCTTCCCATCTTTCTAGAGGGATTTTGTTTGGTAGGGCAATCCCAAGGAGACTTCTCCATGTTCTCAGCAGGGTAGACCAGAAGAGGTCATTTCGTAGTTCTTCCCTTACTGCTTGTCTGGGTGAGATAGGAGAGAAAGCGCATTGCTTCGATCCTCTTTTTGGGATGGGCCATCCCCTGTTCTCCATCCACGTCAGTGGGTCGCACTCTTCTGATGTTTGTGGTGCTAGTCGAGAGATCTATTCTAAGGCCAACCCCCTCCATGGGGTTTCTGGGTTGAAAAATAACCTCTTGAGCCACTGTAGCGCTAATGCTTTAGTTTGTATTGTGGGATCTATAATGTCCAGTCCGCCTTTCGGTTGGATTATGGATTGCCATGCCACTCTGCTGATGACGTTATGGTTCTCGTGGTTTCCTCGCCACAGAAAGGCGGTTATCTGACGTTGCAAGGGGCGGAGGGCATTTTTGTCTAATGCCCAATTGACTGATTTATACCATAAGGAGGACAGGACCACGTTGTTAACAACAACAACAGCATTAACAACAACGTCAACAACATCATCATCATCAACAACAACAACAACAGCATCGACAGTGACAACAAGCACAACGATAGTAACGACGACAACAGATCAACGACGATATTACTATCGACAGCAACAGCAACAACGGCAACATCGACTGCGGCACCAGCAATAATCACAACAAGAACATCATCAACAACAACAACAATGACGATACGACTACCTTGCACCCCTCATGGAGCTGAGCAGGAACTTGATGTGGACTTTGTTCTCTCTCCTAACATATCCTCTTTGTCTTCTCTCTTACCTCTGTTTTCTCCTCTGTCTCTCAGGTTTAACGTGCATCGCAACCTAGTAAGTTCCATCGGCGTGGTCGTGGGCTTGTCTTTACTGCTCTTTGTCCGGGCGGTCGGAATGGGAGAAGGGCGGAAGGAGGGCCTTGTCGAATGGCCAGGCATGAGGAAACGCAGGGTTCGGTGTGTCAAGCATGGGCGATGGAGGCGAGAAGGAGTGGGGTAGAGGTGAGGACTAAGGAGACAAGTTTGCCCCCTCCATCTGATCACCTTGTTTGTCTCGCTGGTAGGAAAGGGAACGCAGTGCGACCAGGAGCGCTGCGCCCCCGTCGGACCAATCTCGGAGACAAAGCGGTGTGACGCGAGATCTACTGGAGAGTCAGGCGACGCGGTGGGCGAAGACGCGATGGGCGACGACACAAGGAAGCGAGGCGAGAGAAGGGTAAGTACGGGAGAGTTGGCGACGAGGTGGACGGTGGGATATGGTGGCGTGCGGTAGGAGATGGGGTGTGTGGTAAGATAGGGGGGAGGAGGGTGGGGGGCATACGGGCAAGGGGATGAGGAGGCGCCATACTTTTTTCCCCTGATTTTTTCTGAGTTGTGGTTGCTTTCCTGAAATTTTTTCAGAGGATATTTTTGAACGATTTCGTTTTGCGTGATTTGTTTAACATCTGATTCATGAGATCTTAGGTGTTTTCTGGATAAAATTGATCCCTAATCCGAAATTCGTATTTTCTATTCTGAGCAAGATTCTTATTCTGAAATTCGTATTTTCTGAGCAGGATTTCTCATCTCAAATTCGTATTTTCTGAGCAAGTGTTTTCTGGATAAAATTGATCCCTAATCCGTAATTCGTATTTTCTATTCTGAGCAACTATGTTGCACGCCCGGCCGCGGCCGGGGGGTCCAAATCGGCCGCGGCCTAGGCCGATGGCCGAATCGGCCCGGTTCGGCCTAGGCTGACCAGCCGAGTTTGGTACATGATTTTTTTTCCCTTTTCAGCCCTACACGCCCATTTTTTTTTTGGCGTGTCGAACCTTCTGCGCGGCGCAGGAAAAAAAAAATGCAACCAAAAAAAAAAAAAAAAAAAAAGGCCCGATGGGTCGTCTTGGCCCTGTTTCGGTGCCAGCGGGTGAGGGGCACCGTGTGGGTAGTGTGAGGAGGGCGGTGGGTCCAGGCCCAGGCCACAACAAAACTGTTGCCGTTTCAGATAAATGCTGCCATTTATCTGAAACAGCAACAGTTATTGTTGTTGCCGTTATGCTGCCAAACTGTCTGCTCGCACGCTGAGAGAGAGAGAGAGAGAGAGAGAGAGAGAGAGAGAGAGAGAGAGAGAGACAAGATTGATTTACTACGTACCTGCTGCGCTGGAGATATCGCTAGAGAGAGAGAGAGAAAGATCTTCTTCTTCTTCTTCTTCTTCTTCTTCTTCTTCTTCTTCTTCTTCTTCTTCCTATGCTGCGCGGGTGGCTGCGGCGCGCGCCGCGCGATCTCGTGGGACAGCGCGCCGCCATCGGCTAGCGTCGGCCCGACAATCGTCGCCATCGCCGCGCGCGGCTTTTTCCAGCGCGGCGGCCGTTTTAGTGCCCGGTTGGGGCCGACCCCAGCCGAACAGGGCCGAACGAGGCTGAACATGGCCGTAAGCAGCCAAACACGGCCGGTACCGTTCGCGACTGTGCGGGGGGCCGACTGGTCGGGGGCTGCGGAAAGCACGGGCGTCGACGACATCGGGGGGACGTGGCGGTGGCGGCAGCGGGGACGTCAGGGACTGCATCAACGGTACGGCACGGTCCGACGACATCGACGATCATCGCGACGGCTTGTTGGATTCGAGTGGGGGGACGATGACGGGGGGTGCAGGGACCAGCGGTGCGGGGGGGTCTGGGGGTGCCCAGTTCAGCCCGCTGTCCGAGAGGGAGATGGCGAAGTTGAGGCGGGGGAACTTGGTTTGGAGCTTCGTCACCGCGGGGCAGTACATCGGGGACCAGTCGAAGATGCATGGGGACCGAAAGTTGCGTTGCAACTTATGCGGCCACTTGTTTCAGGGAGGGTCGTCGAAGGCCGCGCGCCATTTCACGCAGTCGAAGTACTGCAAGGCTGGGGGGATGAGAGCTCTCGCAAAACTCTGGAACGGCACGGACTACACATTCGTGCCGTCCACTGCTCAGCGGGTGCAGAGGTGGATGGCGGACGAGGGGATACGGGACACAAGAGCGCCCGTGGGTGGCCAGCGATAGCGGATGGACGACGGAGAGAGGGATGAGATTCAGGACGCCCTCGATGAGGAGGAGGGCCGTGAGGGTGGGATCGGGAAGGCGGGGGTGGCACACGAGACTGACGAGGCAGTCGGACAGCCTGACCTGCCAGGGGAGGAGGCGGTGATAACGTCGAGAGGTGTTGGTCGAGCGGGTCCCGCTCCTAGGGTGTTGCGACCTGAGTTGGAGCGCGCAAGGAGGGAGAAGAGGGAAGTGGGGGAGGCTGACGTCGAGGTGCGAGACACGGGCAGCGAGAAGAGGGCTCGGCAGACGACGATTGAGGAGATGTACGACAAGGAGAAGTTGGTCGAGTTCACAGACGCGTGGCTGTTGTGGATCTATGAGAAGGGGTTGCCATTCAACGCCTTCCGTGGTCTAGAGTTCCAGAGGGTGCGGCACACGGGAGAGAGAGTGCCTCGCACTATCCAGTTCCGGTTTCCCTCCTACAGGGTTACAGCGGGCGTGGGGATCCCTTCGCAGAGGGCGAAGGTGGCGACGATGGTGAGCGAGGTGCGTGCCGCTTTCCGGCACACCGGTGCCACCATCCTCTCCGACGGGAGGAAGTCGCGCAGCGGCAAGCCGCTCGTGAACTTCCTCGTCGGGGGCGCCAATGGCGCCCTGCTTTACGCCACCGTCGCACGTGACGGGTCGGTCTGAGATACAGCGGACATCGTGTACCGTAGGTGGCGGGCCATCATCTTGTCCTTTCCTTCAAAGGACGTGATCGGCTTCTGCACAAACTCCGCCAGTAACAATACGGCGGCAACGCGCAAATTCCCCACGGACCCAGAGCCCGACATTAGGAGGATCACTTGACTCCCCTGCTCCACCCATATCTGCAACCTGATGTTGTCAGATATCGGGACGCGAGTGGGGTGGGTCAAAGACACCATCGTCCGCGCTCGAGCGCTTGTGCGATTTATTAAATCACACGGCGCTGCTCACGCCCTGTTTAGGAAGGTGATCCCTCGCGTTCAGCTCGTCGAGCCCATCGAGACACAGTTCGCATCGGTTTTCCTGATGCTGACGTGTCTCAAAGGCCGACGAGACGCGTTGGAGAGCATGTTGCATGGGGATGCTTGGGCACGCATCCCGTGGGAGCGCAGGCTTGTCTCGCAGGCGCAGTGGGTGCAGCAGCAGATCCGGGACGGGGAGTTTTGGCGGTGTGTCCAGTACGCCGTCCTTGTCATGGCACCCATCCACCAGTTGTTGCGCAGGATGGATAGGGGGGGATGATAATGTCCATCATTTACGAGTGGAGTCAGCATGTGCTGCGGTTGATGAGGAGGGTCGATGTGCCGGCGGACATGATCGAGCCGTGCGTGCATGAGGTTGTCATCCGCAACCTCCACAAGCTAGAGCCCGCACATGTCGCGGCCCACCTCCTCAACCCTCGTCGACTGTCCCTTAGGTATTACCAGACGTTACAGACGAGCGCCGATGACGCCCGTGTGGTCGAGGAGTGCGACAAATTTCTCCTGGCCCAGACCGGCGACGATTCGGTCGGCAGACTGTACAGGACCGTGAGGGACCAGATGAGGCACTTCCACTCGAGGCGAGGAGATTGGGGAGATCGGTCCCTCTCCGATGCCGAGGCGGACGATTGCAAGGGGGACCGCAAGACCGAGCGTTGTGCGGCGTGGTGGTTTGACCATGGACGTGCCCACCCGGAGTTGCGCACCATCGCCATCCGTGTTGTGCACTTGTGGAAGTCTGCCTCTCCAGCGGAGAGGAACTGGGCGCAGCACGAGCGCATCAACAGGGCGAGGCGCTGCAAGCTTGGGTTTGCCAAGCTTGCACAGCTGGTTGAGATTGCCACCAATCTCAAACTGGCCTTGTGCGCATGGCAGGGTGGTGGCTACGTGTTGCCATGGGTTATGAAGACCGGTCGGGAGGGGACGGCGGGAGAGGACGAGGATGAGGAGGGAGACGTGGAGCCCGAGGTGTGGGGAGCGCGACCTGCTGGCATGCATGAGCTTGACATCTAGCGGCAGATTGTCGCTTTCCATGGCAGCCGACCGTCTAGAGCTCATTCCGTTCAGGAGGTGTTCGGCAAGAGGGCGACGGAGCTGCGACCGTGGTCGGAGTGTGGGGATGATGCGGACGCTGATGCGGGAGACGACGACATCGACGACGAGTGGACAGACGATGATGACGCCCCGCTGAGTGGCGACGCGACAACTGAGCGGGTGTACTTCATTTACGGTGGGGGAAGTGACGGCATGGCTTCATTCACATCAGTTATCACTGGTGATCTGCCGTCGACCGGACAGGCGAGTGGCAGCAGCAAAGCCGATGGTCGTCGTGGAGGACGTTCGCATGCGGAGGTTAGCGTCGACGACTCGGGGGGGCAGGAGCCACGGGGAGGCCTTCAGCAGACAGGCAGGCGTTGGGAGGTTAGGAGCGACAGCGAGGCCGAGGAGGAGACCGAGGATGAGGAGGTGCACCTTCGCGATCGTCGCTTCTCTCCCTCCCATCATCCGAGCACTGCACAGCCCGAGGCACTTAGGCGTTCGGAGAGGTTGGCGTCGACAGCAGGCAGAGACCGGACACATGACGGCAAGGATCGTGGGGGGGGGAGGACTCCTTCCAACGCCGGTATTCGCCCTTGCTAGCCGTCGGAGCTCCGCACACACGACTTTGACGTCGGAGGACTTGGTGGGGGCTTGGGAGATTTCAGTGCCGAGGGACGTCGACATGCCTCACCATCGGAGGTGCGCACCGACGAGGACGTTGTGCGGGGAGGTGTTGAGACTGAGGAGGAGCGGGATGCCCGTTTGGACCGAGAGGAGGAGGAGCGGCTGCAGAATTTGACAGGATGGGAGGGTCGGTTCACGTATCTTGAGGAGCTGCGTCGGCAGAGGGAGTTGGAGACAGGAGGGGGGGGGAGGCCGTGACGCCGACGACTCGGGTGTCCCTGAGGAGGCAGTTCAAGGGGGGTTCGTTGATGAGGGACAGGATGTCGCCGCGGGTGGTGGGTCAGGTGGTGGACAACGCGGTGACGGGGAGACCGCGGGTGATGAGGGGCAGGATGTTGCCGTGGGCGGTGGGTCCCCTCGTGGAGGACGTGGCGACGGCGAGACCGCGGGTGATGAGGGACAGGGTGCCACCGTGTGTGGCAGGGGAGAGGATGGACCCAGTGGAGATGGGGATACCGCGGGTGTTCGGGGAGACGATGGACCGGATGGAGATGATGATGACGACCACGGTCTCGAGGATGATGTGTATAGGCTCGCCTTGGTGTTGAGGGACCCTACAGTAGCTTCCTTGCGTCCTGACGACTTAGCACACGCTTTCTTCGACGCCGACGCTTTGGCACAAGCGTTGATGGATGACCCTTTCGCACACACGGGCCACAGGAGCGGCAAGAGGCGGCCCCCTGCAGGGGAATATTCACCGCCGCCGTTCGTAGTGCAGAGCCCTCGATGGTCGGGTTCGTCGCTCAGCGGCGTGAGAGGGAAGGAGTCCGGAGCGGGTGAGGTGGGGTCCGGCAGACGCAGCGAGGGCGCCAGAGACAGTGCAGGATCGATGCCTCCACCGCCCGCACGGGCTCTAGAGGTTGGCGTCGATGCCGAGGACTAGATGGCGGCACCCGGAGTTGCGCACAGTGGCGGTTCCGTGCCGCCAGTCCGAGGTGGTGTGGGTGGCAGATGGTCAGCTCATCGTCGGGTCGGGGACCGGTTGCGGGCAAATTACGACGCCGGGAGGGGCGTCTTCGAGGGACGTACGCCAGTTCAGACGCAGGCTGCGGAGAGTGGGTCCGGACGTCCGAGCCTGCAGATGGCAGGCCGCATGCTCGGTTTGTCAGTAGCGGCGGCGAGAAGATCATTGGTCCCCCAGGCCGCACGGACATCCACGGACATCATCCGGGACATGCTGCGGGGACAACAGTACACATCGGGCGAGGAGGAGTTGTTGATGCGTCCCGGGACGAGACGACACCGCTGTCACTCGGAGGTTGAGGGTCGACTCGCGGCAGAGATCGCCGGTGGCCAGGCGGCGAAGGACGAGGACGCAGACACAGAGTCCGAGCCGATCGAGTCTGTGGTTCGCAGACGCAGGGCACAGGTGGCCGAGGCAGCCGCTGCAGCACAGGCGACATACCTCAGTGGGGCACAGGGCACAGGTGCCGGAGGGAGAGGAGGGCGCCGGAAAGGACCGCTTGGCCGCTTGTCCTCCGGGAGAGGCCGCGCGCGTTCAAGAGGGAGATGACGACGTCCGTGTTTTTTTTTTATTTCATTAGTTTGTTTGTTTTTTGCGTGGTTGGATGCTCTGTCGGCAGGGTTGTTGCATATTTATGTCGATGTTGTTCCATGGAGATGACGGCATTATGTGGACATTAGGGTTTTTTTTTGTTTTTTTTTTTGCTACTCGGTTGTACGGTAGACACGACGGGTCCAGTTTTTGGCTTCAGCCTCGTACATACGCATTTCCATTGAAATGCTTTGTCATTTATTTGCTCTTGTTCGTGTTCCTCTTCCAACCTTGGTTTTACATCTGAGTCGCTGTTGTTTGGTGAGTGGTTTCTGGTTTGTTGTTAAAATTGTTGCAAATTATGTGCTTCTCCGATGCCACGCACCTGCATGTCATGGATGCCTCCATTATGAATATGTTGTTAATTTCAGATGCCAAATAGGGATGATGTGCTAATGAATGTGTTTTTACACAAACTTCCACCAGTCTGATGAGTGAACACACATTATGACACACTTGCCTGTTAACATTGTTTATAACTTATGGTTGGCCGCATTGTGATTGATTGTGAATGTGTTGTGACTTTGGTATGCCAACTAGGGTCTGACCTATGACTGTCATGGATGTGTTGTTTCAAAATATGTCACGAACTATCATCACCCTCACAAATGAAATCGACGCCTGCCTAAGGCCCTGAGCTGCCTGGGGTCTGCCATCTGCAGGCCCGCCCAGCTTCGACCAGACCTGGCCGCACGGGCCGCCCTAACCCGGCCCTCATCCAACCCCCGTTGGGCCACCCCCGCAGGGGTCAAATATTTTTTTTTTATTTTTCTAGTGTTCCAGACCCTCTTCCCTGCGACCCCGCATCGGCGAACCTGCACGCGGGGGACGCACGAATTTTCCTGGCCCACCCTTCCAGGGCCATGTACATGACCTCCCCGTTTTTTATTTTTTTGACGCTCTGTCGCTTTGAGGGGGTGCCCCCCCACCCCCCCACCTCAAACCCGCTCCCCGCTCCAGAAACCGCCCACCTGATTGGCCGAGGCCTCGGCCAAAAGAACTCAGTCGGACCGGCTGCGGCGGGGGGGCCCCGGCCTAGGCCGTCGACCGCGGCCAGCGGGAAACATAGTTGAGCAAGATTCTTAATCTGAAATTCGTATTTTCTAAGTATGATTTCTCATCTTAATTTCGTACGTTCTGAGGAAGATTCATAATCTAGAATTCGTAAATCGGATTTTTGCTCTGATTCCGATAAATGATTACTCAAGTTTGAATTACACAAGGTTACAAATTGATTTTCTCAAAGTGGAATTGATGTCCCACGTTTACCCATCTTTGATCTAATTCTAAATTTGTTGTAGGTTTTCGAAAGTTGTAGTTCAGATTTGCTAGGAGGTGGTCTTGCAAACGAAAGGGGGAAGGTCAAATTAGAGGCAGGTGGGAAGTGGGGGGGTTCACTCATAGGAGGGATCGACAGTTCAGGGCGGTAAATCTATTATTAGAAGGGTGGGGTGGGACGACATTGGCCGGTGCTGGAGCATTTGCTCTGTGACCAGGGGGAGCTTGAGACCGTCGAAGTTATGCCGAGGGTGGAAGGCATAACCATCTCGCCCGACGTAGTTGTTGCCAGAGCGGTGACCCTGAAACCTTTTAAGGGGCTTCACAATTAAGGGAGTTATCGAGGGGGAAGACACTCTTTGTCCATCAGAAACAATTAGGTCGATGCTGGGGCAGTTTGTATAGCCTTGTAACCCTAGCAGGGGGATATGAGATCTGATGATTTTTGGTACGAGGAATGAAAGTTTGGGAGGCGTGTCCTTCATCTGTGGTGAGGGAAGGAGATGGATTGTCAATGATTCTAGTTCTTGTCCTTTGTCCTTTTGGTTTACTTAAATGGGAAGGTTTACGTCGGAAGTATGGTTTGGAGGAATTTTGGGTAGACTCGTGCAGTAGAGGAAGGGTTGCTTAGGGTATTAAGTCTACTAGAAGGGTGGAATGGGGCGACTTTGGACGGTGCTAGATCAATGGCTCTGTGACCAAGAGGAGCTTGAGGCCATTGGAGTTATGTCGAGGATGGAAGGCATAACCACCTTTTTCAACGTAGCTGATGCCGGGGCGGTGACCCTGTAAGCCGCTACAAGGGGGTTTGCAGCTAAGGAAGTAGTCGAGGGAGGAAGGCAGTTCCTGCCCGTCAGAAAACAGTTAGTTTGGTGTTGTGGCAGTTTGTGTTGCCTTGTAACCCTAGCTAGGGGGTGTGAGAACTGGCGATTTCTGGTACGAGGATTGGTAGTGGTGTCTGCCCTCATCAGCACCACTAACACTTTAGCGGCTAATTTTTCAAAAAAAAAAAAAAAAAAAAAAGGATTGAAAGCCTGAGCCGCGGTTTCTCATCTATAGCAAGGGTTTGAGTTGGATGGTTGGTGGTTCTATTTCTGATTTTCGTCTCTCTGTTTTTTCATCTTTTTTTATTTCTGAATATGTTTCTGGAAAAAAAGGTTGGCCGTGGTGTTCTTAAGAATGTTTTAGGACTCTGGGGACTGCTAGCAACTCGTTTTTGGTGGCTCCGATGCTGTTATACTCAGTGATCTGCGGCTGTTCGATTCCAGAACGAAGCTGGCCGGTGCTGGGGTGTTGCCCTATAACCTGCTGATGCAGGAGCGTGAGGCCTGGTAGAGAGTTCTGGGGGTGGTTTGGGGTGGGCATTCCACGGGACAACCAAGGGTTGTTGCTGGGACGACGCTGGTCGGAGCTGGGATGAGTTGTGTTGCCCTGTAACCTAGGAGGATGTGGGGGTGTGAGGCCTGGAAGGCTGGAAGAGCTCGACAGGGAGTAAGACAATGTTGGAGAACTTTGAAAGGTTTTGTTAGGGATTTCAAGGGTTTTGGAACATTTGTAGGACCTCTGCGGTCTATTCCCATACCTCCCGAATTACTGCAAGTTTCTCAGCCAAAGCCGGGTAATGGCCCCGGTATCGCAAAAAAGGGATCGAGGTGAGTGAGAGAAGGATAGCCCGCGTCCTACTAGTGAGGGGGCTAGCTGGCAGGATGGGAATAGGGCATAGCAGCAGTGGAGATGGTGGCTCTGCTGCAGTAAGCCTTGCCGGAGTTGGGTACATGGGATTGATTGGTGGTGTCTGAGCCTTTTTCTGAATTGTGCATATGTTTTTGTTCCAAAAAACAAAAAACAAGGGTGGGTGGGGTTTTCAAAAAACAAAGATGGTGGGATATCAAGCGTCCTACTAGTGAAGGGGCTAGCTGGTAGGATAGAAATAGGGTATAGGAGCAGCGGAGATGGTGGCTCTGCTGCAGTAAGTCTTGCCAATGAGGTAAAGAGGACTGATGGGAGATTCTTGAGTCGTTTTCTGAATTTTGTCTATTTCTGAAGTTTGTCGCAGTAAGTTCCTAAGTAGCTCCATTTTTTCTTAGCCAAAGCAGGGTAATGGCCCCGGTATCTCAAGTTTCAAAGTCTATGTAAATTTCCAAATGGGACACTGGGCCCGATTCCCAGCACGTGCTGCTCCCCACGAATAGATTGGAGACTTGTTCCCATAAAAAAAAAGGGTTAACTAGGGCGCAGTCACGAATTTCAAAGCAGTTTGTAAATGCATTTCGAACTGCCGTTTTGGAGTCCAGTACGGTCCCAAGTTTCAAATCCAGTCTAAACTCTTGACATACAGAACAGTCGCAAGGCGGAGTTTGCAACTCC
>BFEA01000562.1:179412-201845 GCA_003427395.1 Chara braunii | reverse complement strand
GGGGACTGAACTCAGCAGAGGTAACTACCCCAGACATTGGTTAGGAGCGGCACCGCGAAGCTTCAGCAAGGGAAGGGAACCGATCTGGATATTGCTCTCTATGTTGCTAACTGACAGTCGCACTACTGCGTTTAGACTAAGTTGTATTTGATAGAGTTTGGAGTATCTGATGAGTACACAGATTAGTTTTGCTTTGCGTGAGTAGCGATGGTTTATTGGGACCAGGGAGGTGCCTTATATACCACCACTACTCGTAAGGGTTTGAACCAATGACCTTCCGGTAAGACCGGGACCAGGCCGTTTGGTATCGAAGTTCGATTTGTATTGAGTTGTGTTTCGAACCTCTTACCTTCGGAACATGGGTGAAGTAGTATTGTTTTTCTAACCGGTGACCTTCTGGTAAGACCGGGACCAGACCGTTTGGGTATCGAGTTCGATTTGTTTTGAGTTGTGTGTTTCGAACCTCTTACCTTCGGAACATGGGTGAAGTAGTATTGTTTTTCTAGTTGATCTGTTTTTCAAGTTTCGAACCGTCGTTTTGACGGCAGTTTGGTTGCTTTTTGGCCCTGGAATCGTCGGAGGGCCGGGTTTGGTTTTGGTTTGGTGTGGTACCGACGAGTTGACATCATGGCAGGGAAGGAGTAGACGATATATTGACTGTGGTTGACGTACTCTGTCCTCTTTTGCCGAGGGCATGGTCGTCTTTTTTGACGACGGGGGGCTTCGCATCACGCGGCGTTTGCGACCGGGTTGGTGGACCGTAGGGAACTTTGGGCATGGTTGTCTTTTTTTGACGACGGGGGGCTTCGCATCATTCATCACTCGTCACTTCTCTTGGGCTTCATGTGACCACTGTTAACAGCCACGTGTTAACGTGTGTCTGTTTTTTCAGAGAATTAATGATGTCGTTTGATGATACAGCTTCTTTGGATTTTTTGCGTGTGCTGTACTGCGTTCAGTGTGCAGTCTTTGCTATCCTATCATTTATGGTCATAACCATCTAGGAAATCATACCCAGCGGAGGTGGCGGCTTGTATCTTTGAACCAGTGAAGTTGTTCTTGACTGAGAAGATTGATATCAGTTGTTTTTTAGATGAGTACGGGTTCGGATTCTAGGGAGAATATGGAAGGAGGTGGGAGCGGCGGGCTACCTCCGGACAACGGAAGATGTTACAAGTGCGGGGAAGGCGGTCATTTCATTCGAGACTGCATGGAGTATTGGCAGGCGAAGGCGCTCGGACGCACGTTCGTGCCTTCAACACAAACAAACACTCAGACACGTGGAAGATCCGTGACACCGAATATGAACACCATGGCACGAAGAAGTCGATCGGCTGAGAGTGGTGGTGAGAGAGAAATTGTAGGGGACGATACGAACTCATTGATGCAGGAGTACTTTGTACAGATGGCTGAAGAAAGGAGGTTTCGCGTTGAACGAGAAACCGAAGAGGCGAGGCTGCGGGCAGAAGAAGCAGAGAGACGGGCAAAGGAGAATAGACGGTTGTTACAACAAGAAGAACGACTTAAGCTTGAGGAGGAACGCGAATCTCGATTACTACGAATAATTCGAAGCGAAATTATGCAAAAAGACAGGGAGGAAGAAAAAGAAAGGTACGAGAGGAAGGGGAAGGGATTTGCTCGGACCATCGGGCGCAACGATGCAATCGAGGCTGAGAAAGAGAGGTTACGTCGCTTGATTGCTCCTGAGATCCTCGATACTGCCGAAGAAGTTGAAGACGAGGAATTACGTACCCTGAGGAGGATGGCGGCAAGAATGAATCTAATCGAGAAATGGAAACGCAGTCCGGACACACCTGTTGGAAATAGCCCACCAGTGGTAACACCGGAGAAGAAGGCTAATACTAAGTTGACGGACGAATCTAAGACGCGCATCGAGATACTGAAGCAGGAACTTGGAACTGACCCGGGGACGACGAGTACACCTTTGAAGATCGATCAATCGCTCAAGCATGTAGTATCTGCATCCTGCGGCGTCGGCGGGAAAGAGAGATTCGAGCAAAATTGCCACGGCTTCTATGACTTCTTGACGATTGACGAACTCAAGGAAGCATGTCGTCGTGAGAACGTGGTGTATGGTAAGAGGGATTTGGCTATCAAGAGGCTTGTGATCCGCAGGTCAGCGGTGGCTTACGACCCGGCTAATATTCCATTACCTTCGACTCCACGCACAGGAGCGAGAAACACTAGAGGAATGACGATCAGAGAAGTCAAGGAGAATGTTGCTACAGACTTCTCTGACTCCGATGCATCGTACTCGAACGAAGAATCTGACTAAGGTCTTTGTCGTTGCGACGACTACCTGAGGATCGCTGAAATTGTGTGCGAAAGAAGACTAAGGAACAATGAAAGATGTAAAGAGGATGAGAGTATCATACGAGCTGCCACTATCGGCCGGATCCTTCAAGGACGTTTAAAGTGGGGTGAGAAATTTGTGGAGAACTTGCATGATGAAGTAAAGAAAGGTAGTTTTGAATTGTCCGAACCTCGTAGTTATGTATATCTATTGATTTCCCCTTGGTATAAACAAACCTACATCGGAGTTACAGAGAGGGGATTATGGGCGAGGTGGCATGAGCATTTTAGTTCGGGTCGTAAGAATTGTAGAAGGAGGAGGAAGTTGTATAATTTGCTTGGGAAGGTAGGTGTTCACCGCTATGTTGCTATACCTTTGTTTACGAGTGAGAATCGTTCGGAACTGGAGGCTGTTGAGAGCACCTTGATTAGGCACTGGTCACCATCTCTGAGCGTCAGATCAGTTAAAGTGAGAAAGGCGTCGAAGAAAATTAAATGTATACCAGGAAGGAAAGAACGGAAGAAATGGTCAAAGGGCAGTAGTACAAATAACGGTGATTACGAGAAGTTGAGCACGAAGATCGTAGAGGTACGGCTGGAGGGCAAGGATGTTGGCACCATGAAGGTTGTTGAGATTCTGCGAACTTTAATTAAAAAGAAAGGAGAAGTTTCACTCTACTGTAATGGCGGCAACACCTGGGCTGACGGTTGGCGCGTAGTGAGGAGATTGTTCGGCGAGAGTCGAGTGAAATTTAAAAGTGGAACACTCGCACTACGGAAGTCTAAAAAGTGTTTTGAGACCGAAGGTAAGGTTACGCTTTGCAAAGTTACGGAAGCGTCGCTGGTTGTTTTGGCTCTATGAGATGAGATGGTTGGAATGTTCAAAAATCTAAGCAAGAGGGTAAAGGCGTTCACAACAAAGAAGAGTAGGTCGAAGGCGAGGACGATGACTTCCGGAGCAATACGAGAGAATTTTGATATAAATATTCAAACCAGGATCATAGCGAAGGTACAATTCGACAATAGGATTAGAAAAAACGAGGTTATGAGGGTGGTGCGAAAAAAGGTGGGGAGTATGCAGTTAGAGACACCGATAAAGGAGATGGTAAAGCGGCGTGCACGCGTTGTTTGGAAGAGATCCCCGAATGTGGGCGAGATTCTCCACAACCACCAACAGTTTGCTTCGGTGCGTGCGTCCACCTGTCCTTGTACTGGGTTGACCCTTCGTAAACGGAATGGGCACGTTCATCTCCGAATTGGTAAATTGACTGACGTACCGAGGATTGTATGCAATGCGAAGAACGTACCACGTGGTGATCAAGACCAGAGAGATCAACAGTTGGGAAGAGAATTGACCTCTGCTTTCGATATCTGGAGAGAGACACCTCAAGACTAACGACGGAGGAATGCACCATATCCACATCATATGTTACAGGCTGCTTTGTTGATAGTATCGAACATTCCACGAAGAACCAGCTGAGGGAAGTATTGGCGTTAAAAAAGAAGCTGATTGGGCTCGTTTTGACCCCCTTGGACAGGAATCTCGGGGATATATTGGTCTTGTGTCCTCGATCGTACGATACTGGTATGAAAGAGACGTTTCTGACCAGCGATTGTTATCGAGTGTGTGCAGATAGGGAGCAAGAGATATTGGATCGAGCTAGGTCGGATTTCCATTCCCTCGGGTTTTCTTCTCTGGAAAATGGGATTCAAAAGGAAGATACGGCAATGCCTACGTGCTGCCTAAACATAAGGATATTGCAAAGTGTCGGCCTATTTGCCCCACTTTCAGTGAACCTTCTGTTAGAACATGTAAACTGGTGGTGAAAGAAATCAATTGTTTGCTGTTTTCATTGCCTGGTCTGGACACCTGAATCTGCGATCGGTGTCGGTGATGAAAACCAAACAAAAGGCGATTAACAATCGGCTTGGTAGAAGTAGGCAGAATGCAGGTATTGTAGGAGCCTCCTTCGACATCAAAGATATGTTTAGCCGGCTCTCCCATGCAACAATTTTGTCTGCGATCGAATGGGTGATTTGGTGGTTCTCGAAAAAAGGCTACGAAGGAGTTTTCGTGCAGAGAAGAGGGAAACTTGCTCGTTTGAGTAAAAGTACTTGTTTGGATGGTTTTGTTTTTGTTTCGTTTGAGTCGCTTTTGCAGTTTGTTTCTTTCGAACTCGATTGCTGCTATACTAAGGCATATGGAATTCTGATCCAGCAGGTGATTGGCATACCAATGGGGAAGATTTCGAGCCCCCCATTGGCATGCCTCATATGTGCGAAACATGAATAGGATTTCATGATTACCTTGGGAAGCCAGAAGAGAATCTTTACGGGGCTGCGTTTTGTAGACGATGTATCTGTCTTTGCTGCTTACAACCGTAGGAAGGCGGGTGACAAAGAGAAGGCAGTGAAGCTGTTGAAACAATTTGAGGACTGCTACGACAAGGCACTTACGTTGAAACGGACTGATGAGGGTGAGGATGAGTGGAAATTTTTGGGCTGTAAATTGTCAATTAGCCAAAATTTCTCATTTCTTGGCACTGTGCTGACGCTGAAGAACAGTGTGCAATTACGCAATGGAGAAGCTCTCCCTTTCCGCACCTTCCAAGACTTCGAGTCTTGGAACTATAAGCAAGCAAAAATGGCAGTTATAATACGCGCGCTGCACAGGATTGACCAGAATTTGCATATTGGAGTGGAGATATTGGACACTCTGATTTTAATGAGGACTGAACTCAACAGAGGTAACTACTTCGGAGCGGCACTGCGAAGCTTCAGCAAGGGAAGAAAACCAATCCGGAAATTGCTCTCTATGTTGCTAACTTACAGTCGCACTACTGCGTTTAGACTAGGTTGTATTTGATCGAGTTTGAAGTATCTGAATGAGTAGACAGATTAGTTTTGCTTTGCGTGAGTAGCGATGGTTTATTGGGACCAGGGAGGTGCCCTATATACCACCACCACTCGTAAGGGTTTGAAGCGGTGACCTTCTGGTAAGACCGGGACCAGACCGTTTGGGTATCGAGTTCGATTTGTTTTGAGTTGTGTGTTTCGAACATCTTACCTTCGGAACATGGGTGAAGTAGTATTGTTTTTCTAGTTGATATGTTTTTTAAGTTTCGAACCGTCGTTTTGACGGCAGTTTGGTTGCTTTTTGGCCCTCGAATCATCGGAGGGGCGGGTTTGGTTTTGGTTTGGGGTGGTACCGACGAGTTGACATCATGGCAGGGAAGGAGTAGACGATATATTGAATGTGGTTGACGTACTCTGGCCTCTTTTGCCGAGTGGCGGCGTTTGGGACCAGGTTGGTGGACCGTAGGGAACTTTGGGCACGGTCGTCTTTTTTGACGACGGGGAGCTTCGCATCACGCGGTGTTTGCGACCGGGTTGGTGGACCGTAGGGAACTTTGGGCATGGTAGTTTTTTGACGATGGGGGGCTTCGCGTCATTCATCACTCATCACTTCTCTTGGGCTTCATGTGACCACTGTTAACAGCCACGGGTTAACGTGTGCATGTTTTTTCAAAGAATTAATGATGTTTTTTTATGATATAGCTTCTTTGGCCTTTTGGCGTGTGCTGTATTGCGTTCAGTGTGCAATTTTTGCTATTCTAAACTGCATGAAAAGGGCAGCCCGAGTTTCAACTGCAATTGAAACTTGGGCCCTGTCGTACTTAGCCCGTTTGACCGCAGCAAATGATGTAAGGGACACCGGGCCTGTTTTCCGGATATATGAATATGGAAAAAAAAAAAAAAAGGTCCTCCGAGACAAAGAAACTTGGGCCCTGTCTAAATTGTTAAAACGCAGTTCGAAATGCAATTGCAAACTGTAACCCTGACTGCGCCGTAGTTTTCTCTATTTTTTTGTTTTCAAAGTAATCTATATTCTTCTCTCGTCTATCTCCTTTTTTTTTTTTTTTTTTTTTAAGAATAACCCTTGTGAAAACCCCCTATCCATCCAGCGGCCTAACTCAGTTGGTAAGGCACGAAAGTGGCATTCAGGAGGTCGTGGGTTCAATCCCCATTGGCCTCATGTACCTTCCTGGGCATGCTTGGCGTCCGCCACCTATAGATATTCCCTGATCAGCATTGAGCAGAGTCTGCTGATGTTCGTAGGGGAGGGGACCTGAGGGGAGGCACAGGGATTGGTCTTGTCGGCATGGTAGGAGAATCGTCAGGATTGAGGGTTTCTCTGTCGGGCTGCTCCATCTATTGGTGGGGAGCAACACCTGCTAGAAACCGGGTCCAGCGTCCCATTAATACATCTTGTCACTCCAGGATTGGTGTTTGTTGTTTTCCTGGGGTTGTGGGCTTTACTCTTCTCAGACCTGGTCTCTGTCGTCCCATGGAGCTGCTAGTGACACCCTTCCCCTCTTAGAGCACCCCTTATCTATTAGCCCAACCTTCTTCAGCAGCCCCCCTATAGTATGACTAATCCATTTTGACTCCCTTAAACCCTATACCCTCTTCAACCAGATGCACATGACCTTTTTTTTTTTTTTTGGAGGCCTGCTTAACGAGGTGATAAAAGCATCCTCCTTAAGCAGGCCCCAGTTTTGAAGGCTCCGTCTATTGGTGGGTAGCATCACCTGCTGGAAATCGGGTCCGGCGGCCCTGTACATTTTTAGTGTTTGAGTCTTGCCAGTACTCATCTATGGGCCTCGTTAGACCCTCCTTTTTTTTTTGGGGGGGGGGGGGGGGAGACAAATGCTCCAGTCTATTCGTGGGGAGCAACACGTGCTGGGAACCGGGCCCAGCGTCCCATACAGAATTATACAAATGATTTGAAATACCAGGGCCATTACCTGACTTCGGCTAAGAACAATCTGAGAACTATGAAAAAGAATCTAGAAAATTTAGGAAGAACGTGGATAACTGCTAACCTATTGCTAGGCTACTCAAGCAGCACTTAATAAGTCAAAACGGAAAGCCACAGAAGCCCTTTGAATGCTCAGAACCCCCGGAATCCCCAACAAAACATTCTAAAATTCTCTAACACTGTCTTATTGCCTGCTGAGCTTTCCCAGGCCTGATGCCGCCATCCTGCTAGGTTACAGGGCAACACAACTCACCCCAGCTCCGGCCAGCGTCGTACCGACAACAACCCTTGGTTTTCCCTTGGAATGCCCGGCCCAAGGCATCCCTAGAGCTCTCTACCAGGCCTCACGCTCCTGCTATCAACAGGTTACAGGGAAACCCCCCAGCTCTGACCAGCGTTGTTCTGGCATCGAAAACCGCAGATCCATGAATATAACAGCATTAAAAAAATTAAAATGAGTTGCAAGAGGTGACCAGAATCCTAAGGCATTGACTTTCCTCATGAGATAGGCTACTAAAATTCAAAAAAAAATTGAAAAGGCTTGGAAAAATATGACAGTGGAGGGTCAAAACTGAAACTGCCTACTATCCAAAACTCCCCCACTCAACAGACGGAACATCGGTCCAGGCTTTTAGTCCTCGTACCAGAAATCACTTGATCTCATACCCCCTTCTGCTAGAGTAACAGGGCACCACAACCTTCCCTAGTACTAACCAACCTAGTTCTGACGGACAAGAAGTGCCTTCCTCCCTCAATATTTCCCTTAGCGGCAAGCCCCTGACACAGGTTACAGGATTAATACCCCGGCGCCGGCTACGTCGAACAGTCTGGTTATGCCTTCCACCCTCGGCATAACCCTACAGGCCTCAAGCTCCCCCTAGGTCACAGAGCAAAAGCTCCAGCACAGTCCTGTGTCGTCCCAGCATAGTCCTTCTAACCTACTTACCTTAACAAACAACCTTCCTTGTTAGTAGAACGCCTGATATCCCACCATCTATTTCTCCCAATCACCTCTCTCAAGAACATATTGAAAAATCAGGAAATCAGAAGATTAAGAAAAACCCTATACACGTTTCAACGCCTACTATTTCCACAAGAAGAGGGGAAGGGAGGGAAAAAAACACCCTCTCTCCCCATGGAAACTCTAGCGCCTATTCTAATCTCGACTGCATGTACCAGGCTCACAAGAACCAAAACGGATTACTCCTCTCCCGCAAAAAACGACCCCCTGTTTGCTACTACCTCCGCGGGGAAGCGCCTCCTCACCTCCCATCCCCAGTTCAGAACAACCCCCTAAATGTCACTCTTGCTCCCTCGGCTGCATACAGTACCCCCTAAAGTATGCCCCGCAGAGCCGAAGATCCCCCTTCCCTCCTGCCCTACCCCCTCCAAGTGAAACAGCCCTACAACATCTCACCATGCTAACATCAGCACCCCTTGTCCTCTCTCCCCAACCGCCATAGCTGATCCGACCCAAAAATCGGCGTGGCCCAAAAAATGACAAACCCTCAACATCGCCCCTCCCTCTTAAAGATCACACCACCCACCCTGTTTAACCCTTGCAGGGAGGGGCTCCAACCCTAAAGGAGATGCTTCCATTTAGATTCAATAGCCAAAATCGGATGGATTGATTATTCAAAAATCATAACTAAGTCCGATTTTCAAAAATTCGCAAATCAGGATCAGACAACCAGAAATTGAATCGGAACACGGAGTGACCAGAATTTCGAAATCAAGATTTAATTTACTAACTCATGAATTTAAGCGTCAAGACAAATCAAAAGATCGAAAGAGATTGAGTTTAAATTTAAAATCTACTTTTAAGAAATCAGAGGTGCCCGCGCAAATCAAGATCAAACAATCAAAAATTGAATCGGAACACACAGTGACTAGAATTTCAAAATCAAGATTACGTACCTCATGAATTTAAGCGTTAAGACAAATCAGAAGATCAAAAGAGATTGAGTTCAGATTTAAAAATTACTTTTAAGAAATCAGAGGTGCCAGACCTCTTATTTACGAATCTCAGGCTAAGAGTACTGTCAAGGAAATAATTCAGCAACAAAACATATGACAGTCGACACGGCTAATGATATGAAATTCAAAAAAAATAAACAAACATACTAAGTCCGAATTAGACAACCAAACCAGGTCAGGATTAATCTTGATTTAATCTTGATTTTCAAACCTTAGAATCAGAGTTACTAGTTATATTTTCGTTGCATATCTGAAATTAAAGGTTAGAGGGACTAATAGGTATTGAACCAGACAAAACTATCTAAGAATCAAATCGTTAAGAATCTCATCAAGGTCATCACAAAATTCCGCTACAAAACATGAAGAGGAAAAACACAACTTACCCTCGAGGGAAAAAGAGGATTGGAAACTCGCCTATGGATGATGGTAAAGTGGATAGGGTTCCTCTCCTGCTGTAGTTTCATGGATGTGTCGTTGTTTTTTCCCTGCTTGAGGTGTGTTTTGTTCTGGTTGACGTTGCTCTCTTCTTTGGATATAGCGCATCAGTGGGTGGATGGGTTAGGGCGGTGGGTTACCGTGTGTGGGGGTAGGATTAAACGTCAATATAATAGGGTGCGTGAGAGGCGGTTTGTTGAGGAACAGTTGGGTGACATATGAGTGGGGTAGTTTGGGACTAGCATAAGGTGATCTACCTGGAGGCCACACATTCTTTCATATTTTTAATTTCAAAAGTTTAAACCCTGATAACCTCTCAATCGTGCTTGTGAGCACTATATTGATTCCGTAGTTTTTTAGACTTTGAATTTTTCGTCTGTAAAACACGATCCACCTTATTTTTCGCTTGACAAAAGTTTAACCAAACTTCGAATGATTCATGTGATCTTATGTGCTTTTTGGCTGTAGGTGGTGGATCTAGAAACTTTTCTGAGTAAGATTTCTAAACTGAAATTCGTATTTTTTGTGCAAGATTCCTAATCTGTAATTTGTAAATCAGAGCTTCGCTCTGGTTCCAATGAAAGATTGCCAAGTTTGATTTACAAAAGGTCTTCTCAAAATGGGATTGATGTCTTACGTTTATTCAACTCTGATCCAATTCTAAATCCGATGTATTCCCCTATATTAGTACGCTCAAGTTTGGACTCTCATTCCTTGAATTCGATATTTGATTTCATCTGTTTGAGGGATTTTCAAAAATAGGTCACAATTGAGTCTCAGGCTGTGATATTGTAGGGTTTGGGCTCATAGGTGTTCACTGAATTATCTCCTTCAGGGTTTGAGCCCCTCCTTGCCAGGGCTATGCAAGGTGGGAGGTGTGACCCTTGAGAAAGTAGGGGCGGTGTGTGGGTTTGTCCTCTTTTGGGCCAGGCTAATTTAGGTCGGATCAGCTACGGCGGTTGGGAGAGAGGACAAGGGGTTGATGCAGACTTCAGCAAGGTGAGAGGTTGAGAGGTGTTTCACTTGGAGGGGGTGGAACATGAGGGAAGGGTGATCTCCGGCTCTGGGGGGCATACTCTAGGGGGTATTGTATGTTGTTGAGGGAGCGGGAGTGATTTAGGGGGTTGTTCTGAACTGGGGCTGGGAGGTGAGGGGGCACCTTCCTGTAGAGGCAGTGAAAGGGAAGGAGGTCGTTTTTTGGGGTGGGAGAAGTAAGACGCTCGGTTTCTTGTTAACCCTTTACATCCAGCAGAGACGTGAATAGGTGCAAGAATCTCCATGGGGAGAGAAGTAGTTCCCTCCCGTCCTCTCCTCTTGTGGGAATAAAAAGGCTGATTGCCTTATATGGCTACGATTCCTGCGCGTTATCCGAGTCTCCTGATTTTTTTTATTTTTGAGGCTCCAACTGAAAAATATATATATATATATAAATGGGAAGGTGAAAGTCGGAAGTATGGTTTTTAGGCAATTTTGGGTGGGCGTGTGCAGTAGAGGAAGGGTTACTCAGGGTGGTAAGTCCACTAGAAGGGCAGGGTGGGGCGACATTGGTCGGTGCTGGAGCAGTGACTCTGTGACCAAGAGGAGCTTGAGGCCATTGGAGTTATGCCAAGGGTGGAAGGCATAACCACCTTTTTCAACGTAGTTGATGCCGGGGCGGTGACCCTGTAACCTAGTAGGGGGTTTGCAGCTAAGGAAGTTGTCGAGGGAGGAAAATACTTCATGTCCGTCAGAAAACAGTTAGTTCGGTCCTGGGGCAGTTTGTGTTGTCTTCTAACCCTAGCAAGGGGGCTGTGAGAACTGGCGATTTTTGGTACGAGGACTGAAAGCCTGAGCGGCGGTTTCTCGTTTGTAGTGAGGGTCTGAGTTGGATTGTTGGTGGCTCTATTTCTGATTTTCGTCTTGCTGTTTTTCATAGCCTTTTAAATTATAAATGTGTTCTTGAATGGGATTGAGTTTTCTGATTAGAAAATTCTTTATAAGTTGGCGCTGGTGGTTGGGGTCCGTGGTTGCGATGGTGGGGGATAATGCGCTCTGCGACCATGGGGCTAACCTACAGGGTGGAAATAGGGTACAACAACGGTGAAGATGGTGGCTTTATCGCACTAATACTTGTCGGAGTAGGGTTGTGAGGGATTTTATGTGGGATATCTGCAACCAGTGCCCGAAGGAGCTGGGTGATCAGAACTACAGTTATGATGTTGATTGGTGGCTTGTCTGGTATTTGTTGTAGTCTTGGGTCCCCGTGGGCTTGCAAATGGACGAAGGCCATAACAACGTTGGTCGGTGTTGGGGCTTGGTCGCGCTGCCCTGTAGCTCGAGTTGTACAAGGGCAAGAGACGTCGTAGAGTGATCTGGGGAGTTGTCGAGGGTGGAAGGCACTCTTGTGTTCTTTGGTAAGCTGGTACAGTTGGCTGGTCGGAGTCGGGCCGGTTCGTTTTGCCCTGTAGCCTAGCAGGTGGGAGTCTTCTGGGGTGGGTCGTGCCACTATGTAACCTAGCAGTTGGGGGCGTGAGGCCTAGTATAGACTAAGTATCGGAAGACAGGGATGAGGCAGGTAGAATTGGGTTACTTAAAGGCTCTAAGCCAGGTATTTCTCGATCTGAATGCTCTTCCAAAAAAAAAAAAGATTTATCTTCAAGGGTGTCCCTGCTCAGTTAATCCCCTGGTTCCGGGGCAATCAATGCTGGCAGGGGGAGATCTTCTTAATTTTTTCTCAAAAAGAGGTGAGTGGGATAAGTAGATGGTTGGATATCTAGCGTCCTACTAGTGAAGGGGCTAGCTCGTAGGATGGAAATAGGGTACAACAACACCAGAGATGGTGACTCTACTGCAGTAAGTCTTCCTAGAGTGAGGTAAGGAGGATTGATGGGGGGGTTCTAAGTTGTTTTCTGAAACTTTCAAAAACTTGGCTATTTCTGAAGGTTGTTGTAGCAATTTCCTAAGTAGCTCGAATTTTTCTTAGCCACTATCGGGTAATGGTCCCGGTATCTTAAAATTTTCATATTCTATGTGAATTCCATATGGGGCGCTGGGCCCGGTTCCGAGCATGTGCTGCTCCCCACGAAGATTGGAGCCTTGTTCCCATTAACAAAAAAAAGAAAAAAGAAAAAGAAAAAAAGCGTACCCTCGACATCCGTAAACGCACCCCCCCCCTCTCCAAACCTCACCTCCTCCTTCATCGGCTCACAAACAACCCGGCCACCTGTGGTTGACGACTATTCAACCATCCCAAAGGACCGAACGATGAGGATAACAGGACCGTAGCTAGGATTACCATCACAGCACTTCAAACCACGTCACGAGACTAAACCGGTGAGCCTGCCAGCCGCCCCTCGCAAGTAGCCCAAATAGATGAAGGGGTATCATCGTCGCAGACGTCGCCCGCCTATAGAAGACCTTACTCCCACGATCCTTCTCCCATTCCTTTTTGTAATACTCTTCCTCTAATCCATGAGACCTTGCCTGCCTCCCCTTACTCCCCCCGCTGCATTCCTCCTCTCCAACGAGACCTTGATATGAGATACGCTGCCCCCGTGTTCTTCCACTCAAGCAAGCAGGCACATAACAAAAACAACAAACAGGAGAGCTTGCAGCAACACCCGAACACCACTAGCCTGCTCCTCCATGCCCCATGATCCCTCTCCCGCCTCATCATCCGCCTGCTGACCTCTCACCCCGCACTCTCGTCCTCGCGTCAAAGTTGTCGTCATGGCGCCCCAACCGCTCTTCGTTTCCACACTCACCAAAGAGCCTATAGGCTGCCGTCGCATCAAAACGTCGGGCGGCGGAGCGCTCCGCCGCCTAGGATTCAAAGTTTGAACTTTCGAGTTCGTGAGTTCGTTAGACCCTCCTTGGGAACTTCAAGGCGATTTTCAGTGATTTGGCGTGGTTGCACCGCATCCTAATTCTGCAAATTCCTTGGATAAATGTGAAAACGCTCCCAAGAGATTTCCTTCGGTTCGTCAGAATCGCCAGCCAAAGCGTCCTCCGATTCAAGGGGCCCTCGTGAGGTCCTTTGGGCTCAAGGAGCCGCGATTGACAGATCGTCGTGGAGTGTGCGTCGACACTAAAAATTGGAGTCGTCCGTGGTCCACAGGTCGTCCGTGGTCCACATGTCGTCCGTGGTCCACATGTCGCCCGTGGTCCATCGGGCGGACAACATCGGCTTCCGGCAAGCGACATGCCCCCAACGACGTTGTGCCATTACCGTTGGCGCGTAGAGGGTCGGGGGCGGTTCCTCGACTACGACGTCGTTCAAGTGGCGGGGTTCTCCTTGCGCGCTCCGTCGGGCGTGGTGTCCAACGGTCGACTTTTTTGGAAAAAAAATATCCCTGCCATGTGAGCACCGCCGACCAACTGTTGTTCTCCTCGACGTCGTCCATTGCCTGGTATTGACATGCACGCGAGAGGGATATTCGGTCAGTGCAGATCGACAGCTGCTGCGATTCATGGTAGACGTCCTCTGACGACTCCTGCTCCTGTTACTGGCCACTCTTCTCCGGCTCCTTGTCGTCTTGTTGCGCCCCTGTGTCGTTGTGCGGGGTCCTGGTGGCAGACGAAGACGACAAGTGGCAACGAAGGCGACAATGGAAAGGCGGGAGAGCTCCGCCGGACAACACAGACGTGCGATTGACTTCTTCATTCATGAGTGGCCGGTGTCGGGCCATCGTCCACCCGCATATGACCCCACATTGTCGAGTCGTCTCCCGCCGCACAAGCTCTATCCATATTCGTCTTGTGTGTGTGGAGGAACAACCTCCATATCCCCTTCAATCTCCCAAAAGCTCTCTCCAATGCTCCTCTGGCGACCTTCTGCTTGTTGTCGAACCTCTCTTTATCGGCGCATTGATCGGTCCCCCCGTAAGGCACAACGATCCACTCCAGAGGAGGATAGCCGTTATCGCCGAGAATGTACCCGTGTGTCTTCACTCCAAACGGCAGCACCACAGCAGGTCCACGAAAAAGATCCCCCCCGTCTGCACGAGCCCACAGACTGGAAAGTTGAACCACGCGAATGTCATGGCAGCTCCCTGGATAACCGACGAAAACGTCCGTAATGCGCAAGTCCAAGTCCACCATCATTTGGACAACAACGGAGAAACGATGCTTCCGATCGACGTAGTTCTCCCCAACTTCTCCGATGGTGCGTTCGCCGGTTTGTCCTCGTATATGTGTGTGCAGTCTATGCAGCCATAGCTGTTGGGGAAACCCTTGGCCTTGAAGGCACGCAGAACAAGCACCCGCCGCAACCCGGAAGGCCAGGCAATATTGTCACGAAACACCCTCAAAAGCACCCTGGTGACATCCTCGATGGCGATCAATCCTAATGCGCGTCCTATGCCGAATGACGATGTGCTGCTCTCATACGTCTCCCCGCTCACCCATCGATACAACGCATATGTGATGATGTGATCCGGCATCAATGGTACCCTGTAGAATGTCACCCTCCGCTGAAGAGGGGACAACGCCTCCACGATCTTCCGGAACACCCTAGGGGACATTCTCAACTTCTCCTTGTAGTAGTCGTCTACCTCGCCGTCCATCTTCCGAAGATCCTCCCATGTGCCTCCCATCCTTCTCCTCATCCACCAGTTGGGAGTCGCCCGAGGGATCACATTGGATGCCGTGGCGCAACAAAATTGGACAATGGATTCGGACATGGACACACAGTCAGGCGCCTCGATCACTTGTTGCAGGAGTTGACGCTGCCCGGGAATCGACAGTCTCATCTTGAGGTGCGTTGTCGTTCTCTCGATGCGATATCGCATGGCGACTGCCGAAACAGCTGCAACCACCGCATTTCTCTCCGAAGTCATCAAGGCATTGCCACCGCGCTGCAGCTTCCCGACCATGATGACGTCCTGCAATGTGCTTTTCACCACCCTCAGCGTCGGCCGCCGGCACCATCGTTCCACTCTCTCCACGTGGATGGGGAAGGCAGCAGTCTCACACAACTTCGACGGAGTGGCCACGTGCGCGCTCTGCTATGGCGGCCCATTGGAACCCGTTAGAGCGGACGCACTCCGAGATCATCACCGTCTGTGCCGCTTCGGCATACGTTTCAATCCCCGCGCATTCAGCGATGGCCGCCGCAAATCCTCCGTGGAGACGTTTCGCTCCGGTGTCCGATCCAGCGGTCCACACGCCATCGTGCGTCGATGCGTATCAGCCAAGGGTTTGAAATTCGAAATTTCAAAACGGATTTTCGCGCCTTTTTTTCTCTCCGCAGACCGAAAGGCCTCCCTGCCGCCGCCACTGGACCACGCCTGAGGACGGACGGACATCCCACCACGACGACGGACATCCACCTCCGTGGCCACGTATATGCATATGAAATTCGCCGCGGGAGATGTCCAAGGGTTTTCCTTGGGACGCATTCGATCAGGACGCGGTGTAACGACGCTGCCAAACCCCGTCGAATTTTCCAAGGACTTCGTCCTAATTCCTGAGGATTTTTCAAGGACTCGGAGGGTCTAACAAGGCCCTATGTCATCCTCTCACTACGGTCTTCCCCCGAATACAACGCACGATCATTATAGCTGAATTTGCGATATCGGTTAGTCTAAATTCAGCTATAATGACCGTACGTTGTATTCGAGAAAAGGCTGTAGTCTATGGGCCTCGCCACACGGCACACGAAATGAAAACTTTCACGAGTTTGTTTCCTGTTCACACTGCCACACGGTCACACGAATCTCAATACTAAAAAAGAACTCACGAGGTGTTAGGTCCTCGTCAGAGGGAAAAGGAAACTGTGGTTCGCGAGGAGGTTGCGGCGCCCCGCCTGCAACACCTCCATTTCCGTACGAATCCCCCTCCAACTCTCACGAATCCTCGCGAGTTTGTCCAAGGCAGCGGATTGTCTTTCTTGACTTCTGCTATCAATAGAGACTTGTTGGGTTTTTTTACTTGTTTTTTTTCTTTTTTCTGTGCTCATTGGTGTTCGTTTCACGTGCTCCGTGTGGCGATGCAGCAGAAAACGAAACAAAAACGAACTTGCCCCCTCGCGAACCCTCGCAATTTTTTTTTTCGGTTCGTTCCGTTTTTGCTGCTATGCGGTGAGGCCCTATGTATGACCTTCTCGTTTTCCCTTCCCGCTCTCTTTCTGAACTTCGGGCCTCACCACACCACTCTCGAAATGTGAAAAAGACAAAAAGTTGGTTGTCGAATTTGGCCATGTTCTTGGGGGAAGTTCATTCTCATTTTGCACATTTTGAGATGCCCTTCTTTGCCGGTGTCCCACTGCTGCAGCAACAATGGACCTCGCCGCACCACTTACCAAATGCACAAACAAACAACAAAAATAAAAAATTATGGCTGTGAATATTCATTTGTTATTGGGGGAAATTCATCTTTATTTTGCACATTTGGTTACGACTGCTGCCACACAAGAATCTCGTGATATCTTGGCCCCGAAGTCAACTTTTTTTTTTTTTTAACTACTCTAATATTCTTATCTCGTCAATCTTGTTAGGATATATTTTTCCTCATCTATCTCATCCTCTCGCTACTCTACAGGGCTCGCCACACAGCCTTGTGAAACGTGCAAAATGGATGTCGCGTCTTCGCCACACAGGCTTTCGAAACAAGTCCTTTACATCCAACGGCCGCTCAACTGGTTAGGCACGCAAGTGGCATTCAGGAGGTTGTGGGTTCAATCCCCATGGCCGCCTGTAGAACTCTAGGTGCCAACCAACTGAGATAGTCAGCTGGATCCTTCCAGTCGGTATTAGTAAGGTCTTCAGCCAATAGGGGTGTGAGTACTCATGCACGTGCGAGTGGGTTGAGTGTGGTGTGTGGGAGAGTGGTGGCTTTAGACACTACTGTTACTCGATGGAGGTGAGGCAAGATGAAAAGGGAGAAACAGTTACGGGCAAATGCTTGGTCCTTGGGTTAGCTGGGCCCCCACCGGCGGCCCCAATCCTGAACCCTAAACGCTAGGGCAAAGGGGCAAACATGTCGTTACCCCTCTCCACCGAGAGAGGTAACCTCCCTTCACCGAAGAGAGGTAGAAAGCTATGCTTGCAGGGGTCCCCTGTATAGCCTTAGGAGTAGTGGTAGGTTCTGAAAAGAAAGATATTTTCCATTCATGACATCGCGGAACGCCAGTTAAAATAGATATGTGAGGTGAGAGAAAAGAAAGAAAGAAACAAGCCCTTCAGAAAAACTTTCGAAAGTTGTCAGAGACGCGGACATCGAAAGTAGTTTTGAAACCCTTAGGGCAAGATCCTCCCGCCTGTCACGAGTGTTTCTTCGAAAGACCCTGAGTGGTCTTTTGGAAAGAGCCTCTCAAGACGGCCGATTAGGGGGGCGGGGGGGGGGGGGGGGGGGGCGATTACCAGGGTCGAACTCCACTTAGTCTACTTTTTTTTCTTCTTCCCCCCCCCTTTTAAGTATGCCATATTCTTCTCTCATCTATCTCATCTTCTTGCAAGTACTCATTTATCTCATCCTCTCACTAGTCTATGTATAGTACGGGAGAACACCAACCAACCCGGATCTGGCCCTAGCCCATGGGGTAGGTGTGACGGCCAACCTCACGCCCGACGCGACTTCCTGATCGGAGTGGGATGGGGGCCTAGAAGTGCGAAAAGGGGTGTGCCAAGGATTTTTGGAAAGTGGGGGTGGAGTCCCAGGTCGGAACTGAGATCTTATGTGGCAAGTTCCGGGGGTATAGGCGCAAAGACGGTGTCCTCAGAAGGGAAGTTGTTGATGTCGTGCAGCATAAGGCAGATGGCATGTGTAGTGCATCTCAGGCTAAGATCCGGGGCACTTTTCCACGATCACCGTACCGATAGATCTAAACACTCTTGAATTCTCGAACGAAATCCCAACAACATTGCCCCTGCCAACGAAATCAACTTTTGAGTCTGAAAGAAATGGAAATCACCATCTCCTCTGGTTTTGCCTTCGTGGCCAGTTGTGCAGCTCGATCAGTCGTCGGCGCCCCTCGGCTTCGGTTCGAGCGTGCCGAGCGAATTCCGAGGCTCGATAGGTCTGGTGCCGCCGACATTTGTCGCACGGTCTGCGGGGCCAATAGCGGGCTATGGAATTCCACGACACCACCGTGAGTTGGTGATATGGAAGGAGGAGGTGGAAGGGAGGGAAACTGGTGGTAATAACGACGAAACCGGGGGATATGAAATACTGCGTGTTGTAAGTATCCGGGTAATCGGGAGCCGTAGGATCGTTAGTTATGGCACAGTGAAAGTCCCTCGCGCACAATCGGTCTCTTTCTGTCAGACAGGGGAATTCGGGGTTTCTTAAGTTCCCCCGTCGTCTAGGTTGTTCACCTTCCCAGTATTCACGGTATTTCGGGTCCCTCAGACTCTCAAGATCGGACATCCAAGCGGGAAGTTCCGCAGCCATATCCGTTTAGAAAGCTTGGTCCCCTGCATCCCCATACGGAGTTCCAGGCTGACTCACGCGGGCGAGTGCGTACGTAGTGACTCGGTTTCCTCGAGATCGCGGTCGTACGCGAGCGTGCACGTGAGAAACAACGGGGTGGTTCAGTGGGTTGATCGCTTTCAACATGCATGCAGATATCCTATCCCTGCGGCGTCGGGTGAGATCCTGATCATCACATATCATACATGTGACAAAAAGGGGTGGGGGTGGGGAAAGAGAAAAGATCGTCAACTCCTTACTGTGAAACCGCGCGTTCATTGAATGCAGGTTTTTCATTCAGAAACTGAACGGAATGAACGGGACCGAACGCGGAGTTCAATTCCACACGGGGGAAAAAAAAAAAAAACTCAAAAAATTTCGAAAAACAAATATGTTATGAAGAAAAATTAAATAAACAACATTTGCCCGAGCATAACATCTAAATTCGTTACCAAATTGGAAAAACAAATAGAAAACAGAAAATGGAATAAAGTAAAAAAAAAATTGAAATTAGTGAGCGAACACGATTTGACACCGCCATCTTTGGCGATTTTTCATTTTTGTTTGCCTTAGCAAAATGACTTCAAAAATGAGAGGCATGTACCTCACATCACATAGAACTCATAAAAAACAAAACAAAAAAAAAAATTATTTTTAGACATCAAAATGATTTAAAATAAAAAATAAAAAAATAAAAAAATAATTGAACGCCGTTCAATTTTGAACGCGAATGTGCAATCCGCGTTCAAACGCACATTTGAACGCGAACGCGCGTTCACGGCGTTCAAACGATTACACAGACTCCTTATAGCACTCGAAAGTTAACGACTTAACCAAATAATCCATGATCGAGTGTATGACTCACGCAGATGAGTAGTAGGCAGAGTCGAAACGGACATCGCAAACAAGATTGAAAATCTGAAAGGATCGCTAATAAAGGGGACTCACATTCATTTCACGCATACATACAAAATACAAACGATAAGGAAAATCCGAGATGATTTACAAAAGAAGTCCGAAAAGAAGGCCGCGATAAAATCGACCATATCCAGATCCAAAATTTCCCAGATAAACAGAGGAAAAGAAAGGAACAACAAAAAGAAAAACCTTATCCCGCACCCACACAACTGTTCTCTCTCTCTCTCTCTCTCTCTCTCTCTCTCTCTCTCTCTCTCTCTCTCTCTCTCTCTCTCTCTCTCTCTCTCTCNCTCCCCCACCCACACACACACGCTCTCTCTCTCTCTCTCTCTCTCTCTCTCTCTCTCTCTCTCTCTCTCTCTCTCTCTCTCTCTCTCTCTCTCTCTCCGCGCTCCCGATGCGGGCAGTCGGTCGCCGCACATCAACACATAGTTGTCACCCTGCTTGGTTCGAGCATGCAAGCCAGGTTCGCCCGTCCACCGCAGCCCGTCGTGGCCTCACACATCAACCCCGTATGACCGACACCAGCTCGTCGGATCACCCAACTCTCACACTCACTCACCTTTCAACTTGCTCGTTAGCCGACCCTCACTGATCGCGCTAACCTCGAAATTCTTAGGGAGACAACTACTCGCGCTTGCGAAATTTATAGCATGCATGCCTGCACGAAAGGTACGGGATTAAGCGCAGGTGGACAAGAGGAGAAAAGAGGAAGTGCCTACATCTGCATGGCCAGGCCGTAGCGTGGGGGTTGTAGCCACACTCTACGCATCGATCCGGTCATGCAGGTGCTCCGGCCAATTAGAACACAGTATGCGTGGCGAGGAAGAAGGAGAAGGCGGGTAAACACGAGGGAACCCAAGAAAGAAGAAAGATACAGTTGCAACCGCGCCCGCCAAAAACGACAGTTACACAAGATTAAGGGCACGATCTAGTTAGAGCCCAGTTCCCAGCGCAGCAAGATGCGCGCAAGCGCGGCGCAGCAAAATTCAGAGTACCTAAAGTCCTATCCTAAGTCCTAATTGCAAAGAGAAATTCCAAAAAGGCAGAAAAAAAAACAATTCCGCGAGCCCATCAGTTGAAAATTCAAAAGCGATATTCCCGCACAATGATCGCGCCAAAAATCCCCAGTGCTCACAGCAGAATAAGAAAGAAGCTATGGTACAGTTATTTCTCGCGCCCGTCATGGTGCGACCACCTAACCGTTGGTACGGGATTTTCCCGACACCGATCCGACGACTTCCAACAGAAAATGAAAAGAAACGAGGACATTCATGCAATTCGCCCGCTCGACCCATCTTTCCACAGTTCACCCCCTTCGACCCGTCGCATTCCCCCAAGTAGCTTCGTGCAGAAAGTCGCACGATTTCAGAAAGTGGTTCGTCACATAGGTTGGAGCAAGGCTGTACCACTCCCTCATCACGGTGATGAGGGGTGGGCAGGCATTGCCAATGGTGGAAATCGGCCTTGCTAGCGCAGAGCAATGGCCAGTCACTGCACCTTCCCCTACCCCCCCCAACCCCACATGGCGGTGTCTAATGGCCAATATTGTCGCTGCCTAGCAACCAACAACATCAGCCATGGCAGGACCTTGGCTCCACCACTACTCTCGACATGTACAAGAGACAAATATCATGGTGGTGTATTTTTCCGTGTTCAAGGGGAAGATTCACACCATCCTTTTGCACATGGCGAGAGTAGTGGAGGGAGGCCCTGAAGTGCATATCGAAACCCCTCGCTGTTTCCAACGTCTGTGTGGTGAAAGGGGGGTTTCGTTTCAAAAGCACTCCTTTCTATCTTTCTTTCTCTCTTTACTTCACTACCTTCTTACCACTATTCCTAAGACTATATAGAGGGGACCCCCGCAAGCATAGGGCCTCGCAAACGAGGTAAATCATGTTGCCCCCCGCCCCAACAGCGGTAGTCAGAGATGGGGTGGGGCCGCCGGTGGGGTTCCGGCTAACGCAAAGACCGACCATTTTGCCTTCGCCCACCCCTCATCGAGTAGCAGCAGAGGCTATCGCCGACACTCTCCCACACACCACACACAACCCACTAGCTCAGTTGGTTTAACTTGGTTAGGCATGCAAGTGGCATTCAGGAGGTTGTGGGTTCAAGCCCCACGTCTGCCTGCGGCACACTTAGTGCCAACGGACTGTAATAGTCCTCGGGATACCCCTAATCCCCTAATCAGTATTAGTGGGGTCTATGATCAACACAGGTGTGAAAGCACTCATTTAGAATCCCGTCTGACAAATTTCGGAAAAGCACTCCTTTCGAATTCCGTTTGAGGATTCCGGGGGCCTGGACCCATTAGCGAAGTATTCTACCACTCCGTTCAGGATTTCGATCACGTGTTGCCTCGAGTGACGCAGTACGGCCGTGGAATACGTCGGATCTCGACAGCCTGGTATTTTCGAGCGGGGACTGTAAAGATGGCCACCTCCGTTCCAGCACCTTGGCGCCACTCTTATTATGGTACTGTGCAGCAAGATGTATTTATGGGACGCTGGACCTGGTTTCCAGCAGGTGTTGCTCCCCACCAATAGATGGAGCGGCCCGCTAGGCAAAGCCTCAATCC
>BFEA01000562.1:126620-136926 GCA_003427395.1 Chara braunii | reverse complement strand
CTCTCCCACACACACACACAGGGTAGTTTTTTTACTTTTTTTTTATTCCACGAGTGTCCCGCCACGTGTCCGAGCTCCATTGTGCTCGACCCGTTGATCGGAATTCAACGGGAAGCCCCCGTTATACCGTTCAACATGGATTCAATGGGGACCCTAGGGGTGTTGAATGGGTACAACGGCGTTGTACAAAATCCGTTGCCCGTTGAATGGACACATAGGTTCCGATCATTCCCAACCACGGATAACCGAGTGTGATGTATTGGTCAAGCGGGATAAGTTTCGTAGCTTCCTCAGTAGTGGCTCCCGCATTTATTCCTCCTTCCATCTCTTCAATCATCGTGCCCACCCTCCCTGGTCCATTGGCTACCGGCGCTATCGCCACCTGGGCGGCTCTTACTGGGACTTGCGTGGGTCGGTGGGGATAGTCCCGGGCTATATGGTCGGGCTGGTGACACGTGTAGCAAACGCTTAAGTTAGTCATTGCCCCGCTCACAGCCTGAGTGGGGGCTGCTCCTTGCGCCATTGATGCTGCTCTGACGACAATGGGGCGCATCGATCTCATCAATGATTCGATCCGAGGATTGTGCTCGCACTGTTCCTTCTTACTTTCCTGCATTAAGTTAACCAACCTTCGAGTTAGTTCCAGTATCGTGTTTGGTTCGCTTGGCCTTACAGGGGGATCTGGGGGAGACGAAGGTGCGACCATTATGGACAGTCCTGTGGTTGTGTCAGGTATCGGTCTCTCAGTTGCAACCTGTTCTAAGTAAGTGACGGGGACGGAGACGAAACCCATATTATTAAATTTGTTTTGAAGCGCGGATAGCTCGGCTTTCACCCTGGCGAATTATGAGGAATCCCCCTCCTTAGTGTGGTCCTCCCCTTCTAGGAAGCTAGCGGTAAACTTCCTCTCCATCTCTTCCGCCCCGTCCATGATCTGTTATGGTCTCACCCCAAACTCTTCTGGTCGAACACTACACCATCGCTAGAGCAAGCATCCTCCAAGGAAATAGAGCGTCCTTTGAATGGAAAGAGAAAGCATCCGTGTACCGAGTCAGAGTTATAGAAGAAAAGGGACAGAGAATGGTGTTCCAGCCCCTCAAACCAATCCAGAATCTGGCTCTGGACCCAACAAAATGGACATGGAAGCTCCCCCAGAAAAAAAGGAGGCCCCGAAGCTGGTCACATCCGCCTGCACCAGCTGTCGGTCAAATCAGCTTACAAAACACTCAGACCTAAAAGGCGTTTGAGAGACACAGTTAACTGCCGATGGGCCAGACACCTGAATCTGGACCATTCCCTCCTATCACCGATTCAATTGTTTAAGGAACAAAAATCTAAACCCATGAAAATCACCTCCCTGCAGTGGCAGATCGCCCACCGCTGTTTGCCTACCAATGATTGGCTGACCCATCACACTAATCTAGAACAAAGAGGTCTGCTACTTCCGTGGTGCCAGTGGTGCCAAAACCTTTTTCCTTTCCATAAGAAGGCGCAGACCATCAAACATATTTTCATGCAATGCCCGATCGCCCAATTCATATGGAGATGGTGGGACCGCATATGGAGGAAAATGAAATCAGCAATCCCCTGACCCTGGTCCACGCAAGCCATATTGGCTGGCCACTGGCCAGCGGCAGGAGCAACCACGACCTTCATAGAGAACATGTAAAGACTTGGAAGGAGGGCGGTGATATGGGCACTTTGGTGGCAGAGATGCACCCTAGCCATGGAGATGGTGAGAGTAGAAGGGCTAGAGATCACAGAACGGATTCAACAGCAGACGCATTTTGAACTCACACAAAGATGATTAGATACAAAAGCACATTTAGACCTCTTTAGGCAAATTGGAGATGTTAGGAGACGGATTACAACTTTTTGTACAGATTGGATAGGAAGGGAGAGAGAAGGATGGATTGCAAAAGTGGAATGGAGTGGAGACAGGGTAGAGGGACAACGGGATTTGGAAGATATAAGAGACTATCGTCTCATTTTCAAAGACTGGACAAACATAGAACCGTCATTCCCACTGCACCCTCCCTCGGATTTTCTAGACCGGTTCCCACCTCATGCCCTTTCCCTGGCAGAGATTCTGTCCTGATTGATAAAATATTTAGCCCAGTCTCCTATACACTCACAGGCATCTGGAATACACATACATATACAAAATCTATATGCTCACATATGGAACTCCTCCCTAGAGCCCCCTGGGGAGAATTCCGCTAGCTTACATATCGTTTTATATATTTGTTTCCTTTTTGCTGCTCAGTGCTGCTACATTTTTTTGCATATATGTTTTTCTTTTTGCTGCTCAGTGCTGCTAGCAGTCTTGAGTACTCTGAGCAATCTGTGCCTTTCATGTATAATGGGACGCTGGGGCAGGCAAGAGGATGAAAGAGGGTTCCACTAGTGCCACCCAGTGGCTCCTTCCGTTTCCTCTGCCTAGCACCCGGGCAGGCAATGGGACACTGGACCCGGTTTCCAGTTAGCATGGATTCAGTATGGCTCAATCTGGCTCAGGGGAAGGGGGGAACTACTAGTGTGTAGTGATGTATCTGGCGCCAGATGAGGGTGAAGAGGTTCCCCCTTCCTCCCAATATCCTGCTCAGTCAATCCCCTGGAT
Organism: Chara braunii; assembly: GCA_003427395.1. Taxonomy (NCBI): domain Eukaryota; kingdom Viridiplantae; phylum Streptophyta; class Charophyceae; order Charales; family Characeae; genus Chara; species Chara braunii. Next base: position 134,306 of record BFEA01000562.1, on the reverse strand, counting down.
CCCAAGGTAATCAATGCTGGCAGGAATACCCCATAATTGTGTTTCTAATTGTACTCCAATTTCAGTATGTATAAGGGACGCTGTCGGGCGCATCGGTCCGGCACCGCACGTGGCAGCGCGGGACCCTCTCGGCTGCGTCACGCAGGAGTTGGACCAACCTCGTCACGAACATATAAATGGAGCTTCTTTAAGCCGCTCCGGCCGAGTGCGCCAGCCATACCTCTCGCGAGCCCCTACGACAGGATAGGGCCTACGCGAGGCACAACTTACCTCCACCTTACGGGAGTTGTCACCTCCCTTCGGTGGGCGTATCCCCGCCGAGCTACCAGTCTACAGTACGAAAGTTAATCAGTTGCAATCACAGAGGTGGACCAGCCGAGGGCGTTTCTCGTTCGCTGTAGCATAGGGGGCACGCTCGGTAATACACCTATCGGGCCTGTACGCGAACCGACATCTTGGGGGGCTGAAGTCCCAAGCGCGGCTCGTCATCGGTCGATTAGGACGCATCCCACATACCACGTGCACACCACTTTACGAACACAAAAAAAAACACGCACACACACACGAAACGACACAACACAAACAACGCGACAACGCTCCTAGCCCCTTGGTGACCATCCCATAACTTTCCAATGCGGAAATCGCATATGCGTCACACACGAGACTTAATATAAAACTGCGCGGGGGCAGGGCTAACTCGTATCGACGCACAATGCAAGCATACGCAAGCAGTCGCAATGATGACGTACTATGTAGTGCCCGTAATCAAGCGGTCCTTCGTGGATCCGAGTACCGCTTATGACACTCAAGTGTCAGACTCGAAGTGTCGTGAKGGTCTAATCTCTCACGACATTGCACGGCTGAAGGAATAGTCGTGCAGCCGCCGCGAGACCTCTGACCTTTGGTCTGAGCGTCTCGGTAGGCAAGGCAAATAGGCTCTGCACGGGGGCAGATTCCTTCCCTGCAGAGTCTAGGGCTTGGGATGTCCTGGACAAGGACCTTGAATCCCGGCCCAGGACCAACGTCCGAATATAAAAATTAACAAGCAAAATCAATCAGTAAATAAATAAACATCCAACACTCATATATAAAGTAAGAGAAGGGGGAACATAAACCCATCAGGTATGCAGATCTTGCGACACATGGTTGTCATTCTCACTGCCTCCAAAGTATGACCCATATACCAAGCTCCAAAATATTAACCTGCATAAAACACAGATACACACACAATAGTCACATTGCCATACATCAATGTGGTCAACTTTATTATTCCCTGTAACTCATACCACGCCTCACACACTCAACCCCCAATCGTAGTAAAAAATCTCCATAAATCTCACAAGTTCTTTATAATGGCCATTAAAATAAACTCGGTTAAAGCCCTAAAAAAAACATAACAATTCACAGGGCTAAGGCAGTCAAGCTGAGGTATAAGTGTAAGCAAAGTTGTGTCATGATCCGACAAGTCGACGATCAACCAACCGACCTGTTATCAATGATAACAGAAGATGATCCTCGCAGGATCAATTGAAACTAGTCCAAATCCTGAATCGACTGTCCAAGAAAGGCCTGTGCCATAAAACAGGTCAATGCCCAGGCTAAATCATCAGCATATGGGGGATGAATCTTCATAGCATATTCTCACTCAAAGTTATCCGCCAACTAAGTCTAAGCCTACTTCCAAGCCAGTGCCCAAAGCAAAGGTAAACTAATGGTAGAATCTCCCCTATTCAGGGTGGATCGCCAAAATCGCCACCTGTCAAAATATAATCGAACTCCTCTAAATGAAGAAATTTCGGCAGCGCTTCCCGTAGGAAAAGTGTCTTTTCAGAATTTATATCAGCCCGAATATGAAAACAGAAATAATCTTTAACTCTTGGAAAGTCAAATTCTGTCTAACTCCCTGAATTAGTAAAAATTTGGACAGCACTCCCCTTAGAAAGGGAGACTTCCCAAATTTATACTAAGTCAGATATGAACTCAAAAGACAACTTGAGTTCAACTTAGACAAGATTTAACTAACTCCTTATATCTGCAGAAATTTCGGCAGCAGTCCTTTTAGAAAAGTGTTATTCCAAAATTTATACAAGGATAAGTTCATAATTCTAGAATAACTTTGACTTCTCGAAGTCCAATTTTGTCTAACTCCCTGAACTAGCAAAAATTTGGGCAGCATTCCCTTTAGAAAATGAGACTTTCCAGATTTTTACTAGGTCAGATATAAAGAAAAGACAAGTTAAACTTTGACAAGTAAAAAATGGACTAACTCCTTGGATTTGTAGAAATTTTGGCAGCACTTCCCGTAGAGAAAGTAGCTTGCCAAAATTTATACAAAGCCAAGTATAAGAAAAAATCCAAAAAAATGCAAGAATTGACCTAAGTAAAAATAAACTTAGCTTAGAAAATGTAGGAATTGAAGCTAACTCCTATCGCTCTAGCACATGACGAGCAACTAGAGCAGCTACTTATCAAACTGAAACTCAAACCAAGTAGTAGCCTCACTCAGTCACATGCAGGCCAAACCACAAAGGTAAGTACTCTCATCATCCCCAAGTCAATTTAACAAACAATAGTTCATAGTCTTTCAATGATTTAACCCTTTATACCCAGCTTACATAGGGCATTGGGGCTGGTCATTCATCTTAGAAACAATGCCATCCCTCTGCCTTAGTTATACACGAACAGGTTGCACAACTACTTTTCTCTTCATTGGGCATGTGACTAAGTCATTCGTCTTAGAAATCATGCTTAGTCGCCCTGAACTGTTTAAATAGCCAAGTTATATATACCTCTCTGAACTTAATCTTCGCAAGTGAGCGTAGGGCTGAGCCATTCGTCTTAGAAACAATGCTCAGCCTGCCCAAGTTACCTTCAATTATAACTCTTAGTTATACCCTCTTCTCTTGTGATAAGGCTATAGTCAGACCATTCGTCTTAGAAACAATGTCTGGCTAGCCTTGTTCTCATATAAATATATACAACACTATAGAGAATCTTATTCCTTTGTTCTCATCATAATCCTGTGACCTCAGACTTAGACCATTCATCTTAGAAACAATGTCTAGTCCTCTGGTCTGAGCCTCCCTCAGAATAAAACAATAAAAAAGAGTTGAGTCATTCATCTTAGAAACAATGTCCAACCCCTTTTTCTCAGCACATAAAAAAAAGCAGAGTACCCTGGGTCAAGACCCAGAGACTGTTCAGAAACCACCCAAATTAAACATCGACCAGACCATTCATCTTAGAAACAATGTCTGACCCTTAAAGTCAAGCAAACAATACCCCTCAGAAATAAGTAGCCAGACCATTCATCTTAGAAACAATGCCTGGCACAATTAAAGAAACACAGCAACCAAGCCATTCATCTTAGAAACAATGCTTGGTTCGTCAGAAAACAAAAAAAAACACAGCAGTCAGACCATTCATCTTAGAAACAATGCCTGACCCTATAAGACCCGTGCAATCGCAAGCAAAACTGCCTTCCTCCCAGCCTTCCCCCCCGATGTACCCTTTGTGACAATCTGTTTCAGGTAATCAAGGAAACTGAAACTGCCATTATACATGCATTCCTTTAATTAGTCTGATTGATGTTCTGAAGGTCAATCCAAAAAGTCAAAGTAAGTGTTGCATACAGCCCAATCAACCAATACATAGGGGGTGTATAAATAGGGGTTATACTGGGTTTATGAGGGAAAGCAATGGTTACCTCTGAGTTCCCTGCCTCCAGAACTCCTCCCGAGTTCCGGCAGAGCTCCCGCAATCGGTGGGGCGAACCTCCCACAGAGGCCTTGGCGCGGATTACGGGTTGCAATCCCGCCTGCTGCCTTCCTCTCAGAACCAATGAACCAGACTTAGAGTAAGAAGGACAGAGGTAGACACATTTAGCCTCTCAGATACAAGAGGGGTACACTCAGACTCACGAGAGAGGGCCTTGGTACCTTCAGTCGCCTGAGGGCCCCGCAATGATGGTCAAACGCACAACCGCAGGTCAAACCAAAGTCAAACAATCCCTCCGTGCAGAGGATCACAGTTCTGTTTAAAGGTAACAGATAGCGCCCCACCTTCCCCTGAGCGGCAATAGCACAACCTAGAAGATCCACGCTCGGGTACGGCCTACCTCCTACGCTCTATCCGACGTGCAACAAGGTTCTGACGGTTCGCCACTCACGCAACAGTGCGTACATGCAGTAACGCAGCGAGCTCGTGGTGCCACAACCCTACAACACTAAGCAACGGCCTGCATGGCCCGCTTCTCATGGCCGTACCCGCTGCAAGCTCAACGACCGTGGCTTAGTAAACAGTGGCTTAACAGCCCGCAACGGTCCGACGAACTCCACCACAATTGGTACAACGGTATTTCTTCAGAACTCAGCCTTTCGCCGGAATGGCCCAACCTCAGTAGGAAGCCCGTGTGCAATAGTGACAGCAGCACTGTCCGACTGAGCCGCTGCACCTGCTCACTCAGTAGTTGCAAAACAGCTGCTTGGTAGAGTATAAACTGCCCGCCTGATTTGTCGCGAACAACCCTGCTAGTGTCCGAGTGGCTGCCACAGAGGGACAACAAAAATTCCTCGGTGCGATTGCGGACCGCAGATCTGCCGGGTGCCACATCGCTGTCCCTCCTGCGAAGGAGATCGTGAGCGGCCTCCTTCAATCGTACCTGCAGTAGGGCTGAGAGGGTGCGGCTTCCATCGACACATTGAACCGCGGCCCAGCCAACAGGTAAGTCTCCAACCCCTCGGCCAGGCTTAAGCCTGCCTTATAGCCAAAACGAGCAAGTTCGTACGAGTCTCCCGCTGTGGCGTGACCGGGGGTCAGCGAGATTGCGAATGGGCAATGCTTCGGCAATCGCGATGGCGAACTCTTCTGAAACCACGTTGGCAAGTGGAGAGGAGGCGGGAATCCTCTCTTAAAAGTATAAGCCAGACGTGCCTTGATCAGGTAAGTATGTTCGTCCCCACTTGTTCCGGCCCCCGCTACTCGCTCAGAACACAGAAAGGTTAGTGAATCCCCCGCCAAAGTGTGGCTAGATACATCATTTTTGATTCCATAACTTTCAACGGGACAACCCCCCCCCTCCTCCATAGCTATTCCCGCCATCTCTCACGCACGTATCTCCCTGTCTCTTATACACATCTAGATGTGTATAAGAGACAGCACTTGTTCCGGCCCCCGCTACTCGCTCAGAACACAGAAAGGTTAGTGAATCCCCCGCCAAAGTGTGGCTAGATACATCATTTTTGATTCCATAACTTTCAACGGGACAACCCCCCCCCTCCTCCATAGCTATTCCCGCCATCTCTCACGCACGTATCTCCTCACTAACTTCGCTATTTACTAACTATCTTCCTAATCTAACTGCATATCCGGGGTCGCCCGCCCCGAAACCTCCAACCTCGGTCCTTGGTTCACCCGATTTCCTCAAGAATCGGGTGAGAACTCGAATCCTCCTCCCGCCAGGCTCCCGTTCCACTCCGCGATCTTCACCTTCACATTCGAATGCACCTTGGCGCGGATCCCGCCCAGGTACATTCGTTCCGTGCTGCACTCATACTTCGCTCTCGACTAACTTCTTCCTCGCTGCCCCGTCCCGGTCGCACTTTGCACAGCCGGCGTCCAAACCCGTTCTTTCCTTCGTCCCCTTTTCTTCGAATGTATCAGGCGCAGAATAGCGCCAGATTCATTCTCTTATTCCCCCCCTTTTTCTCCGCTGCTTGGGCTCTCCGCCACTTCGCCCGCCTTGCTGCCATAGCCCGTAATCCCCCTGCATTCCGCTGTGTTCCTCAGCCTCTGCACCCGCTGTTCCTCTCTGCCTTGCATGCCCTCCCGTGCTTCTCTCATCTTAGTTCGCACTTTCCTCCGCTGCGCTTGCTGCCTCGGCTTCCCGCCCCTGTCTACTGTTAGCGCATCATCCAGCAGACAATGGTTTAACAGGTCCTCGCACAGCTCAATGCGCCCAAACTCTGGCGGCCGTGCGAGAGAAACTTCTGAGGAGGCGTGGGCAGCGGGCTGCCCGACAGCGTGGGAAAACTTCGGGGGCGGGGCCCCGGGGGAAAGAAACGGTGACTGGCCCCTCGAAGAAGCTCGGTCCTGATGCTACCGGCTGACCCCTGACTGCTATCTCCCATCAATCATAGCAGGTAAAACACCTGCTGGTGGGCGCAGTTCCCATGTGTTCCCTTATTGGAGGCTAGAGCACGGATGTGGCTGTTACACGGTTTCCCCACCATCTGCGGCCTACCGTCGTACCGCGACGCCCTCTTCACAACGCCCCTGTCCGCTTCGCCCCTCAGCGCCCGGGCACAGGCCTCCATCTGCCGTGTCTCAACGAGCATGCTCACACACAACTTTGTATGGCAGATGGCCAATGGCGGACCGTATGCCCGCAGCGACCCCGGTCGCCCAGATTTTCTCCCCTACCGTGCCAGAGCGCCCCCCCCCACGGCTAGCGTGGGACGTTCTCAATTTCCTTTCCACTATTAGGCTATCGGCCCTCTCCAAGTGGGAAACGAGGGAGGCCACAACCATGGACCCCGCCACTCTCCATGCACGTTGACCTCGTCTGTTCGTGCTTCAACGCGGGTGGGATGGGAAACTTTCACCAGCATCCCCAATATGCAGGAAATCCGGGCGGGCCCGGTTAATAAGGTACGTGGTCAAGGTCCTTGACTGCCGCGACGGCCGACCGTGTCCTACGACATAACAACTGGATCAGGTTCATCGGTCCCGTCGTCGCCCCATTGAAACAGACTACCGGGCTAAGGACCTTAGAAAGCGTTAACGGCAAACAAATAATAAATAAAGTACCAATAATAACAAGAATAAATGCCGCACGTCCGGCTAGTCCGCGACGTCGCGCACGCCCAGGCTGCGCATGGTTGCACCTCGCCGTCAATCCCCCGCGCACGCCGCTCACCCTTGCGAGAACCTAAGCTTTCTCTCGCGCACGTGCCATCAGACGGGCGAGGCCGCACTCGAGTGACTTGTAGAAAATACGCCAAATACCCTTGTAAGGGTATTTGGTACGACAACGCTGGACCCGCTTTCCAGCAGGTGATGCTCCCCACCAATAGATGGAGCCTCTCCCCAGGTGCTAGTGGTGTCTGCTCTTATCACCACCACTTACTCTGGTGGGGGTTAAAAAAAAAAACAAAAAAAAAAAACAGGTGTGGTGTAGTTAACAAGTTTTCATATCATCTTCTCAATTGAAGCTGGGCAATGGCTTCGACATCTTCAAAAGTACATCCATTGTTCATTAATGGCCCCGGTATCTCACGGTATCTCACATCTAGTTCATAGGCTAGTAATTGCTCACGAATCATGATCCTGTTCTCAGCCAGAGCCAGGTAATGGCCCCGATATCTCAAGTTCTTCTGTATATCTTCTCAAATATGTTTCAAATGGGACGCTGGGCCCGGTTCCCAGCACGTGCGGCTCCCCACGAATAGATTGGAGCATTGTTCCAAAAAAAAGAATAATTATAATAAATCAATAAATAAAATCTTATGTAATCTTACAAGGGATGCTGGGCCCCGTTCCCAGCACGTGCTGCTCCCCAGGAGGGAGATCCCACTAGCATTGTATGTGGAGAAGTGTAGAGGGCGTGTGACCCGCCTCCGCCGTCGATGGGAATGGGGATCGGTGGTTTTGTTTTTCCTGTATTTTAGCCCTCGAAAATATATGTTT
>BFEA01000562.1:102370-116971 GCA_003427395.1 Chara braunii | reverse complement strand
AAAAAAAAAAAAAAAAAAAAAAAAAAAGGGCAAAACCCCAATACCGCCCAGCGTCGTTCTGGCATCGAACAACTGCGGATCACTAAGTATAACAACAATGGAGCCTCCTAAAATGAGTTGCTAAGAGTCCCCAGAATTACAAATCATTTGTAAGACCACCATTGACGACCATGTTGTTTTAGAGCTATTGAAGAAATTCAAGAGAATTAAAGGAGAGGTTAAAAAACTATGAATGACTACTAACCTCTTTTCGAATGCTCAGAACCCCTAGACTTCCAAACAAAACTCTCTAACATTGTCCAACACTGTCTTATTCCCTTTCGAGCTCTCCCTGGCCTCACACCCCCACCTGGCTAGGCTACAGAGCAACACGACTCGCCCTAGCTCCGACCAACGTTGTCCCAACAACTACCCTTGGTTGTCCCTTGGAATGCCCACCTCAAAGCATCCCCAGATCTCTCTACCAGGCCTCACGCTCCTGCAATCAGCAGGTTACAGGGCAACATCCCAGCACCGGCCAGCATCGTTCTGGCATCGAACAGCCGCATATCCATGAATGCATCAGTATCAAACAACCTAAAGCGAGTTGCTAGAAGTCCCCTGAATCCTAAAACATTCTCTTTTTTTTTTAACAAAATTCAATGTTATTTGAGGTAAATTTGGGAGACTATCCACCAGCGAAAATCCCAGCAATTATCTTCAAACACTTGAAAGGGCAACAGGGTCCTAACACCCTCGAAGTCCTCAGACACTGTCTTATTCCCTACCAAGCTCTACCAAGCCTCTCAACCCCGCTATAGGTTACAGGGTAAGGCAACTCACCTCGGCTCCGACCTGCATCGTCTTCAATAGGAACCCTTGATTGTCCCGTGAAATGCCCCCCCTAGGCATTCCCAGATCTCTCTACCAGGCCTCAAGCTCCTGCTGTCAACAAGTTACAGGGTCAACCGGCCAGCGTCGTTCTGGCATCGAACAACCGCAGGTCCATGAATAAAACAACATAAAAAATCGCCTCAAGGAAATTGCAAGGAATCCCAAGAGCCTAAAAACGTTCGACCACAAGCACCGAGAATGATCACAACCTCTAGAGGATAGCCATATCCGAATACATCGCCCCTTGTTTTTTTTTTTATAGAGATAGGACATGAGTGACATACAACAAATTGAAAGCAAAAATGCCCACCCAAAACCGCCGACTAACAAACTTCCCACGCAACAATTGGAAAAAACAAAGTCCCCGTGATCAGTCCTCGAACCTAAACGCGACTGATCTCATAACCCCCTATGCTAGGGTTACAGGGCACCACCATGCCCCATTATCGACCAGCCTGGTACAGACGGCAAGGAGTGCCTTCCTCCCTCGATAACTCCCATAAGCCGCACGCCCCTAAGTGACAGGGATAAAACCCCAGCAACAGATGCGTCGAACGTGGTGGTTCTGCCTTCCTCCCTCGACAGAGCTCCCCAAGCCTCACACTCCCCCAGGTTACAGAGCAACACTCCAGCACCGACATGCGTCGCCCCACCCACGTCCTTCTGACCTACTGACGAAGACCAAGGCCCTTCCCCTGTTACACCCCCCTACGAACTTCCACCTGTCCGGGCGAATAATCTGCTTCCCTTAATCGTATGTTTTTTGGCTAAAAAATACCTAGTTGACAATTTGCAGAAAAGTCAAGGAGACTATAACAACCCTACTCAAGCTCGTCAACGCAATCATACTCTCTGCCTGAGTCTGCCCAGCCTCACACCCCCATCGCTAGGTTACAGGGCAACACAACTCACCCCAGCTCCGCCCGATATCCTCTAAGCAGCAAACCTTGGTTTTTCCGTGAGATGCCGCCCCTAAGCATCCCCAGATCTCGCTACCAGGCCTCATGCTCCTGCTTCGCAGGTTACAGGGCAACACCCCAACACCGACCAACATCGTTCTGGCATCGAAAAAACACAAATCCACAATTATGACAGCAACAGGCTCACCTAAGAAGATTTGCTAACATACTCCAATGAGAGAAGCCTTATCAGGAAACACTAATTGGAACATGGAAACTCACGTCAAAGTTTGAAAGTTTAAAACAAAATCATCAAAGTAACCAAGATCACGAATCATTGACAAATTAGAAGATCGAATCATGGCAAATTAGAAAATAGAAACATGAATATTTAGAAGATCTATCTACGGCGAAATTTAGAAAACCTATATGACATATTATTAACATTTACGAATAGGATGTCCAAATAAGACTTTCGATAAGTTTTTTTGAAAATCAACATCAGAATATACTTATGAATATATTGCCAACAAGTATTAAGATTTTACGAATTAAAATACTCGACTAAAATTGTTCTTTGAGAATTTGAGACAGAAGAAGGTAAGAAAATATACCAGATGTTGTAATCTGAAGACTAAATTAGATGGTTATATGAGTACATAACAAAACAGTCGACCATCAATTTATGAAAAAAGAAAATTACGAATTGAGAATCAGACAAAAAACAGACTAAAAACAAATTTACAGATCATCCTCGGATGTCGAGATCGAAAAATATCAGGAGATATCAAAACAGCAATGAGACGTCCTTAACCATCAAATCATCTAATGGAATAGTACTTTAGGGTTAAATTCTGAAAAATGTTACACTCAAAGTTTTCATCGCCACGTGATGCCGCCTTGAACTTTACCTGAAATCACCAATCACTGCAGACCATCACGCACCGCTCCGCTCCTACAGTCCCCTTATCCAGCTTCCCGACTGCTGCTCAGACGAAACCCAACCCCTGCCTCTTCCTATAAAAGAAGCCACTCCTCCTCCCCGCAACCGGTGGTAATATAACCTTACGACAAAGTACACCAACCAAAAAAAATTTTGGGACGCCCCTGCCTCCCTTTTACTCCCCGAACGCGGTTGCGTTGTGAATGACCATGTTAAGCCTGTCAACACAGCTTCATAGAGAATTCAGTCCAGATCCAATGAAGTCCCCAGAAGGCAGAGATTGAATACAGAGGACAAAAGGAGTGACGTTATAACCCTATGCCACATGGAACCAGCCCCCACAAGGGTACTCAAACCACACGCCCCTCCTGTCGCCACATCCACGGAAGTCTCTAAGAAGCGCCATCGCCACACAGAATATTGACCTGCCGTGCCCTCGTGAAACACCATTGCAACTTTGCGTCTCAATGCGTGTTGGTGCACCCGTCGTTCCGGCCCGGGCGGGCACAGCGCTCCCGGTAGCGCTGCGACCATGGGCTAACTCAGTTGGCAAGGCACGCCACTGACCACTCCCCCCCCCCCCCCCCCCCCCACCGCCGGTCCAGTGTCCCTATCCATGTAAACTATAGAATCTCGACAATAATCTGAGGCATCAATCCAATCAGTCGAAACCCTAGTCATGATGAGTTGTGTACTACCGATGCTATGATTTATATCTGTTGGGAATCGGGTCCACCGTCCCCATATCGTGGTGTGTAACTATGTACACTATGGAGTCTCTGCAACAATTTGAGGGATCAATACCTTCAGTCGAAACCCTAACCATGATATGATGTGTTCTACTAATGATGTGAGTTTGTATCTGCTGGAACTCGGGTCCAGCGTCCCCATGCCGTGTCTTGTAACTACGTCCAACAGTCAGAAAACTGTCTATATATGTCCTTAATCTATACCTATCAAAGAGTAATCACAAAACTCCAAGCAGGATATGATGTATTCGTCCTCCTGCAATCCAACCCCTAAACTTCCCACCACCAATCCCACGAGGCGATCACCACCCCAGTGTTGATTGGTATTGCGGGCCGGGCAACACCAATCATCACTGACTAACCTACTCCTATCCTCTGGCAAACGACGAGAAGCAACTCCATATCGAGGCCGCAAAATATAACAAGGAGGAAGTCAGAAAACCAGTTTCTCGTGTCCACCCCCATTCCAACCGCGTCTGCTTGCAATATCTCACCCATCATTCTGCTGCCATGGACGTCGCCCCCTCCGTCGTCAACGTTTTTGTTGTTGTTCTTGTTGTTGTAGTTGTTGTTGTTGTTGTTGTTGTTGTTGTTTGTTGTTGTTGTTGTTGTTGTTGTTGTTGTTGTTGTTGTTGTTGTTGTTGTCGTCGTTGTTGTTGTCGTCTCCACTATCATCAACATCCATCTGCTGTACCAATCCCCTCATACGGCAGCAGTGGATGTCGCCTCCCCCATCATCATCATCGTTGTTGTTGTTGTTGTCACCACCTTTATCATCCATTTCCATTTGCAGCATCACACCCTTCATGCTGTTGCCGTGGACGTCGCCCTCGCCCTCGTCACCGTCGTTGTTGTTGTTGTCGTTATCGTCGTTGTTGTTCACGCCATCATTGTTAATGTTGCTGTCATCCTTCCCACCGCCTTTGCCCATTTTCTTGTTGACGCCTCCATTATCTTCCGCGTCCACCTGCAGTATCACTCCCATCATGGTGCAGCCTTGGACATCGCCCCCCCCATCATTGTTGTTGTTCACACCATCCCCATCCTTGATGTCGCTGTAGCTGATGTTGTTGCTGTTATTTCAACTTATTTGTGTTTTCGTCGCAATTATCTTCACTTGTCAGCAATCCATACCGATACTCCAACTGATTGCATAGATCTCGCCCCAATGTGAAGAGGGTTCTGCAAGCAGCCAACCTGTCATCCGCCCGCCTCCAGTCGAAGTAGACATCGAACCGGGGATCCGGCCCCTCCTCCAGCTCCCACAAGTTGTCTAACAATCCTCAATCCTATCTTCCAACAACTGGTCCATCGAGATCACTCCCCCATCGATCTCCCCCCCTTCTTGCTGCCGCTGCATGAGCAACCCCACTGTCGTTTGCATCTGCTTGCATCCCTCCTCCAATGTGGTAATCCATTATTCTGCTTGATGTTGTAGCTCCCCTTCCAAATCCATCTCTCCCCCCATTAGCTGCGCCACTCACACAGTTTCACTGAACCCTTTGTAATCCCACGACTGACGCTACCCTTGCTGAAGTGTCACGGGACGTCAATGTCACCGAACAACAGGCGCCATGTGGCCACAAGCCACGTCACACCTATCGGGCACGGGCGCAGACCCAGCAGCCAGGGAGCTGTTCTCCCCACGCGCTAGTCGAGCTAGGGTGACCGGGCCCTACCGGTCCGCCGGCGTCGGGGCGCTACATTGTGTTCTAAGAAACTGAGTATAGGCCACCCCTGTCTCGTCCCCGGGGTTCAATCCCCCACCTAAAATCCTCGGCCACGGCCCAATTACTCTGATTGGCATTCTCAAGGGTACGAGACGCTGCACGACGCATGAGGTTGATATCAGAGCTGATTCGTTTGAGCTCCGAGGCTCCCTCGGAAAAACTTCAATCTTGGTAGGCTTGCGCCTCGTCGCCATCGTGCCACCAACGCCAGTTGGAATCCAGCCCGAGGTAAACACCAAGCTATGGTCGAGGATCAACGAGAAGAGCAGCAGGCGGGCAATCATGTCGATCTTGCTCGGAACCCCCTGCATCTTATTCCCCCACCAGCCCAAGTTCCAGCCTTCGAGGAAGATAAGATGGATCCCTGTACCCGGCTGGACACCTTGAAAGCTTAGGGCTGGTCCGATCAGATAGTTAGGGAGTGTATCCCGGGAAGCTAGTTGACAGTGCATTGACGTGGTACCAACAGAACCCGTATACTAATTGGCGAGAGTTCGAGAGGAAGTTCCTCCAACGTTTCAACCATCTGGCCTCGAGGGCATGTCTGCAATTGTTGAAGGAATACACACAACAACTCTTGGAGTCTCTTATACGAGCACTCCGGCGTCAATGAGAAGATGGCTCGGGCGTATTTCATTCACGGACTGGTGGATCAACGGCTTCGGAAGAAGATCCACAAGAAATGCAGTGTGATAGACCACACACTAACCGAACTAATTACGCATGCACTTAATTACTAAAAGAGAGCTATGATATCGGCCTTGATTCCGTCTCCGATGAGGTCGACCCTACGGATGTCCGCCGCCATTGCTATGTGACAATTGCCAAGATGTTAAAGCATCGCTTAACCAGGTCAGAAAAGCCCTTGACCGAAGAGCGTCTCTCTCCTCTTTTGTGAAGCGTAATAACGTGGCAGAGGTGCACTCTTTGAAGGAGGTTACCACCCAGCTTGCTTCGATCACCAAAATGATGCAAGGCTGGAGTAAGCAGAGAGTTGTTGCAGTTGCTCATACACAGCAACAGGCGGCTATGGCACAAGGCGCTGCTTCCACCTCTAGCATAGTCCCTGGAGGCTGGAGCTACTCAAGCTCAGCCAATGCGGTGCTACAACTGCAACCAGCTTGGGAGCATGGTTAAAGATTGCCCTCCTCCCTGCCCCATTTAGACTGGTACTATCGGTACTAACCAGATTCCGTTACTCGGGCTTACCGCAGCTAACCATGGTCGAGGTGCAAAAGTCATGGAAACCGGTGTGACCGACGCTTTATCGCCAACCCTCCTCGGAGATAGGACCCGAGGAATACATAACCGCGGGGAGATGGGACCTGGAACTATCGGTGTCGTACGTCATATCCACTGGATCACAGAGGAAAGTGACTTCGGCTTGGAGACCAGGGTACGAAAATTCGACTGCTCCCGAAATACTGCACCACCTGATACCGGTCAGTGGTCACATCGCTCTTCGTTGACGATTTGACGGTGCTCATGAGAGCTGACCGCTCCTCCCTTCAGGCCCTGGTGGACACCATACAAACTTTCTCGACAGCGTCAGACATGGTGGTCAACTAGGGATCCAAGACCGAGGGCTGGTGGCTCCACCCCTTGGACTATCCACCCCCGCCCGAACCAGTCGTTGCATGGAAACAGCCGGAGGAAGCGATACGGGTGCTGGGGGTCGCGCTCACGGCAATGGGCCCTCCGCCTGATCACGGGGCTTCGTTGGTGGAGGAGGCAATGATGAGACTAACCAGATGGAAGGGCCTGCACACTTCCATAGTCGGAAGAGCATTGGCGCTCAACACGACCATCTTTTCTACCATGTGGTATAAGGCTGCCTGCTGGCCGATACAACCAAAACTTCTTCAAAGATTGAAGAGCGCGGAGGCGGCCTATGTTTGGAAAAATGACCATGAGGACCCATCGTTCCTCCCCAGGGTCGCGTGGGACTATATAGCCCAACCCCGCTCCAAGGGTGGACTCGCTATTTTGGAGCCGCAAGACCAGCTAAAAGCCCTGTCCTTCAAGATCCTGATTCGCCTGCTCATGGGCAATGACATACTATGGGCCCCGTATGCCGAACTGCAGCTATCAAATTTAGCCCCCCCCTCTCCCGCAGACGCTCCCGTCCACGCACTACAATGGCTTACCAACCCCTCTTGGACAGTCCCCGGAGTTTCCACATCGCCCGATCCGCAGACGCCGCAAGCTCGGGCCAAGAAAGATATTCCAAATGACCCCCTGTGGCCGGGCATGGTTAAGTTGTGGCAGGAAATGGGCCCGGACAGGCTTCCCCCACCAACCCGCTGGCACGAGATTATTAAACAACCACTCTTCGGAAACCCACACATCTGCGATCACGAGGGGAAGCCCTTTCGCCTCGAAAACAGGTCACACTGGCACGGTTGGGTGGCTAAGGGGGTATTTCTGTTGGCCGACATATGGGGCTTTAAACGTAACACATGGAAATCTGACGTCCAAATGACAGACAAACTCAAATACGTCAGTGATAGGACCGAAAAATTGCGTCAGCTGCAGGAAGCGGTCCCCCTGGCTTGGTTACAACAGCTTAAGGAAGGTCCCACCATCCAAGAAGGGGACTGGGTGGTCCAATGGACACAACTCTGCKCRCCAAYAACGGTAGGCCGGGTGACGGRRAAGTCCAACCACCAGGTTCGCTTAGAAGTATATAACATATCCCATCCTGGGGCGAGGTGCTCCYCATTGCTGAGAAATGAAGAAGCAGATCACGACTCAACCTGGTCTGGCCTCGTCAGGGTAAGAGYACTGGAAGAGACGGATGGAACGCCCTACGCCTTCAGGCCGGACTCTCCCTTGGCCACCCTCCCCTTTGATCCGCTAGAGTGGGAATGGACACAGCCACCYCCAGCCAAAYCCCTCAAATTCGGGCAATATACMGTGAAACAGGGTTACCGCAGAGTRCACAAAWCCYGCCCGACGGATRCCTTGATAAAAAGACGGTGGGGRAGGRACTCAATCCTCCCCCCSGAGGACCTCAGCRACTTTACTTGGKCACAATATACTCATATAATGCCGCCGGCGCACAGGGCACTCCAGTGGCAGATCCTATACCGCTGTCTGCCCACCCCCGACTGGCTCGTCACAAGAACAGACCTAGAACAACGAGGCCACCTTTCACCTATTTGCCGCTACTGCTGCAGGACCTCCCAGCCTGCTCGGGCGACCTTGGAGCACTGCCAATTAGGCTGTCTCATGGTCTCCCAGATATGGAGATGGTGGGATGCTGGATGGACGGTCGTCACGGGCTCCCAGTTCCCTTGGCAACCCAGATTACTCCTAGGGAACCGGGCAGACATCCCGCTGAACTGGTCCTCCTACGAAAGGAACCTCTTTCAAAGCATAAGACTTGAGCTGCTGATGATAGCCTGGCGGGCCCGCTGCTCCTTCGAACGAAACCAGCACACGTTCGGGCTCCCGCAAGCCAAAGAACACATCACAAACTACTTGACAGCCAGGGTGAAAGCGGCATGGGACCACCTACGACACCAATTGAGGTTGATTAATGACAACCCGAGCCTCACCCCTCATGTCAAGAAACAGAGAACAGAGGAAATGAGGAACCAGTTCTCGGACGAGTGGCTGGGACCAACGGCAGCGATTGCAGACATCCATGATTCCCAGATACACTGGAAACACTGGAGGAAGGACGAAAATGCCTGGACCTACAAACTACTATCTCACTTCTTCGTCCCCTTCGCCGCCACCCCCCCTTCCTTTGTTCTCCTCCCCAACTAACCCCCCTCCCCCATAATCCCCTCCCTACCAGACAGAATCGGTACTGCAAGTCACCAAAGTCCTCGGAGCGCTATGTGGCTGTCTGGCACTTGCAACCTCAGTGGAAGTAAGAGGGATTTGGGGGAGAGCTCCGGACGGGTATGGGACTCTTGGGGCAGGGACAGTGGTGGCCAAGACGAGATCATGGTGGAAATCAGGAATCCACTGGAGGTCGGTGAAACGACAGTTGCAGTGGACTAACGGCCCAGCATGTCAAACGGTTTCAAAAGGTCTTGGGGTGTGTTTTGGAACGTCCCGGATTGTAAGCGACAGGATGGCGGCAACAACAAATTGGGCGCCTGCAGGAATCTGGGATGGTCTAAGTCTGGCAGTCCTCATCCTGATTGCGGTAAGAAAAGGTTTGAGTTATAGGGTCTTCAAGGGTTCTAAAGGGTTCTAAAGGGACGACAGATAGCCACAATGAATAGAGGGGCTGCAGAATAGGGCTGCCTCATTTCGACAGGGATGCCCCAAGATACTAACTTTCTGTTGTCCTGTGTTGTGTTGCTGTACTTTCCATCTCATTGCACAGTACCGCAGAGCCAGGATTATCGATACTGTGTTTTTTTCGGTTCTCTAAGCTCACAGTGAGGGTTTAGGGGATTAGGGGCTTCAAGGGTTTCAATAGAGACATTGCACAGAGGTGTTGCAGAACAGGACCCTTTTATTCAGGGGGCCTGCAGAACTAGGGCTGGGTTAATAGTAAAGGAGGTGGTCCATGAAGGGAAGGGGGAAAATAGCAGCTCCAAGGGACAACGGAGACCCGGGAAGAGACAAGTATCACCATAGCCCTAGGAAACAACAATCACCAATATCTGTACTGTATGTTGTACCAATGGGATGCTGGACCCGGTTTCCAGCGGGTGCCGCTCCCCACCTATAGATGGAGCAGTCCGACAGATAAGCCCTCAATTCTGACGGTTCTCTTACCACCGCCAGGATAGAGGGTTATCGCAAGGGCTTTTCAAAAAAAATAAAATAATAATAATAAAAAAAATAAAATAAAAAATCCGACTGTTCCCGGGCGGCCGGGCCCAAGTACAAGGAAGGTCAGATAGATGTACTGGATATGATGAAGGCCCTGGACCTTCGGATCCCGGTTCCCATCCCCTACCTCCTAACCATTTCTGAATCGACGAACAAGAAGTTGATCGTACGATGTATGAAGAATTGGCAGCGGCTTGAAGAGAGCAGAAAAGGCAAAAAAACGGCCGGTGACAGCGGACCGGCGGCGGCTGAAGTACAGCCCTCTTCATCTAGCTCTCCGGAAGCGGCGCTGATCAGAATGATCCTGACCGCTGATCCCCCACCTGCACGGCCAGAGGTGTTCTTGGAGCACAACCGATCAGTGATACCTGGAAGAGTGTTGAGTGTGACTGCGAGGTATGGGGAACTCTGTCGCCTGCTATCCTTGCCTTCGGATTGTTGGGCATTAATGAAGCGACTGGGATGGGAGGGCCAGATACAGCCCCTTCAATCAGACGAGATGTATGTGTCTGCAACCAAGGAAGATATACAATGCAAGGGATGGATCACGAACGTGCCCACACGGGTCGGAGGGGTTCATTGCTAGTGTGACGCTATAATCCTCAATGTGCAGGCATATGCCGTGCTACTTGGAACTCCATGGCAGGTGGCGCTGGAGCGCATATGCATTTCGATAATTCAAAAATTGTTCTTACATCCGCTCAGCCTAAGACGCAGGCAGTTCCCATGCATCTGGCAATGCGAGCGAGGATGCCCCCTTTTCCCTCGCTTGTCAGTGAGGTCCAGTATGATCCGACGGCTGATCGGACGGCTAACTCTTTAGGATGGGGAATAGCCGCCAAAACAAGATGCGGTGGATTCCGAAGCACCTGGACACTATCCTTTCTGGGTGCAGGACCAATTTAACCAGAGGAATTAATAGATTGGCTTGTAGACGTCCCAGTCAAATGTCTGTTCTATTCAACAATCCAAATGTTAAGGGACTCTGGACCCGCTTTCCAACAGGTGCTGCTCCCCACCAATAGATGGAGCCTCCCCGAGGGTGCTAGTGGTGCCTGCTTTTACAAGCACCCCTAGCATTAACTCGGCCTGCTTTTCTCAAAAAAAAAAAAAAAAAAAAGATTGGCCTGTACGGGGACTCTGGTGGCCCCAGTCAAGGTTACTAACATTACCCCATGTTCTTTAACAGAGGGGAGAGGAGAAAGGCCAGCGTTGTCGAAATGCATGTGACAAAGCACAAGATAGGACACCCAATTAATTGGGGACAGGAGGCGGAATGACATCTGGTAAGCAACACAGCCTTGCTGAATATGAGACCTACAAGTTGAACCGAGACGAGAGTCGGCCATAGTGATCCGGGGGACCTGTGTTGAAGGGTCAACAAGCAGGAGACCTCGGGGGTACCAAGCGTTTGCTGATCAACGATCATGGGTCACTAGGCGAGCAGAACTATCACGACAAGAGAGACCCCGTTCTCAAAGAAGCTTTGCGGGACTCCCACTGCCAGATCTGGCAGGACCCGCACAAAGCCTTCTCCGAACTAGTAGATGACCTCAACATACGATGGAAAAACTGGAGGGCGAACGAGCCCTTGTAGCAAAGGAGACCCCTGGATGACTTTGCACTTCCGTACCTCCCGACCAACTTTCTGCTGATCCCTTAGAACCTCGGTCGCACAATGGCCCTGTCCCGCCCTGCAGCCAGCCCCACCCTCCACCTCCCTTCAGCTACCCTGTTGTCACGTACCGCCTCCCTTCCGCTACCCTCGTTGTCATCTTCCTCCTGGATCCCCTCTGTCCCCTCATCCATTGCCACCCGCCCACCTCTATCGCAGCTGCAGGGACAATGGAACGCCTGGAGGCCACTATGAACAGCATCCGGAGCAAGAACAATGGTAGATCCCCGGTACCACAGCCAGATACAAATATGGACATCCTGAAAACAGCAGCCACAACATCAAGGAAGAAGCCTGGAGCAGGGGCGTGACTTGTACTCGAGATGACGAAAGACGGCAAAAGATCGTGACATGGAGCCATGACGCTGTGGAGGAAGGACGACAGTGGAAGCAGGTTAACTAACCGTCGCCATTCCTGGCAGACACAACTCATCCCCCGGCCCAACTGTTTGGCTAGGATAAGAAAGTGTCTTGAAAAGACAATGCGCGAGTCCGGTGCCTCTACTTGCTTTTTACTCGACTTGCTTACCACCACTTGCAACTAAAATGACAGAAATGGGGCTGGGGTTTTAGGGGTTTAGGTGATAATCCCCAACCCCTCCGCATGCCAAAGTACCAGGAGGGCCCATGACAGATCAGGCGCTCAGCGGATGAATGAAGAGGTACAGAAGGCTCAACTGCCCACAGAAGTAAACCAACAATGTCTAACATTTTTTGACAAGCTCGTGTTCCAAAGGGTGGGGGTAGGGGAACGGGAGGTTTGCTTGCCTACATGCACTGGGGTTCAATCATAGGCGATAGTTCCTGGCTCCAAGATTGAACGAGGATGGTAACCAGCGGGGGAGGGGGAGGGGGGAGGACTCAGGCGTACTGCCGCCTCAACTAAAGATGTCATGTAGGTAACCAATGTAGGATATTGAGTAGTAGTTGTGTAGCCCCACTTGCCAAACTCCCTTCCTAGTGGATGGTCCATGCAGCCACCAGTCGCCACATTGTCAATCAGATGGCTGTATAAATAACCAAGCATGATGTTCAGGGACACTGGACCCGGTTTCCAGCAGGTGCTGCTCCCCACCACTAGACAGAGTCACAGAGCCTTCCCGGGAGTGATAGTGGTGTCTGCTCTTATCAGCATCCCTATCACAGCCTCGAGCTGTTCTTCCCTATACTACTAAAGCAAACAGCGGTCCTCGCTTGGGGCCCAACAGAAACCGGGTGCCTCCGCGCAGGACCGGTGACGGGCAGTGCCAAAGGGGGAACCGGTGGATCAGGGGGTGACGGCCGGAAAAATGCAGGCGCACGGGCGGATGAGCATGCAGTCGTGGACTTGGATGGCCGCGCGCGTCGCGAGCAGGCACCGAAAAGGAGGGCACAGCGGGAACGGACGGGCCCATGAGCGGACGTGACCGGCCCAACGGGCACGCACGGAGGGGGATGGGAAAGCGGTCAATGTGCAACGAAACGGGGGCGGGAAATCGGCACAGGCAGAGTGTGACGCCCAACTTCACGCCCAGCGCGACTTCCTGATCGGAGTGGGATGGAGGCTCGGAAGTGCGAAAAGGGGGTGTGCCAAGGATTTTAGGAAAGTGGGTGTGGAGTCTCTGGTCGAAACTGAGATCTCCGGTGGCAAGTGTAGGGACAACGGTGCAAGATGGTACGCGAAGATCGTGTCTGGGATTATCGTCTCTGCCAGTTGCGTCGCTGTGGTCGATTCCTCATCTGGTGAACTAGTGGGTCGTGGTCACCGTGGCTGTCGCGCGGTTCGAACAGTTGTCGACACCGCTCGGCTGCGGCTCGGGTTTGCCGGGTAATTTCCAAAGCTCGATACGCCTGGTGCCGCAGGCACTTTTCACACGATGTGTGGGGCCAATAGTGGGCTATGGAATTCCACGGTACCACTGGTTGCTAGTGATATGGAAGGAGGAGGTGGAAGGGACTCCGAGGGAAATTGGTACTAATAACGACGAAGCCCGGAGATATGTAATATTGAGTGTTGTTAGTCTCCGGATAGTCTGGTCCCCTAGGATCGTTAGTTATGGCCCAGTGAAAGTCTCTCGCGCACAATCGATCGTTCTCCGTCAAACAGGGGAATTCCGGGCTTCTCAAGTTTCCTCGCCATCTGAGATGTTCACCCTCCCAGTATTTGCGATACTCCGGGTCCCTCAGGCTTTCACGATCGGTGATCCAAAAGGGAATTTCTACAGCCATATCCGACTAGTGAACTCGGTTTCCCACATCCCTTATAGTGAGCCAGGGTCCAGGTCGACTTATGCAGACGCGCGCGTACGCTGCGATTCGGTTTTCTCGAGATCGTGGTCGTACGTGAGCATGCACAGGAGCGAAAGTGGGCCGGGATCGGATTTCTCGTGTCGATGTATCAATTGTGTCCTACATGCATGCAACTATCCTACCCATGTTATTTCTGGTGAGACCCAGTCATTTCATTCACACCCATGTCATTCAGGTGACGAAGGAAAAGAGAAGGGGAGGAGGGGGGGCATTTGTCCAGGCATCGAGGGACAACACATCACAACACTCTCGGTGATCTGATGACGATCAAAGGCTAACAATTAAATCCAAAACATCCATAGCGAGGGTTTTTTATCAGACCCGGGATTGTTGCTTGACACAGATGGATGCTCGACATAGATGGATACTAGAAAGTGACAAAATAATTAAGCATGCATCTCAGGACAAGATAAAGGAAAAAGGGTTTACAATTTCACATCCATGTCATGCATACACATGAAGCAAAGGCAACAAAAAAAATCCAAAACGATTTACAAAGAAAGTCCGAGAGGGCCGCAACAAGATCGGCCAAAGTAGAAATCAAAATTATACAGATAGTTGGAAGAAGAGACTTCATCCCACACATAGTTGCTCTCTCTCTCTCTCTCTCTCTCTCTCTCTCTCTCTCTCTCTCTCTCTCTCT
>BFEA01000562.1:46985-68511 GCA_003427395.1 Chara braunii | reverse complement strand
TGCAACTGTATAGACCCCACTTCGTGAAATGTTGGCACAGAGGGCTCTTGTTGATTTGCTGGCCCGCCTTCACTTAGGGCGGGCACTAGGCTTGCTGGGGCCTTAGCCCAGAACATGTACATCATGGCAAGGCCCCTACTTGAGGGCTCAATCCTCACACCGTAGTCGAAAATAAATAAAATGATTAAAATCCAAATGCAAACTAACCATGTGTCTGCAGTTTGTCACGGCCTGAGTTTCAGTTGTTCTGTGAACTCAGGCTGCCATTTCAGACACAGACTGCAGTTCTGTATGAGCGGGTCAGTTGCCAGCGGGACCACCACATCCGTCAGTGCCGTCCCAGGCCCCACCGGTCCACTAAGAATTCTGCACATACCCAATACCTTGGAGTATGCAGTTGGTTTGGTGCAAATGTTTTTTTATGAGCAAAACCATATTTATTTATGTTATAAACTTTTAGAATCAAAATTTAGATTCTTTTCCCCGGGGAAAAAAATCCTGGATGCGAAGGGACCTGGTTTTGCCCGGAATCGATCATCCCGAGAAATTGGAATTTAAAATCGCCAAAGCTGGTAAACCCTTCTCCAAGGATGAGTGGATTGCCAAGCCCCTACTCGAAAAGCTGGCATTGTGGAAAGACCAACACACCCCACTAATAGGCAGGTCCCTTGTAATAATTAACGCGGTTCTTGCTTCTCTCTGGTACAGATCGGTCATATGGGCAGTGAGCAAACAGATGCTGCCCTCGCACCAACACCAGGTGGCAGCATTCCTATGGAGGGGCAACTACGCGCAACAACATGTGATCAGCAGGGTGGGCTGGCTGGGAATCGGTGATCCAGCCAAAGTCCAGGGCCGGATTTGGGATTATTGGCCCTTCTTCCCAACTGATGGCGCTATTCCTTTTCTTTTCTTTTCTTTTTTTCTTCCTTTTTTTTTTTTTGGCAAAACAGCCACGGAGGCAGCTTGAGTTGCTGGTAGGAGCAGTCACTCCAAGCTGGTTCGGGGGAGGCTGCATCTATTGGTGGGGAGCAGCACCTGCTGGGAAACGGGCCCAGCATCCCATCTTACAAATGTCACAGGATACACAGTAATTATACATATAGGCCGCCTGATGCAGGCGTAAATTCTCCACCGTATGGTGCTTATGGTGTGTATGTTTCAATGTATATGGTTCAGTGGTTTAGTGATGACTGTTGTTGCATTTAGCAGCATTAGTAATACTGTACTAAGTCCTAAGTCGTAGTGTTTGAGCCGCATTTAGTGGTGCCATATTTCTGTATTGAATCCCAACATTTGAATACTGGTATATGAACTCTGTTTGTAGTGTGTGTGATGTGTATGTTTCTAAGAAAGGATGCGATGCGATCTATGGCTGCATTTAGCAGCATTTGGCAATGCTATTCTGAGGTCTAGCACTCAGTGATGTATTGAATCCCAACCACTGATGCATAACCACTTTCTTCGGTAGCAGATCTTCCTGCAATTGATCAAGAGCCTCCTCTTTTTTTTCCTTTTTTTTTTTTTTAATTAATGTAATTTGGACCATTTCTCGATTTATGCGTGTCATCCTTGCGCAGGGGCCATGCTAATCTTCTCTGTATTGCTCCAATTTTAACAGATGTCCCGAAGGACACGGCCTCCTCTCTGCCCCACTGCTGCCTTGGAGAGCACTCGCACTTGAGCACCTGGCTAGGCTGGGCCCCCCTACCCCCTACCCCCGGTTTTTGTGGCTGGAGACCAATCCCCTGCAGAGCCACGAAGCTCAACGAAAACGATAGCCACAGCAGACGCAGAAAAAACAAAATCAATATTAGAACAGTTGAAAGGAATAGGTGGCAGGTCATGGCCTGACATTGTATGTATTCAAGAAACTCATCTTCACACTAGGGCTCACAATATAGTCTGGCCTTTTACTAAGATCAGTGCGCATTCACCAAGAAGTGGATCAGCAGGAGTTGCAATTTGGATACCGCTGGAATCTCGAGCACAAATTGTTCAATGGGAATCAGATAAGGAACAGGGTTGATGGATATCTGCTATCCTCAAGATTGAATCAGATTCTATATGTGTAATAAACGTATATGGCCCGAATGAAGTGGAAGAAAGAATCAAATTTTTTCAAGACATTAGAACACATATCCCGACCGGAATACCCTTAGTTATGGCTGGAGATTTCAACGCAGCCCCGGATAGATGGCTAGATCGTTGGAAAACTCCTACTCCATGCCCTCCTTATATAGAGGAAGATGAGATTATAATTCAATCTTTATGTGAAAATGAACGTCTTTTTTACTCATACCGAAGAATCTTCCCAAGGGAAAGAATATTCACATGTTTACGCAATCAAAATAACCATCTACAATCCAAATCAAGAATAGATCTGATCCTGATGTCTGAAGATCTAGAAAGATCTCTTATAGGGGCAGCAATTATACCAAAAAGACCATGGGCTGGTGCAGATCATAAAATGTGCTCAATACTCCTATCCTTCAAAAGAAACCAGATCAGGGGAAAGGATTCTATAAACTAAATACATTTTTGCTAAAATATGACAATTTTAAAAAATACCTAGCAGATGTATGGGAATACTGGCACTCAACGGAAGAAAAAGAAGATTCCTTTATTTTTTGGTTCAATAATGGATTAAATTTTCTTGCAAAAAAATGTAATGATTTTTCAAAATTACAAGCAAAAAATAAACATTTGCAAGAAATACAAATTCAAGAACAAATTTTTAATTATGAATCTCAAGATTCGGGATCTTCACAAAAAACTAATGTACAAGAACTTAAGAAACAACTATTGTCATTTGCACAACATCGCTGGCAGGGCCAAATAATCAGGGGTAAATTGAAGAAATTCAGGACAGAAGGGCAGATGGATACATCCTTTTTTGCAATAGCCCAATTACGAGCCAAACGCTCTTATATTGATAATTTATATAAGCACGAAACTCAGAGGGAGCCTTTGGCACCTGCATCCTCCGCGGCCAGTTTGAAAGTTGCTTATGATTTCTTTAAAGAATTGTTCAAATCATCCAAAGACACTACCCGCATCCAAGAAGATGATCTAGCTACTTCTCTTTTTTTAGAACCACTATTCCAATCTATTACGGACGAGCAACGTGAACATCTAGAAAAACCAATAACTAAAGAATAAATTTGGACAACCTTAATTCAGATGGAAGAGGACAAAACACCGTGAGTAGATGGTCTGCCCAAAGAATTTTGGGAAGCCATGTGGCCCATCCTGTCACCGGATCTGATGAAATACTACCATGAGGTGTGGGAAACAGGGCAAATGGAAGAGTCTGTCAGTCAATAATTCTTACCCTATTATACAAAAAGGGGGATAAATCCAATATCAAAAATTATAGACCAATCACTCTACTTACTGTAGTATACAAATTACTCGCTAAAGCTCTGGTCAATCGCATGATCCCAGTAATGGTAGATATAATTCATCCCTAACAAACTGGATTCATAAAAGATCGACACATACAAGATAATATCCTCCTAATCAATGGAATGGTCAAAATAGCACGATAGACCAAACAAAACGCAACGGTTGTTTTTATAGATTTTGAAAAAGCATATGATCATATGGATTGGCGATTCCTGGATGCTTGTTTGCATAAACTAAATTTTGGACCCAACATGCGTAGATGGGTTGAAATTCTACATATAAATGTCACTACACGTATTCTTGTAAATGGGTTGCTGTCTCCTGAAATCTGTCTCCAAAGGTGACCCCTTTTCTGTTTGTCATTGTAAAGGAAGCCCTGGGTCTCAACCTTAGAGCTAATCATAATATCAAACGATTAAGCATTTCAGGAATCCCGGGAGAAGCAATACCAATAACCTCAATGTTTGCAGATGACCTTACAATAATAATAGAAGCTTCAGAAACAAATATGGAAGAAATAAAAAATCTTTTGGACAAATTTTCTAAACTTTCAGATATGGTAGTCAATTGTGGAAGTAAAACGCAAGGATGGTGGATCCACTCAAATGGAGGACGTCCACCTGAAACCCCAGGGTACAATGGTTGCCATTAGAAGCCCCTCTGAGAGTTTTGGGTGTATCATTAACGACCACTGGCAAACCCACAACTAATGATGAATGAATTTCAAAACCCGCAATCCTAAAGATGAATCAATGGAAGAATCAGCATACCTCTCTTCTAGGGAGGGCACTGATTATAAATAATGTGGTTTTCGCATCAATTTGGTACAAATCAGCAATTCGGGCAATCAGCAAACCAGGAATTAAACATCTCTTAAAACAAGTGACGACATTCCTCTGGAGAGGAGATCATGAACTTCAAAAGGTAATTCCTAGAGTGGCATGGTCTACCCTTATCCAACCTAAGTCCAGAGGAGGGCTAGAAATTTTAGACCCTACACTACAGTGTCAAGCTTTATCTCTTCAATGGATGATTGACCTCATCTTCGGTATAGACAAGCCGTGGCAACCACTAGCCCTACAACAAATCAGGAATTTGGCACCAAAGGCACCACCTGAGGTTCATCCGCTTACCAAGGTAGAAAACATATTTTGGCATATCTCTCGTCCTTCCGCACATTTGAGAAATGAAAGGGAAAGAAATGCAACCCATAGAGATCTTACCCTAGATAATCTATGGGTATCTCTTATGGAAGTATGGAGGAAACTACCACTACCCAACAAACCTAAACCCACACGCTTTGAGGAAATTTTGAGGCAACCTCTATTTGGTAACAAATGGATTACAAACGAAAATAGTTGTGTGTATAATAGTTTCACTCCTCCTTGGTCCCAATGGGTAAAAAAAGGGGTCACACGGATTAAAGACATTTGGGATTTACAAAGGAAAAGATGGAAAAATCCAAATCAACTCAGGAAAATAATTACTTACGCCCACAAATTGGACCAGAACTTGGATCGCATAACGAACTCCATTCCTTTGAAATGAGTCAAAGAATTGAAAAATGGTGTAAAGTTTCAAAAATGTGATTTTGTTACAATTACACAAGATCCACAAGATTGGAAGGTTGGGCAAATAATGAGTTTACTTGAGAAAGGAGCTCTAGTAGCTTTGTTCAAAATAACAACAAATCATCTGCTCATTGAGACACCGGATAACCAGGTTGAGTTCTTTCCATTCAACGAAATGTTTAGGATCAGAGTCATTTTTATATCGGCAACCACTGGATGGAGAGCCTTCCATCCAAAATGTCCTATTACAGAACTACCCTTTGATCCGGATGAATGGGTATGGCAGACGGGTACAAGAAATAAACCACGTACTCTACAATCCCTAACAGTTAAGGCAGCATATCGTCTGCTTAGACCTAGGGTAGATGTGGCATCTATAATAAGAGACCGATGGACCAGGCATTTGAACATAGACATACAAAGTATCAGAAATATAAAATTCTTTAATCAACTAAAAAAAAGGTCTGCTAAGGTCTCATCATTACAATGGCAAATAATTCATCGATGTCTTCCAACAAATGATTGGCTTATCAATCGTACCAATCTAGAGCAACGGGGTCTGGCGCTTCCATGGTGTAAAGCATGCCTATCCGTTTTCCCAAACAAGAGAATCAGAGAAACAATTGAGCATATATTCATCCAATGCCCCGGAACGGTGCTATTATGGAGAAAATGGGACAGTATATGGAGAACACTGACAGGATTTGACTGACCTTGGGATTGGAAAACCATCCTACTAGGGCAATGGGAACCACAGGATATGCAACTTTCTAGAATTTCATAAGAACCTGTTCGAAATTGGTCGGAAAGCTATTCTATGGGCATTATGGTACAAGAGGTGTGTTTATGAAAGAGAAGATGTAAAACTTGAAGGTAAGGAATTTGCTGAACTAATCATTCAATCTGTACAGACAGAAATAAGAGCACATTGGTCAGTAGAACGATCAAAAATACAACAGCTCCATCAAAAAAAAGATATAATCAAATGTATTCAAAATTTCAATCAAAATTGGCTGGGAAGGAATGAAGGAGGGAGTTTGGGAGAAGTGAAATGGCCAGGGAAGGAAGAACAGGGGGAAAATTTCAAACGAGACTTCCTCTTGAGCTTCAAAGACTGGTTTTCGCTCCCTCCAGGAACCACACTCAGATCTCCAGAATGTTTTCCTGATCCTTTTCCCCCGTCAGAATTAGCAATGGTGGATTCACAATGGTATCCTCAATAAAGTAATTGTTGGGCTTTCTGTTTAGACCCTTTTTAAGAGGATAATTTTTGCTAGGTTCAATAGTCATAGTTGGCGGCCTAAGTTGGCTGAAGAGGCAACCTTTATCTTCACATATTTCAATAAAGAAACAAGGTTATGTAAAAGGGACGCTGGACCCGGTTTCCAGCAGGTGATACTCCCCACCAATAGATGGAGTCTCTACCTAGGTGTTAGTGGTGTCTGCTCTTATCAGCAACACTAACATTGGTAGGGTTTTTTCTAAACAAAAAAAGAAAAAAGAAAAAAAAAGGCTGCCAGGAGGGACATCCCGAAGGACCCATTCTGGCCTACCTTGCTGAAAATTTGGCGAAAGCTCCCCCTCGCTGACAAGATCCCCCCCTCAACCCTCAAGAGGGGAGGAGGTTTTCAGATCAGACAACCTCTATCGGGGAATAGATGGATTACCAACTCCCACAGTGGAGTCTTCACCAGCACTGATCATCCATGGAAAGTGTTTTTTTTTTAACCAGCGATGGAAAGGTTGGGTTAAGCAAGGGGGTACCAGAATAGGCGACATATGGCATCAACAGCAGCAGGGAGACTGGATTATTCTGGAGAATGTCAGGGAGAAGGTAAGGTATTGCCACAATCTGGGGGAGGCCTTGGACACCTTGGTGTTCTCGATCCCCGTAGACTGGGTACATATCCAGGACCTCAAGAAAGGCCCTATTGTGAAGGAGGGGTAATGGGCTGGCCTTACTACCCTTAGTGGAGAACCGGGCAAGGCTGGTAATGTGATTGATATCCACTCACTGACAGACACAAGTATCTTGATTAATGTCTTCTCAATACTCAGCAGCAACAGACTTACTAGGTCCACCCCGGATGCACAGATCTCAGAATTTCCCGATCAGGGTGCTCCGGGACAAGAACCTTAAAGTTTGGGTCGCATTCTTCCCAGAGAGCCCCCTGTAGTACTTTCCCCCTTTGACCCGGAAATGTGGGCCTGACCCCGGAAATGTGGGCATGGACGTCCTCACACAGGAGAGGAGGTAGGACAGTCACCATCCACCTCCACACAATACAGGTCATGTCCTTATACAGGATGCTGCATCCCAGAGTTGAAGGAAAATCTGACTCACATGTGGATGAGACCCTTAATGTGGGGAGGGGGACGATCTGAAGTCAATCAAATGGTTCTCCGAGGTCAGGCCAAAGCCGGCCAAAGTGGCCTCGCTGCAATGGCAAATCGACCATCGCTGCCTCCCGACCAATGATTGGCTGATCGACCGAGCATTGCTGGAGCAACCGGGTCTGGCTCTGCCATGGTGTAAACGATGAAGCTTCCCCGCCCCGCCCGGAGCACATCTTCATGCAGCGTCCGGGCTCAGCCTGGGCATGGAGATGGTGGGA
The DNA here is from genome assembly GCA_003427395.1 of Chara braunii. Classification (NCBI taxonomy): domain Eukaryota; kingdom Viridiplantae; phylum Streptophyta; class Charophyceae; order Charales; family Characeae; genus Chara; species Chara braunii. Next base: position 60,917 of record BFEA01000562.1, on the reverse strand, counting down.
CCGAATTTGGTCCCAGCAAGGGATGGATCAACCATGGCCCTGGGGCTGGAAGGAGATCTTGTGTGGGGCGCGGTCACCGACCCAAGACATGCCTTTCATTTTAAACATGTATGATGATGTGGGAAGAAAAGCCGTCCTTTGGGCTATCTGGCTCAGGCGCTGCATACTGGAAATGGATTATGTGCGCTTGGAAGGGAACGACTTCACAGAGATAATCAAACAGCACATTGAATACATGCGCAATGGGGAATCGTTCAGGCAAGGATCGCACTTTTACACAGAAAATCAGATATCCAAACACAAATAAAGCAATTCTGTAACGACTGGCTGTGGTGGGACCACCCGGACCAGGGGGGCTGGTTGGGGGAGGTACGATGGCAAGGAGGGCTGGGCAATGATGAGCAAGCACTGATCACAAGGGACTACAAGCTACCATTCATGAATGGACGACGGTGGATAGCTCAATCCAGCTGCAATCTCCAATTGGGTTCAGCGACCCCTTTCCCCGACACCCTCTTTGAATTCTTCTTTGGTGAATTTGCAGTGGTATGAGGCGGTGTAGGGGGATATTGACTGCTTGTTTGATTGCTGTCAATCTGGTGGTTCCCTTGGGAGCTCAAGAGGCGGTCCGGGAAGAGCTCGGAGAGGGGGTTTCCAATCTGAGTTCATCCTGAGCCGAAACCGGGTAATGGCCCCGGGATCTGTTTGTACTGTGTATCTGGGACACTGGACCCGGTTTCCAGCAGGTGCTGCTCCCCACCAATAGATATGAGCCGTCAGCGGGTGAGTGCTACGGGAGGATGCTCATATCACCCCCTGTGGCATAGCCAGATGATGTTTTTGGGAGTTTCAAAATGTGCAAGTCTAGCGGGGGTCTAAAACTGCGCCAGTCATTACCCACCGTGGGGCTTGGCAGATTTAGGGTTGCCTTTTTTGCTCCATTTTTTTTCGGGAACTGCTAAAGTTGCCTCTTCTGAACATCGGGTGTGACTCCAACGTAGTTGCCCCCCCCCCGCCACCAAAGAAAAAGGCCGGGGTGCTCGGAATTGGGCACATCCCTCTTCCCCCCTTGCCCCCCCCCCCCCCCCCCCCCCCCCCCCCCCCCCCCCCCCGGAAAAGCATCGCCTTGGCAGGGAGACCTGGTAAAGAGGTTGATAGGAGCACGCCTCATTAGCAGGGTCCCAGTTTTCGATGGCTCCCTCATTCTATTGGTGGGGACCACCACCTGCTGGAAAGCGGGTCCAGCGTCCCTTATTACATTTTACAATGCATTGCAGCGCTGGCACCATCGACAATTCAGACTCAGTTTTGTGTCGTGAGTGACCCCTGCGAGACTGTGTTCCACGTTTTGGGTCCTTTATAGCCCCTTATGCCCGTCTCACAAACAAAAAGCCATTTTCCTATTGATGTCCTCCTGACCCCTTTCAGCAATGAACAATAAGACTGTGCAAAGAAGAAGAGCAAAAGCATTGAAATCCCTATAAAAGTATAGACACAGTACAATGTTCAGTTTGCTTCTCCGTCTTTCGTCCTCAATACGCTTCTCTCGCCATCTCGATGTATCTTCTGTCTACTGGCTTGCTTGTCCCCACTCCACCGCTAAACCAGACACGATGTCACTCTCCAAGTGGACCTCTGTGTTACAGTCTGCGACTTCACACGGGCCTCCACAGGCCCGACACACCGGTTCAGGGGGACCCAGGCCGGCCTAGCCAAAGGCCAGGCCTTTTTCTCCCGGTAGGCCCTATTAGGCCACTGGTTGGACCCAGGTATTCAGCAGACCCAGGTCTGGCCCAAACGACAAACCGTTTGGGCCTGGCGGCGCTCTTGAGGCTGCCGCCCGCCGGTCTGGGTTGAACGGCTATTTTCGACGGTTCAGCCCACGGCGCAGGAGGCCAGCATTGAGGCCGACCGGCCGCCGGACGGTACTTAGGCCGGTCCAGCGGCCATTCCTGCATTCTGGAGCAGCAGCCCTTGGAGAGAACGCTGCGCTATTCTGTTTAGGGCGCAGCGCTACTGCAGTAGCGCGAGGTTAGCGCTAGACTGCAGTTCGGGATAGAGAGCAGCGAGAGACTTACCTGGTACTTACCTGTGGCGCCATAGCTTCCGCGGATTTCGACTGCAGAAGGCTTCAAGGCACCACCTTGCACCTTGCAGGTAGGGTTTCAAACCAGGATAGGGTAACGAGGACACTCCTCCTCCCTACCTCGCCATCTCTCCCTCCTCCTCTGCTATCTCCTCCTCATCTCCATCCTCTTCTTCTTCAGACTTCTTCTTCTTCTTCTTCTTCAGACTTCTTCTTCTTCTTCTTCTTCAGACTTCTTCTTCTTCTTCTTCTTCTTCTTCTTCTTCTTCTTCTTCAGACTGGAGACTTGATACGAGTTGGACAGAGATCAGTGTTGGACTTTGGTGGTAAGAGGCTGTGATACTTACCGGATTTGAGACTTGGAGATTGTTGGGATTGATACTCGGCGGCATCACAGATTGGACACCGGTTACATTAGGACTCTGTACCTCCGACATTGGTTACTTATTGTCCACGACATTTCGATCTTGTTCGATGACATTTTGGACTACCATATCGGGGACCTACTGGATTCTATCTCGGTGACATCTGGCGCTGCCTACATCTCCCACCTCCTTCGTCTCTCCTCCCACCTTTCATCTGTGAATGGTTGTACGGGGCCTGAGCATCGTCTATGATTGGCGCAGACCCCACCATCTCACGATTGCTTGTGTGTTGAGTGATATCTGTATGAGTTCAGTCTATGTGAGTCAGTCCATTTATCAGACTTCCGCTGCATACATGCTCACCCTATATTGGTTGATCTTTGGTTCTGCTCATACTTGTTGAAGTATTCACTACTATGCAACATCTGTCTACCCAGGCCTTTTTTTATTGTATAATATATATAATATATAACCACGAGGAAGTCTGCCTGTTGGTTAACGGCCATAGCTACATGAAGAAGAAGACTCCAAAAGGAGGAGAGAGACTGACATTCATCCTCCAAGACTATATTCTGTTTCCGCTTGTGCTATAGAGAGACTGTGGCACTTGTGTTGGAGAGAGGTCAACGGATGAGTCTCAGAGGGAAAGTCACTATAGCATGGTGTGCGCTGATTGAAATAGAATAGAAATGGGGCCACAGTTTATTTGAATAAACAGGCCTCTGGAGGGCTACAGTGATAGATAGATCGCTGTAGTCTGCTCGCTCTGGCCAGACCTTTCTCTAAGGCATAATTTAATTTATTTCCAAAGGGTACGAAGTCGGTAGATGTCGAAGCAGCCAACGACTGCTAACTAGTTAGTCTCACCTGAATAGAACGCCCGGTCATTATAGCTGCATTTGGCCCAACTTGCAGTCCAGACGCAGCTATAATGACCGGGCGTTCTATTCGGGTGAAGACGGTAGTTAGTCTCACCCGACCGCCGACGGAATCGTACTGTGGTCATGATTTGAGAAGGACTTTTTTTTTTTTTTTTTTTTAAAGAAAAGGAAACTACATGCTGCTTTACGAGACAGGTGTTGTCATTTCCTACAGTAGGCCTATCAAAGACTACCACAATAATGCTGGAACTCGAAATGACGATGCCTGTCTTGTAAAGCAGTATGTAGTTTTCACTGTTTTCTTCTTCAATCATCACCACATTGAGACAATGAAGCTATGGTGACTTTCCCTCTGAGGCTTATCCCTTGACCTCTCCAACAGAAGTGCCACAGTCTCTGTATAGCACAAGCAGAAACAGAATATAGTCTTGGAGGATGAATGTGCAAGGAATATGAGTGCGAGCGATATACATAAAACCAAGTTGCGAAATCACACAGCTGAACAAGTAGTCGTGTCCCAAGCAAAGAGTACAAATGCACCGAGAAAACCATCCATATAGAGCAATACAACGAAGTAATGAGCCAATGTCCAAGCCCGTAGGCCACACCAACACAGTATCCAAAGTGGCGCTCTCCTGTCTGGCGCTTGGCGCCCAGCCTACTCTACCTGACTAGCCTACCTACAGCCGGTTCACGCAACAGGATCACGCCGACTCTCAAAGACCAATTTACATGACTGCCAACATAATCGCCGACCTCTCTTCATGTACCAGGTACGTTTGTCGTCACCCTCAATCAGACCTTGATTACCCCACACAGCGCCTCCTTCCCTGAAGACCACCTGATCATCCGCTGTACCCCCTGGAGCCCAGCAGCCCGGCTATGGCTGCCTGCGCCCCGCTGCCCTGCAGTGCCCCACTTCACCTCTCGCACCCCGTCAGCGCCCTTGGCAGCAGCGCAGCATCAAGTGAGAGCGCAGCAGCACTTCCGCATTGCCAGCGCTGGCCAGAATGCCTGGCCTGGGCTGCTTCCTTCCTTTTGTGGAAGTGGCAGCCTCCTGGATGCTGYGTGTGGCCTGGCTGGAAGCTTCYAGTAGCTTCYGGTTGGGTCCCAGACCCTGTGCCCAGGCCCGAGACTACAGTTGAGGGCCTGGGCCCTTTGCAGTTAGGCACGGCCTGAGTCTCCGGACTTGGGCTGTTTGCTGCATCTGTGCAGGGCTCCCCGGCAGGTGCGTTGGCACTACTGTTTTTGCAAAGGCCGAAGGTTCGCTTCCCAATGTATCGGCCCTGCTTTGTGTATGTGTGCCCAGGCGCAACTGTCAAGGCCTGGGCCAACTGTATGACGCAGCAATGTGAGGCTCACGCGTCTTCCCAACCAACTGGCGTGCTGCGAGAGCCTGGATACCCACATATCGAAATGTCGAATTTTGCCTTTGACGAATATTCAGGCCCGCCTTCACTTAGGGCGGGCACTTGGCTTAGTGGGGGCCTTAGCCCAGAACAATGTGATGTCTGTCAGGGTCCCTTGAGGGCTTGTTCCTCACAAATGCTAGTCTCTCTCCTCCTTTTGGAGTCTTCTTCTTCAGGTCGCTATAGCCGTTAGCCAACAGGAAGGCTTCCTCCTGGTTACCTCTTTCTGGTCTCCACGACAGACCCACCTCTGTAAGGCGCTAGATGCATACCTATCAGCACCATCAAAACTGTTGGATGAAGAACAACGAGCAGATGCAACCACTGGGCTCGCTCTCTGCAGCAGCTATGGCTGAGCACTCTGTGCGTAAGCTTCCTGTTCCCTCACGCCTTGGGGCTCTGCCTCATATCTCTCCTCTTCTCTTACTCTAATCTATGATGCATCAGCATCTCTTACTGGATACAGCTACCACTTCATCTCTCACTCTCACCCTCACTCTAGCTATGGCAGAATCATGCTCTCTCTGCTCGCCTTCTTCTTTTCACAGTGCTAGCACACTGGCTCCCAGCTGCACTGTGTGAGTGCAACGCAGAATGAATAGCCGAGACTGGGAAGGCCAGTGTTTTGTATTGTGGACGGAGCTGGGCCTGCCTCAAGTTGCCTTCTCGGATGGCTGAGATCTCCCAATCTGTTCAGCTGATAATTTGTCGCAGCCACAAAAAAAAAAAAAAAAAAACGCAGCCAGTGTGTGCGCGGACCCAGCTGGCGTTGGAAGCTTCCAGAAACTATTGCTGAGCCTTTGGATTGTGTGTGATCTGCGGCCGAGACTGGCTTCTGGGAAAATCTTTGACTCTTTGACTTCTTGATCAGGTAGGGCCTGACCGTTGTGTTTCCTAGTGCGAGGATTGAGCCCCTCGCAAAGGCCATGCATGCCTTCCAGTACCACTAAGGGGCCTCCAGCAAGCACTGCCCGCGCCCTGAGTGAAGGCGGGCCTGCATTTGCCCTTCAGCCAATTTCTATGGCCCTGTGGAAGCCAGCCAGTTACTGGGCGCCAGTTGGTTACAGGGCACCCGCTGCAGTGACCCCGGGACATTGTGAGCCTCCGTGGCTCCTCCAGGCTGCGATGTGGAATCAGGCCTTTCGGTCAATGGGAAGGCAGTGAGTGCATGAGCCACAGTTGGGCAAGCCTAACTGCTTAGGTCCCAGGCGCAGACTCTTTGGGCCGACGTCAAGCTACTGGGAACTCAGTCGCCAGGCCCAGACATCTCATGCAGGGCAGCTTTCTCCATATAGGAAAGTGCCAGCACCCAGCCAGACAATTCGGGCTTCGCATTTCCTTGTGGCCATGCTGCTGGACTGGGTGCTGGGTGGCTGCTGGGGCGAGGCTGGGGCGCACGCGGGCACTACTGAGGTGAGGGTGCTGTCTGCGGGCTGTGGGCGCAAGGCAGCCATAGCCGGGCTTGCCTTGCGAATGCTTGTGTTGGCGATGGTGGTCTTCGGGCACAGGAAGACGCACACTGTGGAGGACACGGTGGTGAGGGGGAGAGAGTAGAGAAACGTACCTGATGTGTATGCGGCAGTCTGCACGGGCGACTTCTTCATGTACATGGCTCTTCGACTGGAAGTGATCACTGGTTGCATCGTCACTAGTGGTAGGCTAGTATAGGTTATTAGTAAAGGTAGGCTGGGCGCTGAGCGCCAATCAAGAAGAGCGACATTGGATACATTGTTGGTGTGGCAAGAAGGGGCTGACATTGTCATTTGATTCATTGCATTGAAATTTGAAACTCTTAATTGGCATGTATCTCAGTGCATTATGCTCTCTGCTTGGGACACGACTATCCGGTCTACAATGTGATGTTGCAATTTGGTTTTCTGTCTGTCGCTCTCGCTCATTTTCCTTGCGATTTGGTATTGGAGCTGGTTCAGATATCGCCTCACTGGCGCTGGTGTTTGAGTTACTTGGTGAGTTGCTGTGAGTTCATCGCAATGAGGATACTTAAGTGCTGGCTTTGGAATTAGTTTGAGCCTGAGTGGAGAGGATCGGGCTGGAAGGGTTTGGTTACAGCAGGTGTATCTGTGTGTGATGATGAGAGCATGCTGACATGGCACTTATGCTGAGGTGACACTGCATTGCATTGAGGGCGGTGCTGAGGCTACGACCGGTCGTCAAAAGTGCACATGGGTTCGATTGGTAAGAAATCTGTGGTTGGGGGCAGCTATGCTAAGGTGCATTGTTCCTGACCTTATCTACCCTCCTCATTCTTACCGTGAGGGAGAGAGTCTGTTCTTGAGAGTCCTCTCTTGATCAGGGGTCGTGAATGCACTCTACCTTGAGAGACAACATTTTCTTCCTGCAGGAGCATCTGGTGGGAGAGGGCCGTGCCTCTGAAGCGCCCTGGACGAAGCACGGGTCACAGTCACCATGCCAAACCATGGGAGTAGAGCACACGTGCTTTGCTGCATTGTCCTTTAGCTCTTCCTGAGCATAGAGGGGGTGTCGGGCAGGCCAGCCCTATGGCGGATCAACGAGTACCGGACCTTTGTTAAAGACAATCCGGTGGGGACATCCGACTCACGCTGTACGCGAGGATAAAAATAGTACAGTCAGGGCTGGGCAGTCTTGCACTTACCTGGGCACAGGGGTGGGCCGTGTTGCACACCAGCGGACACTGCTGCTGTTGGATGCTGTCAGGGAGGGAGATTCCAATTGGTGCTCGTTTATTATTATTAGTTTATTAAATTTATTAAACTTTATTTCCATTTTGTATTCATCTGTGCAGTTGATTTATTTATTTAGTTTAGGTGTTGACCGACTGCTGACACCTAACAGACAGCAATAGTGTAGCACTGCAGCAGTCCACTATTTCCAGTCCACTGCATTGCCGTCTGTTCCAGAATTAGTCAAAGTAGAGGTAGATCATTTGCAGTCTGTGTATTTACTGTTCACACTACCTAACGTGCTCTCTGAAGTTGGGATCGGATATTTATTTATTTATTTATTTATTTGTTGTGATGGTCAGACACTATGCTGTGGTACGCCCCATTGAGGACACTACTGAAGATCGTGGTCTGCTCTAACTGATGAGCGGAACTGGAAGTGAGGAGGAAGGTAGATCTGATGATAGGAGGGTGACACATAGAGAGGCTCGTACTAGACCTTACGTGTCCCAGGTCCTGCTACCCAGCGACGGAAGAAGATTGTGTGCACGAGGCAGAGCGCAGCATCTGGAAAGGGCTAGATAGCAGCAGCAACAGCAGCACAAGCTGTAGCGGTATCTCTAGACGCGATGGCGTCTTCTGCAGCAGCAACAAAGTCAACAGACACAGGGCACGCAGTCTGTTTCGCAGTCCCTTTCTAGCAGGTCAAGTCAAGGACCACCCACTAGCAGTTAACAGGGACCCCCACTTTTCAGCCCCAAGGTAACACCCACAACCCTGAAAAGTGCATTGGAGATGGCTGGTTCGCAGTTCAGCCAGCCACCTCAACTCACTAGGGAGGATCTTGAGATCCAACAAGTAGAGCGCATCCGCCTTCGGTTAGAAGCTGAACTCAGAGATATAGCCAGTAGAGAAAGGAGAGTAAAGAATAGAAAAGCTGGATTGGACAGAAGAGAGGCGGATCAGGCTGCAATAGAAAGGCTAGAGGATTTTGTTATAGATGACTCAACGAAGGTGGTCAAAGCAGGGATGCTGAGCATGTACGAGTATACCACTGTATATGGACAGCCGGATGGATGATATACAGTCTACCTGACCAGATACTGAAGGCCGTTTGTGGGACGGGAAGACCAGTCCCCTCCATAATAGGCAGGCCTAGTGTCAGGCCACAGCCTGTTGTCCCATCGCCGTCTATGTTACCAGCGATGTCAGGCTCCTTTGTTCCTCAGTTTGGCATACCTCTGTCAGGTGGACAGTTAGGGAGGTACACAGGCTCCAGCTTCTTCTTCACATGCAGAGGCTGCAGCTTCAGGGTAGCAGCCGGTCCAGCAACCTGTGCAGCCGCAGGTGCAGTCTGGGCCACAGCAAAGGGTCCCTAAATCTGTGTTGGCACCTCTTGAGTGCTTCACAAGCGACAAGGAGGAGGAGAATCGCAACACATGGTTGAGAACAGTTCCAACGTATGTAAGGGCCAAAATGATGCATCTCGAACAGCAACAAGAGCAGCAGCCCACCGGCGGATTGGCCAAATTGGACTCAAAGAAGTACAAGACGGCACACGAGCTTACCAGCGCCGTAGAGAAACTCGTTGTGGTCCCAAGGGAACGCTATGACCGTCAGGGCCGAAATGATGCATCTCGATCAGGAAGTGAGGATGGCTACCTTCCATCTCAAGGGTTCGACAACAAGATGGTTAGACGGTCTGGTAGCCCATCATGGCTACGGTAGGAATTTCGATGCCTGGACACAGACTCAGAATCTTGATTAGTTTTTGGAGTTGGTAGAGGAACGGTGGCATAACCCGCAACAAGCGCAGCAGCCCACCGACCCATTGGCCAAATTGGACTCAAAGAAGTACAAGACGGCACGTGAACTTACCAGTGCCGTAGAGAAACTGATCGCGGTCCTAAGGGTCGCTATGACCGTCAGATACTGCTGACCACGTATTTGTGATTTCATCCCAGATACACCAAGAATGTGCTGGTTAGCGAGGCGTCCATCGATGTGCACAACTTCTCTTCCTTTAGCAAGAGAGTCTTAGATTTAGCGGCTAGGCTAGTGAGCGTGCAACAAATGCCTGTGGATGGGAGAAAGACGAAGATCCCACAAGATTGCAAAAAGAAGGGTCGCCTCAACTGGACGGTGTACTATTTCTTGAGAAGGCAGGGAATAAAAGATTGGGTGTCATCTAGTGAGTCTTTGCATAGTTTATTTCTAGGTGAGTTTCATGATGCGACCGAACACTTCGGGTACAAGAAAACAAGCGCAAACCTAGTCCAGAGATTTTGGTGGCCCGCTATGCTTGAGGATGCAAAGCGCTATTGACTTGTCTGGTTTCCCAACGTGAACAGCCGAGGACACAAGCGCCGCTTGGATTGATAAAGCCCTCGCAAATTCTCGCTGGTCCTGGACAAAGTATCTTCATGGACTTCATGGACGCCCCCGTGACCAGCAAGACTGTCAAGAGACATATCTTTGTTATAGTCGAGCGATTCACTAAGTATGCTAGGTTAGTCGCCATGTCGGAAACTGCAAGGACTGAGCACGTAATTAAGTTCTTTATGGATAACTGGGTGCGCGATTTCGGACTCCCGAAGTCAATTGTGAGTGATAGAGATGTTTGTTTCACTAGCGAAATGTGGAAGAAGGCGGCTGAACAGATGGGCAGCCAACTCCAAATGACTTCAGGAAAACCCTGAAGCCAATGGCCAAGCGGAGCAATGAACCGTATGGTGTAGTATCTGCTTCAGCATTACATCAAACTGAGCCAAAAGGACTGGGATGAGAGACTTGCTAGCCTGTACAACAACACTGCCCACAGCACCACCGGTATGACTCCATTTCGGTTGGAAGCCTACATCAGCTCTAGACTTTCTCTTGCCTGAAAACAGACCAGCTGCGACGCCTGGCATCATTGATTTTGGCGTACAGTACAAAAAGCTATTGCAGCGGGCTGTCGAGCACAGACATAAAACTCAAGATGCTATGATAGCATTTGAGAACAGACATACACAACAGTCCACATTTCAGGTAGGAGAACGAGTCTGGGTAGGGTCAAGTGAGTTAGGACAGGAGCTCAGCATCTCTACAAAACTAATGCCTCATTATTCTGGTCCTTGGGAAGTCCTAGACATAGTTGGGAACGATCCGGATGACCCCTCTTATGTTATCAAAGTCCCTGGTCACCTACGCACTTACCCAATCTTTCATGCCTCAAAGCTTGCCCCTTTCGCTGAGACTGACCAGTTTCCTTCAAGGAGATCTATGCCGCCCCCAACCATGGATGGCCACGTGGACGTCGATGATATCATTGACCACCGGGATATGCCTGCTCAAAAGCCAGTTGGCCTCGGACGAGCGCCGAAACTGCCAAGGGAATACCGGGTCAGATTTGGGCATCATGCAGACCCAAAGTAAGATCATTGGTTCACGAAGGAGGAGCTGATGAAGACAACCCCTCAGATAGTTGCAGATTATGAATGAAGTCTTAAGTGGAAAGCTACTAAGTAGAAACATCTCAGCGGACTTTCGAATGAGCCCCTCACAAAGGTCATGCTGCCTTCCAGTACCAGTAAGGGGCCTCCAGCAATCACTGCCCCCGCCCTGAGGGAAGGCGGGCCTGCATTTGCACTTCAGCCTATTTTTGAGGCCCTGTGGGCGCCAGACAGTTACTGGGCAACAGTTGCTTACAGGGAACCCACTTGCAGTGAGACCGTGACATCGTGAGTCTTCGTGGCTCCTCCAGGCTGTGGCGTGGAATCAGGCCTTTCGGCCAACGGAACGCAGCCAGTGACAGGAGCCACGTTGCACAGTTGGGCAAGCCTAACTACTTCGGTCCCAGTCTGCTATCTGAAACTGGGCCTGGACGCAGACTCTTTGGGCCGACGTCCAGCTACTGGGAACTAAGCCCAGGCAATGGCAGGCATCTCAAGCAGGGCAGCACTTTCCATATAGGAAAGTGCCCACGCCCCAGCCAGACAATTCTGTCTTCGCATTTCCTTGCCACCACACTGCTGGACTGGGCGCTGGGCGGCTGCTGTGGCGAGGCTGGGGCGCACACAGGCGCTACTGAGGTGAGGTYACTGTCTGAGGGCAGTGGGCGCAAGGCAGCCATAGCCGGGCTTGCCTTGTGAATGCTTGTGTTCRATAGTGGTCTTTGGGCACAGGGAGACACACATTGTGGGGGACAAGGTGGAGAGAGGGAGAGAAAAGAGACCGGGACCTGATGTGTATGCAGCAGTCTCATGGGCGTCTTCTTCATGTACGTTGGTCTTTGGCTGGAAGTGATCACTGGTTGCATCGTCATTAGTGGTAGGCCAGTATAGGTTCTTGGTGAAGGTAGGCTGGGCGCTGAGCGCCAATCAAGAAGAGCGACATTGGATACATTGTTGGCGTGGCGAGAAGAGGCTGACATCCACATTTGAGTTCATTGCATTGCTCTTAATTGGCTTCTATCTCAGTGCATTCTGCTCTCTGCTTGGGACAAGACTATCTGGTCTAGAACGTGATGTTGCAATTTGGTTTTCTGTCTGTCGCTCTTGCTCATTTTCCTTGCACAAGGACCTACTGTTCACTTTTTTTGGACCCTGGGGGACCTGGATTTGACCCCTCAGGCTGACCCCACATCTACCAGACCGTTTCTGAGTCCCATCCACAGACTTTTGGCCCCAGAACTTTGATTTGCCCGAAAGCTATAAACCAAAGACTATTTAGTATTTCCCCTGCTGGTTCTACCGGTTTTGAACCTTTCTTTTCTTTTTCTTTYTTTTTTTTTTTGAAACGCAGCCTACGGTGCAATCGGGGGTGATACGAGCATCCCCCAGTAGCATCCACGGTTTGCGGCTCCCATCTATTGGTGGGGAGCATCACCTGCAGGAAAACGGGTCCAGCGTCCCTGAGTGACACAAATTAATATGTGGACCTGTAGTTTATAGGAGCATTGATTGCCCTGGGAGGCCCCAGGTAACCCAGGCTCTAGGAAAATTACAGTATGCAGATAAACAGGTGAACCTGGACACTGGTTATTGCTTTGCAGTTTGATTGCCCTGCGTAACCAGGGTTGATTATAATTCCGTCACTGAAACCGCGAAACAGTGGTACGGAACCGAGCCCCACGCTCCCCAAAGCGTTGACTGTGCCACACACATCACCAAATTGACACCAATTGGCCTGCCCTGTTCAGGGAATCAAATACAGTACTCCACGTGAACCAAGACGCTGCTCATCTTCCTGAAAACAATCCTTTCCCAGGCCAGCAGCATTGATTACCCTGCAAACTCAGGGGATGAACTGTCCAGGCTCATAATCTGTGCTAAATCCAATCCTTTTCGGCTTCTGCCTGTCCAATAAAGGCATGTTCTGCAGGTGCCAATGCAAGCTCTCTTCTCTGTTTTGCTCTGGTGACTTGCCACTGTTGTTCCCATTCACCCCTCATATGTTCTCCTGAGACCACAGGATGGCCTCCCAAGAGAGGTGGAAGCAGTGATTCTGTCAGTAGACATCTATTCTCCATTCACGCATGCCCTTGTCGTGTCCAGTCGGGATGCCTGTATGGCTGCTCAATGCACAACCAGCTGTGGCAAGATTCTTTTCCGTGGCGGAGAAGGAGATGTGTATCGGCTCCCACCCGTGTTTTAGGTGTTGTTCATTTATTTCCGCTATTTTACGTTCACCCGATGTTGTGCGAACGAATTTGTCTGTGATTTCAACCCTTGTCTGAGGCCGGGTTATTCTTTATCTCCCTCTTGGTCTCAACCCAATCTGTGTGGTATTCAGTTCTGAGGCCTTGTACGAGGCCTGCCCAGACTGGAGTGGCCGGGGCATTGACCTTCCCTATTGTTTCTTGGCATCTGCTTTTCCACACTGCCCGGAGGCAATGTGAGCTCATACGCTGAAATAGTTTCGAGTTCCCATGTTTCCCAGTTACGTGGCAGTGTAAAGCCTGCGAGTCTTGTCATGCGATCTTCAGGTGGGGTCTTTCCCGTAACAGTTCCCCACAATTGCAAAGTTCTTCCCCAAATCTGCTCAGCATGGGAACAAACGAGTAGGCAGTGTCGCATGTCTTCCACTGCCGGGGGGTCACACAAGGCACACAACTCATCTAGGCGATCCCTGCTTTGTCTGGCTCTTCTCTTATTCAGCCAATTATTTACAGGGAGAGTGAGATGGATGATCAGCCACTGCAGACTTCTGATACGAGCGTTTCTGATGGATAAAATGGAGTTCCAGGGGATTCTTCTTCTTCCTTAACATCCCCAGCGGTTCTCGAAATTTCTATCGGGCCGTCCAGCGCGGGCCCGATCGATGATAGCGGTTTTAAGTTGCACGGTCCGGTGTACTTTTGCGATGTATTCGTACGTTTGCTTACCTGCTGGTGTGTGACGATAACGATGACACGGAGAGTCTCACAGACAGAGAGAGAGAGAGAGAGAGAGAGAGAGAGAGAGAGAGAGAGAGAGAGAGGTCTCTTATACACATCTAGATGTGTATAAGAGACAGCTGCTGGACTGGGCGCTGGGCGGCTGCTGT
>BFEA01000562.1:26894-37712 GCA_003427395.1 Chara braunii | reverse complement strand
AGAGAGAGAGAGAGAGAGAGAGAGAGAGAGAGAGAGAGAGAGAGAGAGAGAGAGAGAGAGAGAGGATTCGACATCATTCGGCGTGAGCGCTTTCTAAAAAGAGACACAGATAGAGAGATTGCGACAAAGAAAAAAAGAGAGAGAAAGAGAGAGAGACGGAGAGAGAGAGAGAGAAAGAGAGAGAGGAGAAGACCAAGTTTGTGCCAGAGTTCCATTGTTTTATTTTTATTTTTATTTTCCCCCCCGATTTGGACTAGAGACAGAGCGAAACAGACATAGAGACAAAGAGAGAGAGGTACATCGACTATCATTTCAATCACTTGCCTCATGATGTGTCTTCAATTTTCATAACTTGAATGATTTTGTCTACACGCATATATTGCAAAAAGAAAATTTGGTTCAAATTCCTCACAGCTCATATGAGCTTTTTTTCCCTCTTTTTTTAAGCTTTTTTTTTCTCCCCCCTCCCCATCGAATGTCATGCTTTTCCGTTTTCGACATCCTTTCCCCAGTCTCCTCACCGCCTCTGACCTCTTCGCCGCGAGCGGAGCCGCGACGGGTCCACTTGTTTTTTTTAAATAAACGGGTGATGGCCTTGAGATATCATCATTGTTGAACTGACCGGCCCCAGGTAATTCACAATGATTTTATTCTGGTCATCTGATTGCGTGTGGATTTGAACTTGGGTGTGTATTTCAACAGTTCGTGGATGTACCAACTGCGCTAGCCTCTAGGCCCGTTGTTGCAGAGTTCCAGCGGATTCTAGGAAATGCGGCTAGGAAGATTTGCAAGTGTTTTTGCCATCTTTGGGGGTGGGTGGGTCTAAGCACTTGTTGTCTGCTTCTCAATCTGTATCCCAGCCTGGTCGCGAGGTCGATAATATTCCACCTGTGTTCGCTCCTGGCACTGTGACGCCCAACGTCACGCCCTGCACAACTTCCTGATCGGAATGGGAGTAGGCCCGAAAGTGCAAATTAGCAGGTGTGCCAAGGATTTTAGGGAAGGGGGTAGGGTTGGGGTCCCAAGTCGGAGCTGAGATCTCCGGTGTTCGGGTTCTGGGGACAGGACTAATGGGAATCAGTTCACCAACCAATCAAGACTTAGTCAGGAGGGGAATAATGCAACTCGTTTTAGTGGAGAGAAGGTGACAGAATTAGTGTGAAGCGGTGTCGATTCGAGCCCGTCGTCGTTTGAGCTTTCCACACTAAAATGGTTTGGGGGTATGCACGGGGCAGCACAAAGTTTCCACGTGTCGCCTACAGGGCTCACAAAGTTCGACATCCAACGAACAGCCTTTCAGCCGAGTGGCCGAAGCCTTGTACTCTGCCTCACTGTGAGGCCGTTAGGGAAATCTCCGTCGTCCGCAAAACGCCTGTATTGACATTCTGAGCATACAACGAGGGACCACTTGGGGGCCTTGGGGGCTATGGAGGACCAGGGGGCAACGACCAGTGCGAGATAAGGGAGGACGAGGGAGTATGGGGGGAATCGGGTCTCGACGATAATAAACTCGGAAGCTGCGAACGCCACACAGCCAGCTCCGCTTGGAAAGTGACAAGGACTGCCTATACGAGTGATCACGTTGCAGACACCCCATTACAGATCTCGAATCTCTCCTGATAAGGAAAAAGGGGCTGATAAGTCCCATGTGTAAGATAATAGTCCAATCAAATATGAAATGCCCATCAAGAAACACAAAGGAGACATACATTCATACCCACAAGACATCATCCAAACTCAATTATGATCGTGGAAGTGGCGAGGCAAAGGCTATGGCAGCAAGCAAGTGGTGAGGCAAAGGCGGCGTGGAAGTGGCGAGGCGCTGGCCACGGATGGACGGCGAGGCGCTGGCTGCTAGCAGGCGACGAGGCGCTGGCTTCCTACGGGTGGCGAGGCGCTGGTCACAAGCGAGCAGCGGGGCGCTGGCTTTTCACATGTGGCGAGGCGCTGGTGGCTTGCACACGGCGGGTTGCTGGCTGCTTCTAGGAGATGGCGCTGATGTGGCATGAGCACCCAAAAGCTGAGTGAGTGGTATACGACAGAAGTGGTGAAGTGGTCAGAGTGAGCGCTTAATGCACGCACGGAACCAGAGGCACTAGGCCAAGCCACGTCACGGGCTGACGAGGCATCTTGTCTAAGTCACAGTGGCGAGGGGAGAGTAGTGGCGGTGGCGGCTGCTCGAACAATCTCTTTGTGACTTCCACACGAAGTACTCCACAACTAATACCCCTTTAGGAGGCTGTAATGCTCAAGCGAGTTGGTGCAATGCCAATGTCGGTGGAAGAAAGTGGAGTTCGCCCCATGGAGACCGAAGTGCGTTGGACTTCGCTTGTCTACGTCATCACAGCGCTGGCCCGCATTCTCAGGAGGAAGAGCATCAAGGAGTCATCATCAAGGGAGCTGCTCATTTTTGTTTTTTTTTATTGTTTATCTTGTGCAGGTTATCCATCAAGAGCATCAAGATTATCATCATTGTCATCTCTGCGGGGAATCATCATCCGGAGTCGTTCATACTAAAGTGTATCAATTCATAATTCTGACCTGGGCTGGGGCTGGGAGATATGTATGGGGGCACATTATATCCTGGCGGAGGCAGACTAGGTCAGAGTATCAGATTTGAGGTACACCTTTTGGGGGAACTGGTTACTTCAAGGCAGAAAGGAATGGGGAGGATATCTCTCTCGTTGGGGCTCATAGGAACTCCATACTGATAGTGGGGTTCAGATCAGCGGAGGCAGTGAGAGGAGAAGAGGAGAACAGGAAACGAGGGGGGAGGAGGTGAGCACATGGAGGAGGGGGAGGGGTGAAGAGGAATAGTCATCAGCATCCTCATCATTATCCAACAATTTAGTGATCATCTCAGGGTACTCGTCAAATTTCATCATCAGAAAGGTTTTTTATGAGGATTCTTATATTATCAGATCCTAGATTTCTAGTTGGCATTCTAGCTTAGCTAATTTCCTAATTGAGCCTTTTTGTGTAATGGCCAGGTTGAGTTGGCGCTAGAACGACGCTGGCCGGCGCTGGGGCGGTGCCCTGTAACCTGCTTTAGTAGGATCTTGAGGCTTTGTATAGAGGTCTGGGATTGCCGAGGGAGGAAGGTGATCTGCATACTTGACTAATGGCTACAATCTGGCCGACGATGGTCGGAGCTGGGGTGGGTAGCGCTGCCCTGTAACCGAGCCAGAACGGGGTGTGAGACCAGGAAGAGGCCTGATTGGTGCACAGCACAGGCTCAGTTGTGATTGGTTGGTTGGAATGGATACAGGAATTTAGGGATAGGATAGTATTTGAGTGCTGGGTAGACAATCATTCTGATTAGTCATCATCTATCTCTATTTCATGATCTCAATCATCCACTCTATCATCCTGAATCATCCTCAATCATCCTAAATGATCCTCAATCATCCCAAATTATCATCAATGATCATCAATGATCATCAATCATGAATGTATTTCCATTATAAGGGACGCTGGGCCCGTTCCCAGCACGTGCTGCTCCCCACGAATAGATTGGAGCTTAAAAAAAAGAAAAAAAAGAAAAAAAAAGAAAAAAAAAAGAAAAAGAAAAAAAGAAAAAAAGAAAAAAGAAAAAAGGCCATCACCCGTTTATTTGAAAAAAAAAAGAAGAAGAATCCCCTGGAACTCCATTTTATCCATCAGAAACGCTCGTATCAGAAGTATGCAGTGGCTGATCATCCATCTCACTCTCCCTGTAAATAATTGGCTCAATAAGAGGAGAGCCAGACAAAGCAGGGATCACGTAGATGACTTGTGTGCCTTCTGTGACCCCCCGGCAGTGGAAGACATGCGACGCTGCCTACTCGCTTGTTCCCATGCTGAACAGATTTGGGGAAGAACTTTGCAATTGCGGGGAACTGTTACGGGAAAGACCCCACCTGAAGATCGCATGACAAGACTCACAGGCTTTACACTGCCACGTAACTGGTAAACATGGGAACTCAAAACTATTTCAGCTTATGAGCTCACATTCCCTCCGGGCAGTGTGGAAAAGCAGATGCCAAGAAACAATAGGGAAGGTCAATGCCCCGGCCACTCAAGTCTGGGAAGGCCTCATACAAGGCCTCAGAACTGAATACCACACAGATTGGGTTGAGACCAAGAGGGAGATAAAGAAAAACCCGGCCTCAGACAAGGGTTGAAATCACAGACAAATTCGTTCGCACAACATCGGGTGAAGGTAAAATAGCGGAATAAATGAACAACACCGAAAACTCAACTGGGACACGGGTGGGAGCCGATACACATCTCCTTCTCCGCCACGGAAAAGAATCTTGCCACAGCTGGTTGTGCAGCGAGCAGCCATACAGGCATCCCGACTGGACACGACAAGGGCATGCATGAATGGAGAATAGATGTCTACTGACGGAATCACTGCTTCCACCTCTCTTGGGAGGCCATCCTGCGGTCTCAGGAGAACATATGAGGGGTGAATGGGAACAACAGTGGCAAGTCACCAGAGCAAAATAGAGAAGAGAGCTTGCATTGGCACCTGCAGAACACACCTTTATTGGACAGGCAGAAGCTGAAAAGGATTGGATTTAGCACAGATTATGAGCCCGGACAGTTCATCCCCTGAGTTTGCAGGGTAATCAATGCTGCTTGCCTGGGAAAGGATTGTTTTCAGGACGATGAGCAGCGTCTCGGTGCATCTGGGATACTGTATTTGATTCCTTTGAAACAGTATTCACCGGTTTGCAGTAGCTGATGCAGATCCCAGGGCTCGATCCCTAGTTCCCCACCTTACCTGTGTACAGTATCGGTGTCAACCCGTAGAGTTGAACCTGCGACCTGTAATACCGCCAGTGGTAGGTAGGATTTCGTAGGTCACAGGGTAGAAGGGATTCGAACTGTAGATCTGTCGAGTAGGGGTCTAGACAGTCCAGGGGTCGTAGCTGTAGACTGTCTGAAGGGTCAAGGTCGTAGCTGCTACTTACCTGAAAGGGCAAAGTCGTAGCTGCTACAGTACCGAAAGGCCAAGATAGAGGTTTCTAGAAGTGGCCTTTCGGAGTCAGCCTACGTTAGACAGAGGCAAGTGGTCAAGTGGTGGCAGTCCACCGCGTACAGTCAGCAGTCCCAGTCCACCCAGTCCGGTCCAGTAAAGCAAGTACCGTCTGGGACTGTGTGCACCATGGGCCAGGGGTTACAGGGCAGACCAACGCATCACAGAAGTATAAATCAAGAGGCTGCGCCCAGCCATTCATTCATTCCTGCGGAAGCCATGCGGAAGCGCTGCCACAGCAGCTTGTGCGAGGAGGTCTGCAGTAGGCCCGAAGACGAAGTGGGCGAGAGTGAAGCAGTGTAGCCATAGCGATAGGTAGCGGCARYYATAGCTSCCATAGCTTAGTGTAGAGTGCAGTGTGTGTGTACTGTGTGAGTGTTCAGAGTGATGTGCGTGGGACATCCAGGGTGATCCAGAGTGTGAACAGTGAGTTGTTTGGGCGCACAGCCGCCATAGCCAATTGCAAGAGAACTCTTATCTGGTTGCGATATCGCTGAGTACTGTGTGGGCGCAGGTCGCCAGTTTGCTGTATCGCTGTTTACATGCATGAAGAGTGTGTTTGAGTTGAGTCTGATTGCACCTTGAACAGGGCAGGGCAATTGGTGTCAATTTGGTGATGTGTGGCACAGTCAACACTTTGGGGAGCCTGGGGCTCGGTTCCGTACCACTGTTTCGTGGTTTCAGTGACGGAATCATAATCAACCCTGGTTACGCAGGGCAATCAAACTGCAAAGCAATAACCACTGTTCAGGTTCACCTGTTTATCTGCGTACTGTAATTTTCCTAGAGCCTGGGAGGTTAATCACCTGGGGCCTCCCAGGGAAATCAATGCTGCTATAAACTACAGGTCCACATATTAATTTGTGTCACTCAGGGACGCTGGACCCGTTTTCCTGCAGGTGATGCTCCCCACCAATAGATGGGAGCCGCAAACTGTGGATGCTACTGGGGGATGCTCGTATCACCCCCGATTGCACCGTAGGCTGCGTTTCAAAAAAAGAAAAAAAGAAAAAGAAAAGAAAGGTTCAAAACCGGTAGAACCAGCAGGGGAAATACTAAATAGTCTTTGGTTTATAGCTTTCGGGCAAATCAAAGTTCTGGGGTCAAAAGTCTGTGGATGGGACTCAGAAACGGTCTGGTAGATGTGGGGTCAGCCTGAGGGGTCAAATCCAGGTCCCCCAGGGTCCAAAAAAAGTGAACAGTAGGTCCTTGTGCAAGGAAAATGAGCAAGAGCGACAGACAGAAAACCAAATTGCAACATCACGTTCTAGACCAGATAGTCTTGTCCCAAGCAGAGAGCAGAATGCACTGAGATAGAAGCCAATTAAGAGCAATGCAATGAACTCAAATGTGGATGTCAGCCTCTTCTCGCCACGCCAACAATGTATCCAATGTCGCTCTTCTTGATTGGCGCTCAGCGCCCAGCCTACCTTCACCAAGAACCTATACTGGCCTACCACTAATGACGATGCAACCAGTGATCACTTCCAGCCAAAGACCAACGTACATGAAGAAGACGCCCATGAGACTGCTGCATACACATCAGGTCCCGGTCTCTTTTCTCTCCCTCTCTCCACCTTGTCCCCCACAATGTGTGTCTCCCTGTGCCCAAAGACCACTATYGAACACAAGCATTCACAAGGCAAGCCCGGCTATGGCTGCCTTGCGCCCACTGCCCTCAGACAGTRACCTCACCTCAGTAGCGCCTGTGTGCGCCCCAGCCTCGCCACAGCAGCCGCCCAGCGCCCAGTCCAGCAGTGTGGTGGCAAGGAAATGCGAAGACAGAATTGTCTGGCTGGGGTGTGGGCACTTTCCTATATGGAAAGTGCTGCCCTGCTTGAGATGCCTGCCATTGCCTGGGCTTGGTTCCCAGTAGCTGGACGTCGGCCCAAAGAGTCTGCGTCCAGGCCCAGTTTCAGATAGCAGACTGGGACCGAAGTAGTTAGGCTTGCCCAACTGTGCAACGTGGCTCCTGTCACTGGCTGCGTTCCGTTGGCCGAAAGGCCTGATTCCACGCCACAGCCTGGAGGAGCCACGAAGGCTCACGATGTCACGGTCTCACTGCAAGTGGGTTCCCTGTAAGCAACTGTTGCCCAGTAACTGTCTGGCGCCCACAGGGCCTCAAAAATAGGCTGAAGTGCAAATGCAGGCCCGCCTTCCCTCAGGGCGGGGGCAGTGATTGCTGGAGGCCCCTTACTGGTACTGGAAGGCAGCATGACCTTTGTGAGGGGCTCATTCGAAAGTCCGCTGAGATGTTTCTACTTAGTAGCTTTCCACTTAAGACTTCATTCATAATCTGCAACTATCTGAGGGGTTGTCTTCATCAGCTCCTCCTTCGTGAACCAATGATCTTACTTTGGGTCTGCATGATGCCCAAATCTGACCCGGTATTCCCTTGGCAGTTTCGGCGCTCGTCCGAGGCCAACTGGCTTTTGAGCAGGCATATCCCGGTGGTCAATGATATCATCGACGTCCACGTGGCCATCCATGGTTGGGGGCGGCATAGATCTCCTTGAAGGAAACTGGTCAGTCTCAGCGAAAGGGGCAAGCTTTGAGGCATGAAAGATTGGGTAAGTGCGTAGGTGACCAGGGACTTTGATAACATAAGAGGGGTCATCCGGATCGTTCCCAACTATGTCTAGGACTTCCCAAGGACCAGAATATTGAGGCATTAGTTTTGTAGAGATGCTGAGCTCCTGTCCTAACTCACTTGACCCTACCCAGACTCGTTCTCCTACCTGAAATGTGGACTGTTGTCTATGTCTGTTCTCAAATGCTATTATAGCATCTTGAGTTTTATGTCTGTGCTCGACAGCCTGCTGCAATAGCTTTTTGTACTGTACCCCAAAATCAATGATGCCAGGCGTCGCAGCTGGTCTGTTTTCAGGCAAGAGAATGTCTAGAGCTGATGTAGGCTTCCAACCGAAATGCAACTCATTCGGAGTCATACCGGTGGTGCTGTGGGCAGTGTTGTTGTACAGGCTAGCAAGTCTCTCATCCCAGTCCTTCTGGCTCAGTTTGATGTAATGCTGATTCAGAAGCAGATACTACACCCGGTTCATTGCTCCGCTTGGCCATTGGCTTCAGGGTTTTCCTGAAGTCATTTGGAGTTGGCTGCCTGTTATGTACCCGATTGAATTTCCATCCACAATGAATTCACACGTTCCCATACACGCATGCAATTACAGAGTAGACTCGGAGGAGGCAAATCCACACAAAACCGGAGAGAGAATATGCACAGCGGAAGCTCAAAACACACAAAGAATTGAAAAACGATTTCGAGTCTGCAATCCCTCATCCTCCTCCAATCAATCCAGAGTACTAGTTCCAAGAATCACAACCGCGGTTACAACAACCCCGAACAACCAGAAACAAGTGTTCAACGAAGTATGCAGGAGTCTTCTTCTTCCTCCTCGCCACCTCATACCCCTGGCTATGACTGCCGTGGCAGTAGTAACCCCACAGCTGTCACAACGTGCCAATCTGAACCAGCAACCCTCATGATAACAGCGCCAGCTCAGCACCCGCACGGAAGTGCAGCACTGGAAGTCCTGATGAAGAAGGAGACAACCGATCCAGCACTTCGAAGAAGACAAAGTTTCTCGAGAGGAGGAACAGCAGATATGGCTGCCAAGTGGAAGATGGCAGCACCCAAACCCAACAACACAGTCCTGTGGAAGCTCTCATGCAGAGCTGCGAAATAGCAGCAGTGCCATCTTCAACTTCGTTTCCCAACCCCAGCTGTGGCTGGGCTTCAAGGAAGAAGATGACCTCGCCCAAAATAGAGCAGCAGCGCTCCAGCAACGGACGGGCAGAGTTTCCCCAGTCAACAAAACGTGAAAAGCCCCAAACTAATTTTCCTGCCGGTTACTTCTACACTCCGCTAGACCGGAGGGCCTCCCCAAAGCAACAACCCAAGACCTATCTGTATCTAGATGGGAACAGGGGGAAAGGGGACCTAGACCTATGATAGGGCAAAAGAAAAAAGGCTGAATGGCCTAAGGGTCTGATCCCACCACTACACTACAGCCCAGTTACACTGTAGTTTTGGGATCCCATAGCATGTTACACTGTAGTTTCGGGATCCCACCACTACACTACGGTTGTGGAGCTTGCCGAAATATTTTGCACGCATTTTGTGTCAGAATGTCGTGGCAGCACGCCCGCGAAGGGCTCGAGCAAAGTTACTACATTTTTTGTGTAGACGGTGAAGGTGGGTGAATGAGATCCGAGACCCTGCCCACGTTCGTGCGCTCAAGTTGCCTCCCGTTCTTGAATAGCCTGCATTCTTTAGACCCCTCGTTGGATCGCGTCTGTTCCAAGGTCAAGTCTTTGTTCGTGCGTGTGTGCGTGTGTCTGTCTCCAGCCCAGAATGGCACACGGCCAGCACACTTCCGTGTCCCGTCCATGTGCGAGTCCCAACTCCTCCAATTGGCCCGTTGATTGGCCTTCTTGTGCATATGTGACGAGCAACCTCACGCCCTGTGCTGTCTTTCGTTCGAAGTGCTAGATGTGCGGAAGGAGGCCCAGAAAAACAGCAAGATGGGGTGTGCCAAGGATTTTTGGAAATTGAGTGTGGGGACACAGACGAAACTGAAATCCCCCGTGTTGGTCCGATGAAGTAAGTCGGTTGCTTTCGCGCGTTGCGGAATGCGCGCGCGGGCATGCCGCGAAAAGAGAAAAATCCAAATTCAATCCAAAAAGTATTGTCGAGCTTCCCACCGTGCTACGACCCGTCGTTTAGGGCTTGGGCACGCTTCGCGTGTCCCGTTTTCGTATCAAGTTTCGTCGTCGTTCGCTGGTCAGTTCTGAGTCTGACGTGGATGGTCTCAGCCGCGTGGCTCTTTCTTTATGCTCGTCTTCACTCCGCACACGGTAGTGGAAACCCCTGGATTCGTAGCGCTCAAAACGCTGACATTCGGTGCATAGAGTGCGCGACCAGTGGGGTTCTACTGCCGTCCACGGGATGACAATCAACTCGTTGAATGGCAACAATATCGAGTAAGGTGGGAAGTGCGTATCGATAATGACAAACCCAGCCTCTACGAACCCTGAACAACGATAAGTAGTACCATCCGCCGATTTGTGCAACGGCTTCTCGTACGCCCACTCGCATACACGTGTCCTCTCCTCATTGTAGGGAAAAGGCCGTGTTGAGACGGGAGGTGCGGGACGCTGGTGCCCGATCGGAGGGTACTTGTCAGTCCACATATCAATGAATTGCAAAAACCTCGAGACGTCATCAAGAAAAGAAAACACTCGCGCAACCCCCCCAATCAATCCTTTTCTACACGAGAGAGAGAGAAAACACTCATCAGCTTGATCATGCATGTAACTAGCGGACCGGCCCGCGGCTCGGGTTTAGTGAGCCAGCGCCACGTTGATCCGAGGCACCTTGTTTCTCGGGGCCGCCCTGTGGCTCGGGTGCTGTTGTCGTGCAGCATAAGGCAGATGGCATGCGCAGTACATTCAGAGCTGCAGATCTAAACACTCTTGCATTCTCGACCAAAATCCCAACAACAATCATCTAATCAACGCAAAGAAACGCGGATCTCCATACATTCATTCACTGTGGAAGGTGCGAAAATGAGATATACGCAGAGACAAAAAGGATGGATCGGAACAATACACACGCATCCACTGTTCACAAGATAAGAAGACGAGGTTCTTGCATAGGGGGACTACCCAGGAAACTAATGGAAGAGTTCCGGAAGAAGTTCTTTCACACAAAAACATCATGCCGACTCATTCCCATTCAAGAGAGAGAGAGAGAGAGAGAGAGAGAGAGAGAGAGA
>BFEA01000562.1:4345-24109 GCA_003427395.1 Chara braunii | reverse complement strand
AAATCAAGGGGTCGGCGGGATAGCGTCCGAGGACGAAGGCCTATCGCCCGCATCGGTACGTGGGCGAACTGGGGGACAGGTGGGGCTGGAGGAGGAGGGAGATCGACTTCGTCTCCGTCGCGCGGCACTTGAGGTGGCGGCTGGAGGGTCGCCATCTTCGGGCTTTGGCGGCTCCGGATTTCTGGTCGGATTGTTACCGATGCGCAAGCCGGCTCCGCTGGCAAACTCCAGCTGGCGCTTCCCGGTGGCAATTTCTTCGCGCTGCTTCCGGATCTTCCGTCTCTGTTCCCGTGCACGTCGCTTCCTCTGGCAAGGCTTCCCACTCTGATCCAGTGTCGTCTTCCTCCTCTTCTTCTTCACTCAACTCTCCCTCGCTATATTCGTTATAGCTTCCCTCCTCCGATGTTTCCTCGTCTTCGTCCTCTTCGTCGTCGTCGTCGTCGATCACTACTTCCTCCGCCCTCGGATAGAAGGCGTGAGGGATGATATCGTACGGCTTCAGATACTCCTGGCGCGACGGCAGCGTATCTTCGTCCCTGGGCTCCTCCAAGCACGCAGTCCACTGAAGGTACGGATCCAATGACCGCTCGAGAACATGCGGAGCAGGACTGTCGTCACTCTGCGAATAGATGTCGGGCGAGAGATCGTCCGCTAATTGCACGATCGGCGCGATGAGCATCTGGGCAATCAACTGGCGGCGCCCCGGCTGTACCGATCCAAAGAGAAATCCAAAAAGATCGCCCTCCACGTTAGTCCTCCAAGCCTGTATGATCAGCAGTTCCACACTCTCAATCCACGCAGGATGCTCGTTGGTTCGCGTCCACGTTACCCGTACTCGGGCCAAGCAGAAGGACAACTCGTTAAAAGTTTCGCGCCACAGCCGCCAATGCCCAGGATTGATAAGAGGGACTGAAAGAGGCTCGAACGAGAAGGAAAGAGAAGGATGAAGATCGGATTGCCAGAAGGTGGGGAAAAGAGAGGGGAGACCGAAGATAGAGAGAGGAGCGAGAGGATCGGCATGGTTCATTGGGGACGGGGGAAGGGGACGAGGGTGGGGATTGCAACGGGCCACTTGCGCAGAGAACGCCGGATGTCGCCAAGATCCTAGAGCAGGTTAACCGAGCACCCATTTTTCAGGCCCATTTATAAGAAAACCAGACAATCATTTTAACAACACTTCACACCAATCTATAGAGTGCACTTCTTACAACCCCATCATAGAAAATTCAGGAATTTCAGAAATCTTAATAGCGCAAATTCTAAAACTCCAAATAACCCCAAATTTCATATACGGCAACCCTATCAAAATGCATATATCGCAAAAACTTAAAATTCCAAAACAACATGAAATTTAAGCCCAAAACCCTTATTTCATAAGTTTCAGGCCTGAAAACCAGATGCACCGTTAACCTCTTGTGCAAGATCCGGCGCAAAGGTCGGAATGAGGTTGTGCCCAGGTCGGACGAGGACGTGCTGCCACATGTCGGACACCTGCTCCGTCCACTCGCGCAGCGAAGTGAAGATCGCGGTATGCCTCTGCGGATTGACCGAGCTGATGTCGCCGCTGAACGCAGCAACCGTGGTGACGTAACTCATTCAGGGAGCCGCTCGCCGATGAACTGCGATCGCCTCCGCAAATACTATTGCGTGAGGATTCCCTTCGATTCGAAACGCGGCGGCGGCACACACACCCACGTCGCAGAAAAATTGTGCCAAATGCCGAAGATCCGTATTGAGACGAGGATGACAAACTTGTCGAATCTCTGAGATGTGGCCACGTGGCTGCAACAGTTGTTCGTCAAGAGCCCGCTCCGTGACGAAACTCATGGCGAGGTTGGAGAGGAGGACGAAGGACAGGAGGGAGAGAGCGGAGAGAGAGCTAGATCGTCGTCGTTCTCCTCGCTTTCCGAGGAGGAAGAGGGAAAAAGATGAGAAGGAGGAAGAAGACGGAGGTAGGAGGTATGTCGGACGATGGGGACAGAGCTATGGCTGGCACTGGCCTCAGGCGCGATGCGCACCGTGTTGGCGCCGTTGGGTCCGAACCTCGACAACGCGAAAACAACCCGAAAACTTGGGAGCGAGTTTCCGGTCGCGTGCACATTTACGTACCTGCACTAGGTCCCCTAATTTATATTGATGTTGGGGCCCAACATTTCAATTCCGAGCCTCGTAGCTACGGACCTGTCTACAGTGGGCCAGTTCGGTCATCCTTTGTCTTTTTCGCGCTAGCTTCGGGACGGCCCGTTCCATTAATTCGGTGTACCTTTTGGCCTTCGCCTTGAGGGCTGCACGCGTGCCTCTTCCCCCTGCTTCGGCAATTTCCGAGTAACCCCGGTAGTCGACACAGGGGAGGCTATTAGTTCGAAGCTGAAAAGGGGTAAACCCCATGGACTCATGAGGAGTGGCCCTGTGGATCCCGACGATCAGATATATGATCTCGGACCACGGACGCGTGTCGTGTGCTGCTAAGTTCCTGCGAAGGGCGATTTTAATCATACGGTTGGCATTTTCGGCCAACCCGTTCGACTGGGACACGTGGGGTGCCGTATGTCGGAAGGTGACGCCCCTTCGCGCAAGCAGTTCTTCCACCTCACCCTTGAATTCAGACCCATTGTCGGTTAGAATTTCTTCCGTATCTAGATGGGTATAGAGGAGCCGTTCGATGTACGTGGCTATTTCTGCGGCTTTTCGGGTCTTACAGGGATAGACTTCGATGTACTTGGAAAAATGGTCTATTAATACTAACAGGATAGAATATTCACAGCGGTTTGGTCCAGGTGGCACGTCGATATCTGTCGTGTCCATACTGACTCCCTGGAAAGGACGCTCTACTTCCGTCGGTACTATCGTGTTTGGTCACCGTACTGAGGCGCGATCAGCGGCACAGACCAGACAGTTGGCGACAATGTATTTGACATCATCTCGTATATTGGACCAGAACCATCGGTTCTTGTCTACAGTTGCCTCCGTGACACGTATCACAAAATGAGCGGTCTGTTCTTCGTGAGCAGATCGGATCCAATCATATCTCTGGAATGGATGGGGAACCGTCAACCACGAACCCGATCCGTCAGTTTTACGCTTTTCCAAATGATCGTTGATCCATCGATAGTCCCGAGATCTCTCGGTCGCCCTACGTCTGTCGTGTTTGGTGATGTGACCCAATGATAATCCCGCTAATTTCGCCAATAAAATTTTATCCGTTCAAACCTCCGCTTTTCGGTATTTTTCGTCGTATTCAGGGCCGTCCGTATGGGCGGCCTCGAATCGAACCTCCGTGGGGAGTTTGTTCGTTCCACACAGGGGGCACCTCCATTCCTTGCTACTCGTCCGATATCGAACGCAGGCCCCGTGCGCACGATTGACACACATGGCACATTCTACCAAATCGACAAACCCGGTTTCGAAAGGATGACAATCGACCCCATAAACCCGTGCAATGCACATGCAAAAATAACAGTATTTATAGGGGAGGGTGGCAAAGAAAGCTGAGGACGTGAGAGGGGCAGAATTAGTAGGAGATAAAGGGGTTGCAGAGGCAGGTGGGGTAGTCATGATGACAGAGGAGGAAGGGATGGGACTGTATTGCAGAGAGGGTAGAACGGTCAGATTAGTCCTCGTGTCACTTACTGCTTTGGTAAGATCTTCACTTGGTCGTACCGAGGTACGATCTCCTTTTCAGGTTCGTTCCACGGAATCACCTCCTCACTCTTCGGAACTTTCTCAGGCCCGTGCAGTCGTGTCAGTCCGTCCGCATTCCCGTGTCTCTCGTGCTTCCGATGACGAATGTCAAAGTCCATGCTATGCAACACCGTTGCCCATCGCCCGATCATGCCCGAGTAATCCTTCGATTTCCTCAGAGCTACAGGGGCTCATGATCGGTTACCAAGGTGAACTTTTGCCCATTCAAGTAAGCACGAAAGTGACTGATTCCCCAGAGAGCCGCGTAACATTCTCCCGTTGGAGCGGCGTAGTTGCGCTTGCAGGCGGGCACCGATTTGGACGCATACTCCACCACATTCTCGGTCCCACCTGGGCAAGGATCGTCGAAATTGCTTCAAGCTGCCAGTCAGTGATGAGAACAAAAGGCTTTTCGGGATCCGGTCTTATAACGACCGGAGCCGAAATGAGAGCGGCCTTGAGTTTGGAAAACGCTTGATCGCACACCGGCGTCCAGATCAACGGCTGATCTTTGCGCAGCAGATTTGTGAGGGGTCCCGCAATCGTCGCGAAGCCCTTGATAAATTTTTGGTAGTACGAGGCCAAGCCCAAAAAGGCGCGAACTTGCGTGATAGTTGTAGGCACCGGCGCATCCCTGACAGCTGCCACCTTCTGCGGCTCCGGTTGGAGTCCCTTGTCTGTCACCACGTGCCCCAAGAAGGAAATGGTGCTAAGAAAAAACTGACACTTCTCAAGCACCACTTTGAAACCCGCATCTCGTATCGCGTGCAGTGCCCATTCGATGTGCTGCACGTGTCCCTCGTAGGAACTCGAGTACACCAAGATGTCATCCATGTACACAATCACGCAGTAGTTGATGATGCTCTGCGCCAAACGAGTCTTCCGCACGAAATTTTGAAAAGCCATGTTCATGGCTCGCTGGAAGGTCGCGGGGGCGTTGCAGATACCCATCGGACATGGAATCCACTGCCACGTACCCTCGAAAAGCACAAACGCCGTTTTCGGACGATCTTCTTCCCGAACAAGAAGATGATGGAACCCATGAGGAACATCAAACTTACTGAAAAATCGAGCACTCCCAATCGCATCCAACAACTCATCAATCCGGGGGAGGGGGTACACATCTTTCATCGTGATATCATTCAACTTTCGATAATCAATGCAAATGCGAATCCCTCTGGCCTTTTTAGGCACGATTACTACGGGAAAAGACCAGGGACCTATTGCGGGCTCGATCCATCCATTAGCTCCGAACTCTTTAATCCGCTGAAAATCGGCCGCTCGTTGAGCTGGCGAGTATCGGTAAGGAACGCAGCTAATGGGTGGGTGATCTCCCGTGAGAATGGCATGCTCGATCACATTAGTTAAGCCGATGTCATTATCGTATATGCTCAATACTTCTGCATAACCATTTAACACACAGATTAACGACTCCTGAAGTTCCGCGGGAACGTGACTCGGTAGGGTGATTGTTGATTCCCCGGAAATCTTAAAGGGGCATATCAACCCAATCAACCGGCCGTTCCTGCCGATTATAGACACTAGAGAAAACGGAACTACTGGTGTGAACAGAGAAGACAGTTGCTATCATCTGGGACTCAGCGGGGCTGATCATCTCCGTTTCTTTAGTTTCAGCATCAGTCTCTGAACCAACCGAGGTCGGTTCCACAATTAGCCCCGTTAGATCCGTCATTTCTTGCATCAGATCAGGTACATCACTTACCGGTGCTTCCGCCTCCTGTTTAATCAAGGCGATGGTGGCTCCTGTCGTTAGTAACGATCTGGGCGGAAAAACAAAAACATCCAAATACTGTTCCGTTTGCTGATAACGCATTCGTAAGGAAAGAGCTCCTCCGTACAAAGTGCGAGGGGGTTCCAAATCATCGGTCAGGTCAGATACTTGTAATATGGGTTCCCCGAGCAGGACTGAAGGGCTAACTTGGGTTATCGGAGGCGCAAGCGCGCTGTCTCCTGAATCCACGTGGAGGCTTCAGGCAGTAACAAAGCACACTTGGAATTCTTCGGGAATTTCGTGTTCGAAAACTTCGACCAGGCGCTTCCATTCATCTTTGCTAGGCAGCTCTTCTTCGTATTCATGTCCCCCGATTCCACTATCGATGTCTGAGGAAGAACACTCCTCGGGTTTAATGTATCGAATCATCCCTATTTGGGCCGAATTAGGGTTTCGTTTTATCGTTCGGGTGAAAATTCCAAGGGAACAGTTTGAGGCTTTCCCCCAGTTTGTGTGAGCACTTCTTATTTCGAATCGAAATGCAGTCGTGCGCCCACCGTCATCGCCCAAGGTAATCCCAACAACACGGAATAGGAACGCATATCTATTACGAGCACGTTGACGAGGACGTTCACTCATCCAACCTTTACAGCCACATTCTCAATAATGCCTACGATGTTCATTGCTTCCTCGTCGGCTGAGATATAATTGTCTTTGCCAGATTGAGGAAGAATGAATCCAAGTCGTCCTATTTTTTTTACCGTATCTAAGGATATGGCCACTGCAGAAGACTCTGTGTCGATAAGGGCGTTAAACGAATTGCCCCAAACTTCACAATCACACTCCGCGCTCTTCCATAATACCGGTCGTGCTTGTACGAAGTGATCTTTTTTTGCTAAAAAGATCGCTGCTATATGTGCGGCTTCAGGTTCGCCGGCTTCGGGTTCGGGCGGTGCGACTTCCTCGCTTCCTTCCTTCTTCTTCAACATTCGCTGTATGCGTTGATAGGTGAAACGCTTTTGATTTTTTTGACAGTCAACAGAAACATTCCCACGGGAAATGGAAGTTGAAAAAACATTCCATAAAAAAAAAAATCTTCATATTAATAAATTATCATTCCAATGTTTGTCCAATTCTAGAATTTCCAGTTTTATTAGATAAGTTTCCGTCTAAATATGAGTTTTCCCTTCCAACTACATCTATTTGTTCAAATTGGAATGAAAGTCTGGACGAGTTTATGAACTGTTTTAATTAAACTTTCATTCTACTACAACAAATATCTTCTAATTAAGATTGGATTAACCTATTTATGACTGAAAATCCTTACTTAAAATGACAGTCCAATTAAAATATTTCATGAACTCATCCAGACTTTCATTCCATCTCTAGCATGCAGTTAAAATAAGAAGGGAGACCCCATTCTTGGAAGGAAAATTCTCAAGTAAGACGGAAAATTTTATAATTGGAATGACATTTTTTAAGATGGAACGAAATTTTAAAATTTAGAATGTAATTTTACTATAGAATGAATATTTAATTATGGGAAATTTTTCTGTTGGTGTTGCAAGAGTTTATCATTCGCAGCTTCGGATATGGTGAGCAAATGTCCTACTGGAATAGGAACGGGAATGTCTAATTGCTTGAGAGTTCTCAATACATCAATGTCTCCCGTCCGAAACAGCGGACCAGGATTGGAGTCGCAATCGACCCATTCGAGATCATCTGGGGCCAATCAGATCGCTCCGATCATGCCTGCGAGATGAAGATACTCAAGTGGATCGACCACGTCAGCAGCGTCGGAGGAAGAAGCTCCCGATGTCGACGCCGTTGCCATCGAGGAGGAAGGCTGTTCTGGGGCATATGTCATGAGCTCTCCTCCCTGGGCCGTATCCATCAACGTGGCCACTCGTCCTTGATTCAGGGCCACAGGGGCAGCCGCAGGTGGGGGCTGAGTACGCTTTGACTGCGGGCAGTCACGGGCGAAATGTCCGAGCTGTTTGCAGTTAAAACATTCGATCTTTCCTGCTGGGTGAGGGAACTGAGGTGCGTACCCTGGTGCAGGCGGGGTAGGCAAGAATGAAATTGACGCGGGGGCAGGCCGAGCTGGGGCCGGGTAAGGCTTAATCAACCTGCTCATTATCTGTTCCATCCGCTCCATATGAGCGGCCTGCATTTGGATCAAGTTGCTCATCCATTCAAACTGCTTGGTAGTGGCCGTATGGATCATCTGGGCAAGATGTAAGTTGGTTATGGTTGGCGAGGGGGGTTCGGGTGAGATCCCACTTTTGATTGTCGCGATCGGTTGATTCACCGGGGGCGAGGAAGACGAAACAGGCGGGATATCGGAAACGATCCCATCGGGAAGGTCATGGTCGGGGCGGGGGTAGAACCGTTCTACCGCTCGCAACCACGATCGCCTTTAAGCCGCTATATCCCGTATGGTATCTGTAATATCCTCGTTTCCCCGACTGATATATTTTTTTGTATCAGCCAGGTCCAACTCCAACGCTTTAGCGATGATAGCCGATAACTTGTGTGTATTCGGCTGGACCTTTTTCTGGAATTTCACTTTCAACGTCGGACTTCGTAGGTGATCGATAAACAGATCTCGAGCGGATTTCTCGTCTCGCCCAGATTTGTCCAATGTGGTTTAAAATCGATTCACGAAATCGGACAATAATTCCCCTGGTCCTTGTGGTCAAGTCTTGAGCACGTACCAGGCGGCATCTTCACTGACCGTACCGAATCGGGCCAAGAAGGTTTGTTTGAAAGTATTCCAATCTACCCACATATGCTTTCTAAACCAGTCATGTGATGTATTGCGAAGTAGCAAGGTAAGAACGTGGGGAAGATCACCCGCGCTGTAGCCTTGAGCTTGGACGGCTTCCAACCAAGCCTCAGGATGGGTATGGTTGGGGATGAAGGGGAAAGGGGCAGGAATGCTAACAATCACTCTAAAACCGTCTGCCATCGGCATGGCGGGTGCAACCGCACCAGATTGAGACGTGGTCACTGGGCGATCTCGATGAGCCACTTGAGGACTTCTCCTACCTCTCGCCAGTTCCACTCACTATTATCAGAACCGACACGTGTCGGCTCCGATACCAACCTCACGCCCTGTGCTGTCTTTCATTCGAAGTGCTAGATGTGCGGAAGGAGGCCCAGAAAAACAGCAAGATGGGGTGTGCCAAGGATTTTTGGAAATTGAGTGTGGGGACACAGACGGAACTGAAATCCCCCGTGTTGGTCCGATGAAGTAAGTCGGTTGCTTTCGTGCGTTGCAGAATGCGCGCGCGGGCATGGCGCGAAAAAAGAAAAATCCAAATTCAATCCAAAAAGTATTGTCGAGCTTCCCACCGTGCTACGGCCCGTCGTTTAGAGCGAAAGGGTTTGGGCACGCTTCGCGTGTCCCGTTTTCGTATCCAGTCCCGTCATCGTTCGCTGGTCAGTTCCGAGTCTGACGTGGATGGTCTCAGCCGCGTGGCTCTTTCTTTATGCCCGTCTTCACTTCGCACACGGTAGTGGAAACCCCTGGATTCGTAGCGCTCAAAACGCTGACATTCGGTGCATAGAGTGCGCGGCCAGTGGAGTTCTACTGCCGTCTACGGGATGATAATCAACTCGTTGAATGGCAACAATATCGAGTAAGGTGGGAAATGCGTATCGATAATGAAAAACCAAGCCTCTACGAACCCTGAACAACGATTTGCCAGAGGGAAGTAGTACCGTCTGCCGATTTGTGCAACGGCTTCTCGTACGTCCCACTCGCATACACATATCCTCTCCTCGTTGTAGGGAAAAGGTTGTGTTGAGACGGGAGGTGCGGGACGCTGGTGCCCGATCGGAGGGTACTTGTCAGTCCATATATCAATCAATTGCAAAAACCTCGAGACGTCATCAAGAAAAGAAAACACTCGCGCAACCCCCCCAATCAATCCTTTTCCACATGAGAGAGAGAGAGAGAACACTCATCAGCTTGATCATGCATGTAACTAGCGGACCAGCCCGCGGCTCGGGCTTAGTGAGCCAGCACGACGTTGATCCGAGGCGCCTTGTTTCTCGGGGCCGCCCTATGGCTCGGGTGCTGTTGTCGTGCAGCATAAGGCAGATGGCATGCGCAGTACATTCAGAGCTACAGATCTAACCACTCTTGCATTCTCGAACAAAATCCCAACAACAATCATCTAATCAACGCAAAGAAACGCGGATCTTCATACATTCATTCACTCTGGAAGGTGCAAAAATGAGATATGCGCACAGACAAAAAGGATGGATCGGAACAATACAAACGCATCCACCGTTCACAAGAAAAGAAGACGCGGTTCTTGCATAGGGGGACTACCCAGGAAACTAATGGAAGAGTTCCGGAAGAAGTTCTTTCACACAAAAACATCATGCCGACTCATTCTCATCCAAGAGAGAGAGAGAGGGAGAGAGAGAGAGAGAGAGAGAGAGAGAGAGAGAGAGGGAGAGAGACATCAAGACACATCATCTTTCAAAGATAGAGGAGAAGGGGGGGAGATGAGGGAAGAATGTCGAGAGAGAGAATGACGAGATCCGAAGAGAGGGAGTTTGGCGTTGCCGCCGTAYACTCACGCCAGAGATAAAGATTCACAACCACGAAGGCGCATTCGCCGTTAAYTCCAATATGGCCCCGGGCCAATYACTCACYYAACTCCRATCAKCAATCCCCATACCTSCACCRACGGYCCMGRYCGTCACGTGCCAACTCCCACCACTGYGATCGTSACCCCRCTGACGTAAACTCGACACGGCTCGCCCGGATCCCACAGTCCGTCGTGGCGATCCAGCGCGCAACCGATCAGCCTATCRTCAGCCYRAAAGGACTTTCCGRCTCGCACCAAACACTYTGCCTAGCCACTACTTCCCGGAAGYTGGCTYAGGAGTYGAGAACGTAARAGAGCTTTGCGGRCGCGTTTGCGGAATTTATAGTGGCGAGAAGGGGGGCRAGGGAGAGAGAAGGCAGGGGGAAAGTCGAAGTGTARGGAAAGAAGCAGGAGRAGAARACTTTGAGAAGAGYGSTCCGTRGAAGCCATGTTGATCCTTCGAAACTCAAGGTTCAACCAATSAGATTCGTCGCGCAATAGGAAGATCCTATTGATCCAYGCACCTGATTGGTGAGYGGGAGTTATCGAAGGATCGAYMGRGCGTCGTGTGCTGGACTCAGAGGGTGAGAAGAGAAAAGGCGCGAGAAGTGGCGCAAGACGGGTCCAAGATTCAGATGATCAAGAAAGGGAAATGGGMGCGCAAAAAGCAAAGCGGGAGAGAGAGAGAGAAAAAAAAACAGTAACGAGGAGAGAGAAAGAGGAGGGAGAAAGGGGAGGGAGCGATGCGGGGGACAGAGAGGAGAAATCTTTTGCATGTGCGGCGCTGTGACGAATCACTTTCTGTAACGAGCGAGTTTCTGCGCGGTTGCAACAAGGGGTCCTAAGCTGGACATCGCGCGGGAAATTGCTTCGTTCTTTTGAATTTTTTCCCTTGAATCTTTTTCGAATTTTGTCAAGCCCCGATGGCTCTCGGGAATTTGGACTTTCTTTCTGGAATGTATGATTTTCTTTTGCTTCTCCGCATTAGATAGGAATTTAGGAATTCAGTAATTAGGGGTTTTTCTGCCGCACTGCGCCTTTTGTCTACGCGCTTTTTCATGCGGCTGTAACGGTACTCTGATTAGTGGATGCCCTTAATCGTGTGTGTAGCTGTAATTTTGGGCGGGTGTCATCGTAACTGTATCTTTCTTCTTGCACTTCCTCTCTCCCGCCCTCCCCTCTCCTTCTTTTGCTGAGATTTTGTAAGCCGCGGCTTGCATGCTCGGATCGATGCGTGGAGAAGGGTTACGTCCCCCACGCCGCGCCCGATCATGCAGAACGCAGGTGTTCCTCTCTAATCTTAATTCTAAATCTTGGAAATTTTATGTTCTTCGCGCATGCATGCTATAAATTTCAGCTGCGCGATTAGTCAGCTCTCTTAACCTATTGTTGGAAGCTCGGGGTTGCGCGATCAGGAAGGGTTGGCACACGAGCGAAGTAAGAGGTGAGTAGAGTAGGAGTTGGGCGACCCGACAGGCTGTTGCCGAAAGCGCGGGATTGGCGTGGGCCACGACGGACTGAGGGCACGGGCGAATTCGACGGGTGCGGGAGGACTAAGCGGGAGGACTAAGCGGGGTGACAACTTCGTGGGTGGGTGCATGACAACGGACTGTCCGCATCGGAGAGAGAGAGAGAAGGAGAGAGAGTTGAGGTCGATGGACGTGGATTTGCTGTTTCTTTGTCTCTTTCCCCTCTTCGTCTGTGTACATACCTTTTGATTACGGCTCCGGGCGGTTTGCCCGTTCTTGTTTTCATTTTCGGCTTTCGGAAACCGAGACTTGGGTTTTTGCTCACACTTGTCCCTGCTTTTGTCCATCTCGATTGCGCGATGTGTATGATTGCTGAATGTATGGATGTAGGGATGTTATGCTTGCGCATGTACATCACTGCTGAGAATCCCGGTCCTTACCTTTGTCTGTGTCGAACCTTGCTCACACCTGATGCAACTGTAGATGGGATAAGGATCTGGCACCGATAGCGATTTTGTCCTCGTTTTTGCTTATCTCGCGATGCGGGTTGTGATATGGTCGCATCTTGCATAATCTGAAGCAATTAAACGATATGAGGATTGACCCCATGAACGCCACGCGAGAATACGTGTGAACGCGATCCGAGTTGCGCCCTTACACGCATTCCCGTACGACGATTCGCCCACCCAAGAAGACTTGAGGCGGAACCGTCATCCCGTATGAACATACTGAGGCATCACTGAATCTGCCTGTCCTACACGTGTTCGTGCGCAGTGACGATATCCCGACCCGAGCTATCCCATCGACGATGATACCATGACGCGATCTTGGAACTCAGACTCATCCTATGACCCGGACTATTTAACCCCTATAATAAACGAACTCATAAGGATACGGTACCCTTGTCACACGGAGAATCGGCTATGTCCGCGGGAATTCCACTGTGCCACCACTAGCGACCCTCGGTGCTCCGATTTCCCTTCCCCCAACCACACATACTACTTTACCCACCCGGGATTCGTTGAGATCACCACCAGTTTCCCTCCTTTCCGCCGCCTCCTCCCATATGATCAACTCAGTGTCGTCCCATGGCCCGCCATAGCCCCCTACTCGCCCAATACGTTTTGCGTGAACTGCCGACGTAGCAGCGGACAGAGAATTCCGGAATTCCGAAGGCCCAACCCAAGCGCACGACGACCTGCGCCACGTGGCGGCCCCAGACGGTCTAACGTTTTAGGACCACCCCCACCACGGAGGGACTTCCCCGTAACCCGTCACCCACAGTGCCCCGGCCCCACCAGACCATGAGTCCCTTGCGCACGCACCCCTGACTCGCCTAATTGCATTCATACCCTTAAGACTCCCCCACTTTCCCCAAAAATCCTTGGCACACCCCTTTTCGCACTTCCAGGCCCACATCCCACTCCGATCAGGAAGTCGCGTCGGGCGTGAGGTTGGTATCGAAGCCCGACACGTGGCTAAGGTCTTAGAAGTAAAAGCACGTTAATTAAGCGATCTGGCTAATCGTGGGCGACCTCGCCCTCGAAACGCGCCTAGAACCGACCCTATCGTCACCAGAAGCAGAACGGCTAACCGACGAGCAGCCAATATGGCTGCCAACGTGCAAATTCCTGCTCCGCAACAGAATGCTAATCTACCTAATCAACCTGCCCCACGTGCACGAGCTCCCATGTTGCCACCATATCTCTATCTGTTTGATCCGGCGCACCATCTCGCAGGAGCATGGCTGGCCACGCTTAGAGCACAGCAGTACGATGATCACGAAGCACAGATTAACATTCCGGCTCAAATGGGAGGAGACGCTCATGATTGGTATAGTACCTATGTATGGGTGGATCTCCCGACCTTCGAACGGGATTTCATGAACCGATTCGATTATGTTCACCCTGAGCAGGCATTGTACATGATCAAGGACCGAGTGCAAAAAACGCTCGAATCCGTTGCGGAATATCGTAACTGGTTCTACAGGATGTTCGTAAAAACTGAGCGAGGTGAGCAAGGAGGGAGGGATCTGTTTATTGACGGACTCTGCAGTCAAACAATAAGGACTAAGTTGCGAAAGCAGTTTTCCCCCATCACTCATACGCTACCACAAATTATGGCTGTCGTGGAAGAAATGGAACGGAAGTTCACAGCGAACTTCTTGGAGGGAGAAGACTACCCAAGAGACGGAGATTTGACCGAGCTCGTACGAGCAAGAGCAGAACTGGTTGCCTTGCAAAACAAATTTGAAAACATGGGATTTGTATYAGGACCTGTCACTTATATGGAACAGATAGGCCCTAAACGAGTAATCCTAAGCGAAACTCCGAGCATCTCTGCTCCTATGATGCCCCCACCCGTCAGGGCATTACCCCCGCCGCCGGTTGAGGCTCCGGTACGATCAAACGAATCGGCGGTCATTTTCGAACTAACCAAAACTTTGATTAGTTTGATCCAAGAAAGCAAAAAGGAACAGCGAGAGCACAATGCTCGGCTGGAAGCCATGGGTGCCAGGACCGGATCGGCAAGAGGAGAACCCGGAGGTTGCGGCGCAGCGCAAGAAACAGATCGCGGAAGGGAAACGGTTGGCGATCGATCCCGCACCGAACGATCCTTTCAAAGATCCCAAGCCGCCCAGGCAGGAATATGGGGACCTTGCTGCCACGACCTTGGGAGTCACGACGACAAGGCGCCGATCCCGATCCCGATCCACGTCCCCCTCCGCCTTCGCCCGTCCCCTAATTCGTCAACGTGTCAATGAGGGGCTTAGCCCTTCGACCCCGATCCATATACCACCATCCCCTTAGCTATCTCTCTTTCAATCAATATTTCCATCGCATCGCCTACCGCCGTAATCCCTTCCCCATCACCACCTTCCGACATTTCTACTCCGCCCGCCTAGAGCTAACTGTCCACCCCCACCCCTCCGTCTGGTGTGCTGTCCCCGACTACTCCCTCCACGTTCTGCTCCTTAGCACCGCATGGCGAGGCCGTAACCATATAGAGGTTTACTGCATCTTTATGGGGACCTTCCTCGCGTGCGAGAACCATGATCGGTTCCGCACAGACGTCCTCCGAACCGTCGTATCCCTTTACCCAGACTACCTCGCATCCCTTCCCCCCAGCGGCCAGAGATTCCCCCGCTTCCATCGCATTGTCCATTTTCAAGAACTTCCGTATGACCTCACTGACATCGGGCGCTTCATACCCGAACTTACGATGGAGCCGCCCCGCCCTCCCTCATACACGTATCGCCTTCCCTTCCCCCTTCCGGTTAATTACTGATGCAGCGGTAATGGACGCGTTGTCAGGCGGCCACAAGCAGTGCGCCGCCTGAAATCTACGGTTTAGGGACTTAGGCTCAAAGACAAGTCCGTGCAATGACGGTACTCTGGTTTGACCATGCAGCAAAAATTAGGGGCACCCCGAGTACCCCTAAGATTAGATATGACGACCGTTGAGACTAGCTCTCAAAAATTGATAAGAAGGACTACCTTACCGCGACGGCGTCTATCTCAATACCGGCGACTTTAGCTTGTTTTCGGGACGGCTGCCTGCTGAACAGCACGATGGAGATGGGCTTGGGTGTGGTTCTTTTACGCTCCACAACTGACACAGAAGTGGGGCCTCGGATATCATCAATTTTGGTATCAAAATTAAAGAAAAGAGAACTTGAATTAAAAACAAAAYAAGAAAAGARAAAAACGRAATATTCATTAATTTATTCAAAATCTTTGATGTTTGATTTTTAATGGGACCGCCCTCAATTATTGGACTTTCTGACAATAGAGTGAAAAATAAGAAAGAGGGATCAAAGGCGATAAAAGAAAAAGAAAACAAAGAATTTTCGTTATTTAACTGAATTTCATCGGAATTTATTTTTGACAAGATTGCTTTATTTTTGTTATTTTCGATAATGGAACTAAGAAATAAGGAAAATAATTGAAAATAATAAAACGAGAAGGAAACCCACGAWTATCTGATAATTAASTAATTTTTACTTGGTTATTCGCGAGGGGTGCGCCACATTGTTCCAATCCGGGTGTTGTGAGTGAGTGTGGGATGGATGTCTGGCGCGGGATTACCACCGGTGCTATTTTGCCTGGGCTTCATTGCTTGGGTGTTACCACTGGGTCGATTTCTGGTTCGGGACAGGCTCGGTATTATTACAACGCATTGTTGCACGGTACGGCACCCGACACCGAGCGGTATGATAATAGTGCAGGCGGCTGTAAATTAGAGCGTTTCTTCGGAACCGGCATTGGAACGCTTGCTGGAACGGCACTGGTATGGGAYTATTATCGCAACGGCATTGGCATGGGCGCTAATGCAGATTGGCACAACTATTGGCTCGGCATCGACACAAACTGGAACAGTATAGGGCTATTTGACCTYGGTATTTGATGRTCYGGCGCTCTGATTTGTTTCAGGGCTGCTGCAGTTCACAGTTCGCWGCRTTGATAGTGGCACAACACTGAAACAGAGTACTACAGCCTGCGCTGTTCTTTTTGGGGTTCGGAGACAGAAAAAGGTGCAGGCACGTTGCCTGTGACGTTGCGCAGATTTTGGCTGCGATTCGGTACTTCGACCTTGGAATGGGCACCAGTTGGCTACTTACATAGTCATGGGACGGCAGGCCATGGCCCGGACCTGCTGGGTTTAGAAATTGGTCACAGGTTTGCCGTTGGAACAACTACCGCAATGGACCACGGCGCGATGACTGGGCCTGGATTGACGAGGGCAAGAAATTTTCTGGGCCTGGAGCATTGGGGCTGTAGGGACTGCGACGCGGACCGAGTCGAAGCAGGGCAGTTGGCCACAAACAGTGGATATAAGGGAAGTAAACGGGTACCAAGGGGTTTTTTTGGAGGATGCGTGTCAGGCATACCCAGCATCCCGGAAGTTGACTGAGAGGGGAGTGACGTGACGCAAGGAAGCATGCACGGTGTGCTCAGCCACCGCTGCCACCGCTGGCTGAAGACGACAGACACGGACGGTGAACAGCGGCGGGTGCAGCGAAC
This sequence comes from Chara braunii, assembly GCA_003427395.1. NCBI lineage: Eukaryota > Viridiplantae > Streptophyta > Charophyceae > Charales > Characeae > Chara > Chara braunii. The sequence goes on along the minus strand of BFEA01000562.1, from coordinate 7,596 downwards.
GTACAGTGGTTCCGTGCTGCCGCAGCGAGCGAGTGTGTCGGAACAGCGGACTAGGGGTGTGCAGCGGAGATGGTGCCTGTTCGTGCCCGTTCGCGGGAGCCAGCGGAGGATGAGCGTTGGTTGATTGGTTTGTACTACAACAGAATAAAGAAGTAGAAAGGAAGAAAGCGTAGGGGAGCCGCTCTGTAAGTGATGTCAGAGTGGTGGGTGCACATGTCTACGAGTGATGACGGATGAGTCAGTTGCAGTGACTCCCTGGCTCAGCAGGTGGTGGGAACCAACAGTCCGCGGGGGTTGCTTGTGATGGGTTCATTGCACAAGGAGAGGTGGAGATGAGACGATTCACTGAGATCGCAGATTCCTTGCATGAGGATAGGAGGAGRTAAGCGGAGAGGAAGCGATGACAACAGCAGAGGAAACTAGAACGAAAGAAGATAACGAGAGGGAGGAGAATAAAGCACGAAAAGCGATCAATTTTTAATTCTACTGCACGCCAGACAGTCAGTCAACGAGGATTTTGAATGAATCTGAGCGATGGCCCTGCCAGATACATCGAACAAACCATCTGTATATACAACAGCCATTTCCTCCCCAACTTGGCTTGCCTTATCAATCCGATTATTTATTGCCTTGTTTATCCAACTATGAATTTTTTTATAGGGAAATCTCTTACACAGCCGATCAGAAGGACAGGGCAATTCCATAAGATGCCCGCATGATGACCTCCCAGCTTATAGTGATCAGGCTGTGTCTTTCCCATCTGCAACAGTGAGAGAAGGGTTGTGCACACAGCTATGGTTACTTCAAATTTATGATGAAGACGATGGAGACTAAGTCGAGGTTGAGCATGAAGAGAAAAGAGGGTGGCAAAGACGACTATCAGATGGGAGAGAATTACTGCCACTGCTGACATATGTATTATTCTTTCTCTTGATTTGGCACTTGCTACGCGTTTGGGCGCCAGTCCGTCCACGCTCCATAGCCCCACTCACCTTGTCAACGTCAGACGGGCAGAGCGTTGTAATAGGTGACAAGCACAACGACTACAAACTAGTGATCAATTCTCCAAATATTTTCGTGATTTACCCCCAGGATATGCTAAATTCCAGCTCCAAATATTTCCGTGATTTACCACCAGGATATGCTAAATTCCAATTTTGCCATTACAGCCGACATTCGAATTCCAAGAATGCCACTGTTGCCAACCGGCATGAAGTAATCAAAATTTCCTCACTGTTTCGCCAAATTTCAATGCCTGGTTCAATGTTGGTATACGGGAGTCATAGAAAGGGTAACAGCGAACAACCGAAAGAGGGGATAAAATGCAACATTCAGGAGAGTTTCAGAATCCTCCATTGTGTTGGGTGAAATGCCAGTGGTTCCACCTCACAGCAACAGGAGCAATTGATTTCAAGGGCAACTCTTATAATAGGCATAGCTGAGAGAYCAGCAGGCCCAGACTCTGGGATTTCAGGGAGGGRGGGGAAAGGCAGCCGAGCTGAAAATCTTCCAGACTCGAGCTCTGGTAGCAGAGCCAACTTGGAGGAGTGGGACTCACGGGCACAAGGAAACCCTAGAGCATTGAGCACTTATTAGGCAGAGCAGGGCAGTCTCAAGCACGCGGCTGTGGCACAACAKAATCGAGTGTGAGCAAASTAGTAGACAGTGACACGATYGAGCTTAGCAAACTCAGACTTGCCAGCCGACTCAAGCGGACTGTGCAGACTCAAGTACGAGCTCAGGAGGTAARAGTGCACTAGACAGACTTGAGCGTTAAAGCAGCAGCCTCAGACAAATTGAGCAGACTCAAGGATGAATTCAACATGATGAATCAGGTTCTGAGCAGGTTCAAACACAGTCCAGMAAGGCACTCGAACACCAATTCAACAGAACTGAGACAAACGTTGCTGGTTCATGAACTTGGGCTCAGCAAGACTGAGATGAGCGCTGTTAATCCCATTTTGACTTAGCTTTCTTATAAGCAGACTCAAACAGTCCTTATTGTTGAGGATCAGATCAGTCGTTTCTACAAGTCGGCGATCAGCCATTATTGCTAATGAATAGATCAGCCGTTTCTACCAGTGAGCAAACAACCATTATTACTGATGATCAGATCAGCCGTCCCTACAGGTAAGTAAACAACTATTGTCACTGATGATTAGACCAGCCTTCGCCGCGAAAAGAGCAAATAGCAACTATCAATGATGATCAGGCCACCCATTCTCGCAAATGACCTGACACCGATCAACGTAGATGGTCTGATCAACCATCCCATCGAGCTTCGCTAAATCAACCGGCGAAACGAAGGGGGGGGGGAAACGAAATGAAACAGAACAAACTGGGTGAGTAAAGGGGCGGTACGAAGAAAGAGTGAGCAGAGAGGGAGAAAGAGAGAATCAAAGAGAGAGAGAGAATAGAGAGAGAGAGGGAGGAAGATAAAATGGAGTGGCTCATCAAAGGTTGACCGTTGAAACTCGCTGCGGTGAGAACACGCTAATTTACCAGTTGAYTGTTGAAACYCATTGGTGTGTGAACTTGGCTCATTGATGTGTAATCTAGCGGGATCGCTAGTTGACTGTTTAAGTTAAAGTTCGCTGTTGTGGGAACTTGACTCTTTACTATATAATCTGCTGTGTTCACTATTTGTCGGTTTAAATTAAAACTCGGTGTTATATGGACTTGACTCATCGCTGTGTGACCAAGTCGGTTCACTAATTGACTGTTGATCCTCACAGTTGTGGGAACTTGGTAACGGTGCGTGACAGCCAACCTCAAACATGATCCCTGCTGGTCGCTAAGGACCTCGGACGCGGGCGCGGCGAGTGACAGGCGCCGTTGCCCTTGGCTTCAGCGATAAGTGGGCGCCCCTCCCCGGGTTTCCTCACAACCTTGGCGCCGTTGCCGGGGACGGGAGCAGCACCCCCAAGGCCGCGGCCTTCCTCAACCAACGGGGGTGCACGGGCTGATTAGTCAAACGCTAATTGGCTTGTTTTCTTGATTAGTTTTATTTTTTATAATCATTTTATTTAGTTTTTTTTCGATATCTCCCGATCCGCGCGTTTTTGCGCGAGGCGCACCGAGAGCAAAGTTCGACCTCTCGTCGAGGCGAACGTTTTGAGACTTTTTTGAGAAATTCTAACGGCTAGAAAAAGAGATATGGAATTTTTTGTATTTTCTAATTAAAAATCTCAAAAATCATGAGTTTAAATATTTAATTCGTTTTTTTTCGATATCTCCCGATCCGCGCGTTT
>BFEA01000561.1:1007412-1022360 GCA_003427395.1 Chara braunii | reverse complement strand
AGAGAGAGAGAGAGAGAGAGAGAGAGAGAGAGAGAGAGAGAGAGAGAGAGAGAGAGAGAGAGAGAGATTTAAAGTTGAGACTGGGTGACATTTGGCAGTTTCCCAGATTAGAGCATTGTATTCGGTGGAGACATTGGGGATTATAGTTGGAGACTATTCAGGCACAGAGCTATTGAGTTGACAGGTCCCTCGTCTTCTCCCCACCTCGTCTCCTCTTCCACCTCCTTCATCTGTGAATGCATTTCAGGCTGTCTTCAGAATGTCTGCTGCATTGCCATTGCTCTTTCTCCTTCAGTCAGTTCTTGGGTTCTGCACTTATGCCTTTCTGATCTCTCAGGCATGCAACATGATGCCTGTGGCAGATGTCAGTCGTGTGTTCTAGTTGTTCCTTGCTGGCCTTTCCAGACATCTGGAACCCAAAGACTTGATGTCACATGTGCATTCACTCGTCCAGATATCACTACCTCCGACATGGATGCATTGTTCTCTGACATGTGACTGGTGTTGGAGCTACTGTATCTGGTAGGTGTGAAGGAGGTGGGAACCCCCGTAGCCGTCAGATGTTATGATTCTGGTTGTTTGTTGTCTGAAGACCAACACTCACTCACATAGACTTCCAGGTATGCCCATACATACACAGAAGGAAGGGGAGCGGATAGGAGTATCACACCGCACAGGGAGAGAGAAACACAGCGGAAGACTTGACCATGCGATATGAAAGGGTACACTGAAAGTGCAATTCACTCCACTCAATCCTCACAACCAGTCATAAAGGAAATCCGAGTAGATCACATCCAAGAAACAATGAAACGATGATAGTCCAAACCCAATATCACACTGTTTATTAAACTCAAAGTCTCGAATTGTCAGGATAACCTCAGTACTACAGTGCGCTGCTCAGAAATGAGCAGCGCTTCACTCCCAAACCCTGAGTAACCACCCGTGACACCCCTGAGCCCCTGAAACATCAAGCGCCACCCAAGTGCTGCCTCCAGAGGGCAGCGCCACCCTGAAACAGGCCTCTGAGGCCAAGCGCCACTCAGAGGATGAAGAAGAAGATCAGCACCACAGTATCTGATGATGTTGAAGTGTCGGAAGACTTCCCGGATGGAAGTCTGCAGCAGTGCCACCCAAATCCTGACAAGATGACCTCTGAGGAAGAAGCTGCAGCTATGGCTGCAGCACCACAACCCTGGAACCCCACTCCGGAGGAGGGTCCATCAGGGCACCAACTTCTCTCGCCTCCAGTAGACCTCAATAACCCAGGCCTCTGACAGCCCCGCGTGCTGGCAGAGTACAGCGTAGATCCCAGCTATGGCCGGCGCTCCGAAGGTCTGGCTATGTCTGTTCCCACAACGCTGAGCCGTCACCACTTCCGGTTCACGTGTAGCGCAGCAGCGATGTACTCGGTACCCACTGCCAAAAGCCCTGAACCGATGTGCCCATCCTATCTATAGTCTAAACTAGCCTAGACTCGACCTAGACCGGACTGACTGACCGACCGGTACCGATTCTGTTTCGGCCTCTAGGGCCTCTCCCAACCCAGCTATAGGCTATAGGACCGTCTATCAGCTTAGGCCTATAGGGCCTGGCTGTCCTAGGGGTAGCCCGGGTCTGGTATTCACAGTTAGGGTACCTGTAGGAAATTCAGTTAGTACGGGCCTGTATTTTCCCGAATTTGCAGATATGTCCCTCACGAATTTTCCTTACAGGCAGGTCACTCGGTTAGCCCTCAGCCAAACAAAATGGTGAATCTGTCCTACCTATGGTGCAGCCAGAAAACAGCAAGTCATTACACAGATATGCAGGGGATGATGTTGTCATGCGCTCCAAGTGTGATAGTGTAGCTGGCATTGCCACGCATTGTGAAGGACGAAGTATATCGATAGCCACCAGTCGTGAAGGTGGTCTCTGCAGTTGCCATGACGAGCAGGTGCATCAAGTGGACACATGTCAGCTGGGCTGTATGCAGTAAGGCTGCCACACTTGCTAGATATAGTAGCAGTGGAAGTCATAATTGCTGCCAGTGCTGAAGGATGTTGAAACCGCCTTCATGATGGTGAGCAGGTGTGAAAGAAGGGAGGCACTGTAGATAACATCAGATGTAAAAGTGGCAGAGCTGCCACAGCTGCATGTGAGTATGATGGTATTTCATCCATGACAAGTGTGGGAGGATCGATTAGGCTATGAGGACCAGGCTCTACTCTGGGGCGACGGATTAGGTTCTCAGAACCAGGCCCCACTGGTGTTATGTTTGTTCTAAGAAATAACGAACCTGTCCATGAATATGGCCAGGTGGGTGCTAACTTACAACAACCATAGCACCAGTGGAGCCTGCCCCTCTCTTCAGTTTGAGTCTGAAGTTTCAAACGATCTCAGTTAGACAGGAGGATGCTACCGTGTTCACCCGAATAAAACGCCCGGTAATTATCGCTGCATCTGGACTGAAAGTTGTGCCAAATGCAGCTATAATAACCGGGCGTTCTATTCGGGTGAAGACGGTAGTGACCTGTCCCTCTCTTCTGTTTGAGCTTTCTCTAACCAGCTCAGTTCAACAGGAGGCTGCTGGTAGCCTGTCACTGATACCAGGTAATCTGCTGAGGGGGTAGCCTGCTGAGTGCCTTGACCATGGTGTGCCTTATTGAATCCATTGAATCTGGCTCTCATTGATGCTTTCGCGTTTACAATGAATCCAACATTGCATAGAAAGAAAAGGAGCACCTACTTTTTGAAACCTCAGTGGTTTTCTGAATGCCGACTCTTGTTGATCTTCGGGCGAGCTCCCACTAGCCAAGAAGATTGCACTAAGCGCCTGAATCTGGACGTGTTTTATGTAGAGATGCACAGAAGCAGAGCAATAGCGATGATCTGCACGTCTCCACAAACACGTCCACATTCATTCAGGTTTTCGATCCAATCCCTTTGCTAGTGGGATCTCGCCCTTAGTCATCATTCATTTCATTTACCTGCTGAAACTCCTTTCTGGTCCATCAGTGACCATCACACCTTTTGCTGAGGTGAAAAAAAGGGTAACATCCGAATCGTAGCCTATACCCTAAAAATAAATAAATAAATAAATAAACAAATAAATAAATAAATAAATAAATGAAAGCCTATACCGTAAGATTACTGGCAACAGGAATTTATGTGGATCAGATAATAATAGGCAACCTATGCTTATAGATTTAAAGTTAAAACTACCAAATTACCAATACCTCTGATAAGCCTGCCATTTCCCCCAAGCCCCCGGGAGGCTACAGCTGCTCACGATACACAGCAGCGGCCTGCATGAGGAGGAACGTTTTGGGGTTAGTGGCACTCGTTTGTTCTCCTCACAGGTGCCCTCCCAATAATTCCTGCCTTCTAATGCCCTGCCTCGACCCCTTCATCTGAGCAGCAGTACCATTTGGCTCTCTTCTTTGATTGAACCACCACTACTTCCGAGCCTCTTTTCGCTGAAATGGAGTAGAACTGTGCACCAAGCTTTGGCTGAAACACCAGCACGGCGTTTTTTTTTTTTTTTTTTTTTTTTTTTTGCCTGTTGGCACCCGCCTTTTTGCTCCAGTAACGCCCGGCCGATGCAGGTCTCCGAAGAATGCGGTATGGGCACTATAAGACCATAGGTTATATTTTTTACTTCGCCTTCCAGACTGAAAGGTAGTGGTGGAATAAGAGAAGGTACTCCCATCTTATGCAACGAGGGTCTCTTGNTTTTTTTTTTTTTTTTTTTTTTTTTGCCTGGTGGCACCAGCCTTTTTGGTCCAGTAACGCCCGGCCTCTGCCGGTCTCCGAAGAATGCGGTATAGGTACTATAGGACCATAGGTTATATTTTTTACTTCGCCTTCCAGACTGAAAGGTAGTGGTGGAATAAGAGAAGGTACTCCCATCTTATGCAACGAGGGTCTCTTGGAGGCTGAACCATGAGCTCTCAGTCTGCTTTGCTCAGCCTTCTCCAGCAAGGGAGGTGGCCCAGGAAGATGAGAGTCAGCGAATACAAACAGACACATACACAGCTTACGTCAATGGGACAATCACACGTAGAAACGTGACGATGACAAGGCATTTAATTTGCATGGAATAAGCATTCAGTAGGCAGAAGATTGAAAAGAAGCATAAAACTGGGAAATTATTACAGAAACATACACCTGACAACGACAAGTCGAGGGGGAATCAGACCTCCTCGACGGTAATTGGAGTTACTGGAGGGGTAAACCTCTATGTGTGTGGTTGGGGGGATACAACCTCGGCATTATATGGCGGGTTCTGGCTCCATTTCCATTCTGGGGAGCATCAGTCTGGTTCCTATTCCACCGGCAAGTCAGAAAGGGTTACAAATAGCACTCACACACACTCCTCCCCCTTATGGTGGGAAGGCCTGAAGAAAGGCATTGATTACTTCCGAGAGGAAGGATGTACCACCCTTCACCCCTGCCTAAGTTAGCCTGAAAAAGTTGTTTCTATCCTTGGTTGCTAGTCTGTCCTTCCTGTGACTTGGAGCTTGTAGTTTGTCTATCTGGATCCTGACCAGCCAGTTCCTCTCAGTGCTCTGACTGTCGGCTTCTCCTTGCCTGCTGGAACTATTGGTATGACCTACTGTATCCATGCGTGCTGTTTCTTTCCTCGTACTGACTTGGTAGCTGTGCCTATGCCAGTCTCCTGATTCTTATCCTAAATTCTAATTTACAACTTCCCTTGACTTGTGTCCTCCTTGAGCAGTCGCCATAAAGCCCCCAGAGGGGGTTCACGCCCTGCATTAAGAGTTGTGTCTCTTTCCTTTTCCTGTGGGATCCTGCGCCCATCCGTGGTCCTGCTTTTAATCTATGACTCTATTGAAGTTTGTTCCTATCTTTGGTGTCCGGCTATGTTGGGATTGGAGGGATGGGTGTGGGACAGGGGCTGGTTTTTTGCCTTCCTGCTGTGTGTGGGTAGCTTTGCTGTGTTTATGTGTTTTGGAACTTTTGGACCGAAAAAAAAAAACATCCGTGGGGGGGGTTAGGGGTGTTGTGGAGCGATATTGGGGCCGGGGAGGGGTTTTCTTACTTGTTTAGCGTTCCTATGTTGCCGTATCTGACGTTGGGTGTTAAGATCTGCTGCTCTATTTTCAGCGTTTGAAGCCCTGAAGCCTTGCTTTTGTTATAGTGATTTTATGGTGTTGTTATTTCTGTTGTTTTTTGGTCTTAGCTAAACCCTAAACCCTAGTGGTTGTTTCCTCTCATTGATCCGTTACCTGCTGATTTTATAGGATTGATGGTCTCGGCATTTTTATCTGTTTTAGAATTATATGTTCTAGTTGCTTTATCGCTGAGGTCGTGTGGGAATCCTGTGCTTTTGTTGAAGATCTGTTCTTTTTGGTAACCCTACCTTTTCTTCTGCATATTTGTTAAGATTGCATGGTTGCCTATCGGGTTCTAGGTGTCTGTCTATATGTGTCATTTATTCCTAAATTTCTGGGCTGGTTCTCGCTTCCTAATCTCTTTGATATTGATCTTCTGTCGAAGGTGTCCCTTCTCTATCTGACGTGGTTGTGAGTTGATTTGTGCTATCCCAATCTTGGAACTTTATGCAAGCGTTATTTGTTTTAGCTATCTTTTTGCCTAGCAACCATTTTTCTTCAAAGGATTTTTGACTCGCCTCTCTTCTTTTGGGGTCTGTTAACCTTTCCTGCTTCCTAAGTTCTCTTTTCCATTGAGCCCTGATTTCGGTTTCTACGATATCCTTTGTCTCCTGCCGGGCCTCATCTCTTGTTGTTTTCTGGTTGTTGAGTGTTTGCTTGCATCTAGATTTCCAAATCGACCATAGTGCCCCCCTTCACATCAGATCAGCTATGACCTTTTCTTCCTCTTTCATCTTTCCTTCTTTGAGTCTGTTTGCACGAGGAATGGATTTGGGGAAATCTTGGACCAAGCTGATTTGACTGCTTCCCATATTTTGTCCGTGTGAGAACATTCAATCAAGCAATGAACAAGTGATGCCACTTTGCTATCTTCGCACATTCTGCAGAGGGCGGACTGTTCTGTTCGCTGGTGTTCCTTCCTTCGTCTATCAAGCCATTCGTTGACTGGGACAGCCCAGTAGAGTATCAGCCATTGTAGGCTCCTGAATCTTGTGGGTTTAATACCGCTGTAGTAATCCCATGGGATTCCAGAGGGCCAGCCATGTTCCTCCCCTAGCTGTTTGATCCATCTTTCTGATATGAACGGGCGGGGGTCTGTTGTCTTCTTCCTTATCGTGTACCCTGTTTTCACTGTGCAATGACTTGCCGATTTTGACTGCCGAGACTGACTGCGAGGCTGTACAGTAACAGCAGTAGGTTAGAGTCATAATTTTGTTTGGCTGAGGGAGCCTGTAAGGAAAATTCGTGAGGGACATATCTGCAAATATGGGAAATATAGGCCCAGCACTATTTCGAATTTCCTACAGCTACCCTCACTGCGTATAGCAGACCCGGGCTACCCCTAGGACGGACAGGCCCGAAGGGCCTATACCGATAGACGGTCCTATAGCCTATAGCCGGGTAGGGAGAGGCCGAGAGGCCGAAACTGGAACGGTACCGGTCGGTCCAGTCAGTCGGGTCTAGGTCTAGGTTAGGGTAGTGTAGATCTATTAATAGTTTAGGAAAATCGATTCAGGACTTTTGGCTTTTCATTCTTGCGAAGCAGCGTTTGGAGAAGCCAAGCACGTTGGTGGTGGTGATTGTCTACAGGCGGCATCCTGAGACCCTTGCCGTGGACGGCAGCCATAGCCGGCCTTCAGAAGGTTGCCAAAGTTGGGGCATCCTCAGCGCATCTACCCCGGAGGGTATCTACGCCTGGCAGGGCTATGTCGAGGCTCTTCACTGGTATTCGTGGGTGGCGGCTGCCATAGCTGCCTGTTTCTTCGTTAGAGTTGTTCATCGGCACTGAAGACTTCATCGCAGGATCTGCTCTTCATCTGGGTGGTTGGCGCTGGCCTCTGGGAGGCCATTTCGGTGTTGCACTACGGACTGGGTGTAGGGTAGAGAGTGGAATGCGGGGTTCTGAAAGTGGCGAGATACTGGAACAAACTCTGTAACGATATTTGGTTTTAATTGGCTCATCATCAGTGTGAATCCGATTGTTATCCTCGCAGGTTTCTTCTTGTGATTGGTTGTTGGGAGTACTGTCAGAGAGTGAGGAACACTGTGTGTCTTCTCCCCACCTGTGCATAGTTGTATTCCGCTGCCTATTTTGATCTGTGTACAGTCTGGACTCTGTCTCCTCTCCCCTTCATCTTATGCATGTATGGGCGTGTGTGAGAGTGTCTGTGTGTGAGTGGCACTGAAAATCGTCAAACAACCAAGTTCATAAAAGTTGGTATCGGAGCGGGATCGGAATTGGAGCACTGAGGATTGAGTGCAATAGAGGCATCTTCTTCATCTGCTGGCGAGAAGCTTCATGGCGATTCATCTTCTCCAGTACTGAGACAACAGGGAAGAAGATTTCAAGCGGTGAATTCAGGAGTTCAGTGGTTGCACTAAACAAGCGCACTGAGCCTGTCAGGGCGCTTGCAAGGAAGTGGCGAGAATAGGGCTAATTCGCCATAGCCAACCCTGAGGGCAGTATTGCGAATTGCCTCAGAGTGGCGAATTGCCCCTGAGGACTTCAGAATCCTCTGAGCGGCTTCGCTGCTCAGGGAGATTGACAGTCTGTGTCAATCTCAGGTGAAATTAACCTCATCTGAGGCTATTTATAGCATCATCGGTTGTGGGGTTATGTGGCAAGATAATTTCTTGTTGGCACTCTGGGCGCCACAGGGTCAGATCCAGTGTATCTGGCTAGAGGGGTTGTAGCGCATCAGGATCCTGAAGATAATCAACAAGTTTGGAGAGATTTTGTGTGTGGAAAGAGGAGGAATTTATGGAAGAAATTGGCGAGACGAGGGTTTCAGCCTGCCATAGCCAGATCTTCATCAAGCTCTACAAGAAACTCTGAAAGTGAGTCCGTTCCATGCACATCCCTATATAGCGATTCAGATAGGGTTAGAATAATCAGTATTGATGGTCTATCTGTTTGTCAGTGACTGGAATTGAAAATCGCAGACTGCATGACAGCCATAGCCATCACTCTCCTACCTCCTCCTGCTTGTTTCTTACCCTCTGTTGACTCTTTTCTATCCAACATTGTTCGGTGACTGACTGACTGTATTGCGCTTGATCTAGGAGGCTCAGACTGTGAATTCTGTACTGGAAAGGTAGAGATACTGTGAATTGTAATTTTGCGCTGAGTCTAATTATAGCCTATGCTAACTAGGGTCAGTCATAACTTCAATTATGTCCGTCGGAACTCAATTCTGTCAGTTCCCAGTAAATCGCAATCCAAAAATAGTCACTACTGCAGAAGCGCTTAATTGGATTTCTAGTATTTCACTAGATACAGTGAATACTATACTTCACCATACCCTAGGGTATGGCTACCAGAGTCACCAGGGCCGAAATTGGAGTCTGGACTAGAATTTAGGGTCCCTGACTGAATCGCTCGGTTTGTTTGATCATTCTTGTTTGTACTTGCCATCTTCTTTCATTCTCACTGGTTACTCTTGCTTTCTAATGGGCTCGAGAAATCTAGGGTATCTCTAGAACTACTGAAGTGGTGTATGCTAACTCCAATGTGGTGCAGGGTCAGTAAAAGGAAATCGTGTGATTGATTTTACTGGACTAACTGCATGTCTGACCTCTGACCCAGAGAGACTGTTCCAACCCAAATCGCTTGTTGCCTGTTCACCCACCTGACTTTTGTGTATGAGATAGCAGCGATTTCTGAGTGTCTGGAGGAATCTGTATATCGCTGCATACTCTTTGCTGTTTGTCTGTTATTTCGTTTTCTGAAGAGGGAAAATGGTGAATGAGGGGGCTCAGCAGCAGCCACAGGTAGAAGTAGTAATGAAGGTAGAAGGAGAATATCCTTCGACCTCCACTCCTACTCCTCCTCTAACAGGCTACTCAGCAGAAGAAGAAGGAGCTACAGGAAAGGCTGCAGCAGCAGCAGGCGCTGCTAGCAGAACTCGAGCGGCAGAAAGCAGCCGAGCTAGAGGCTGCAACAGATACTTCCAGGAGGGAGTACCTGTTGGAGCAGCTAGGCAAAGTCTTGGCAGATGACCGTTGCTCCTAGGTGAACAAGAATCTGGCGGAGTGGGCCATTCTGGGGCACAAGGCCACCAGTTCCTACTTCACAAAGTGGGATGAGCGGCTTGGAAAACAGGGTACACAACCTGGAAGCTCAGCAGTCCAAGATCCTGAAAGCAATACAGGACTTGACTGCTCAGCTGACAGCAGCCCGATTGATTTCTCCCCTGTCTCCTGTCCTCCAACCTAAACCCTCTCCTTCTCCTCCTTCGCCCCCCTCTGGTTCCCGTCATTCTTCCCCCTCACCACCTCCTTCCCAAAAGGTCAAGCCAAACCCACTTTTGCATGTGTTGTTGCAGGGGATCAGAGAGGTCCCAAGATCCCTGCCCCCAACAAGTTAAGAGGGGATGACCCCAAGACTGATGTTGGGGACTGGGCTGCAGGGACCAGGGCTTACTTGAGGGGCTTCATATGCCCAGAACAGACAAAAGTGGCTACAATTTTGGGACCACTGGAGGGGCCTGCTCAAAAGTGGGCTACCTCTACCTCCAGCGGTCTGCAAAAATCAATGGAGGATTGGGCTTTGGGATTGGGGGTGGACAGTCTTCTGCAGGCTCTGGAAGACCGCTTTGCAGATAAGGAGCGGGCCCGCAAAGCTGCTGACAGGATTGCTCGCCTGGGACAGCAGCGCTACAGCGGTTCCTTGCAATCGTTGTTTGCAGAGCTCGAGCAGCTAACTTCCACCCCTGGTTTGGTCATGTTTGCAGACAACTTACTAACCAACTTCTGCAGGGCAGCCCTTGAGAAGTTTTCGGTTGCCATCCTTTGGCCGTGCAACCCTAGACATGGAGGCAAAACTTCATGTCCAGGTCCCCTCCTCTGACAGGAGGAAAGGTGCCTTCCCTCATGGTGGTAGAAAGGGAAAGGCAGCCTTTGCACATGCAGGATCTGCATCAGCTTCTGATTCAGACTCCTAGGCTGATACAACATCAGTTGGGACTGGATCAGCTGCTGAGACAGATGTTGCAGCGGCCCTGACTCAGGCTGTTCTGGGAGTTCTCCAGCAGTAGAAAAAGTTTTCCCCGACCACAGCCTCAGCCAGTTTCAAGGGGAAGGACAAGGGACGTCGTCCATCTACCTCCCAACGCCCTAACCTGCCAAAAGACGTCCGAATGCCAGCTGACCCGCTCAATCCCTCCATCCTCCCCTGGCATGACCTCATGATCCAGGAGGGAGTGTGGAGAAGAAGAAAGGAGAGAGGGGTCTGCTTGAGATGTGAGGGGAAACACTTTCTAAAGGACTGCCCTTACATACTAGGCCCGGGTCGGTCAAAAAACTGAAGCAGACCCTGGGGACTGCAGTTCCCCCCAGTGCTGCACCTTCATCTGCTGAGGTAGGTGAATCTGCATCTGCTTCAATTGAGACAAAGTCTATAAGTTTGGGGACTGCACGGGCAGCATCCTTCTGCTATGAGGATCCTGACCCGGATCAGGACCCGGAGCAGAATGAGCTTCAGTCACTTGCTGCTTTCTTCCTTCATCTAAAGGAACAAAAGAAAAGCAAGTCTGATCTCATCCTACTTCGACCCCTGATCAACAACATCAGTATCAAAGGGCTGTTGGATTGTGGAGCCACCCGGAACTTCATGTCTCCCAGTGATGTCAAGAAACTGCATCTGGGCATGAAAGTTCAACAGCTGCAGCAACCGTTGCTGGTCAGAATAGGTGACTTTCCACTGTTCTCACTATCAGGGAGAAGGTCAGGGGTATCCTTGTTACCTTCGACAGTGCTGGAAAGGTCAAACACAGTCTGAACTTCTACATATTCCCTGATTTACCCTTTGATCTGGTGTTCTCAATGCAGTGGCTACGGGCAATCAACCCTAGGATTGACTGGCAGATCCCTAAGGTTGAGCTCCCCAATGGACAGGGGGTGTATCAGACTTGCAGAATTGTTGTTGAACACCACCCTAAAACTAGCTGCTATTGTTTAAGAGCAAGGGAGTTTTATTCTCTCTTGCGCCAGTATGACCATGAGCGTTTGTTTTTATCTCTGGTCAAGCAAACAGACGCTGCACCTGTTTCCTGTCCTCCTGAGATACAGCAGGTTGTGGACCAGTATGCGGATCTGATGCAGGAGCCCTTTGGACTACCCAATCGGCCAACCAAGCATCACATCGAGTTGCTCCCTGGAGCGGTCCCTCCAAAGGGCCGCATCTACAGGATGTCCCCTGCTGAGCTTGAGGAGCTCAGAAGACAGTTAGAGACCCTGACCAGCAAAGGCTGGATACGACCGAGCACATCTGAATTTGGCGCACCAGTGCTCTACGTCCCGAAAGGGAATGGAGAATCCAGGATGTGCATCGACTACAAAGGTCTCAATGAGATCACTAGGAAAAGTACAGAGCCTCTTCCTAGGATCGATGACCTTCTGGATATGGTGCAGGGCTGCACAGTATTCAGCAAAGTCGACCTCAAATCTGGATATCACCAGATTGAGATGGCAGAGGAGGATGTCTATAAGAAAGCCTTCAAGACCAGATATGGGACTTACGAGTTTCTGGTCATGCCATTTGGACTTTGCAATGCCCCAGGTACCTTCCAGACTGAGATGCACCGCATCTTCAGGCCTTACCTGGACAAGTTCATGGTTGTCTACCTAGATGACATCCTGGTATTCAGACGGACTGCCAGGGAACATGCGGAGCACTTGGCTCTAGTCCTTCAGTCGTTACGCGACAGCCAGTATAAGATTAACAGAGAGAAGTTCTCCGTTGGAGTTCCCTCTGTCATCTATCAGGGTCATGTAATCTCTGGAGATGGCCTGGTTCCTGAAGCAGCCAAGATAGTTGCTATTCAAGAGTGGTCACAACCACAGACAGTAAGCGATGTCAGGTCCTTCATGGGTTTAGCCTCAGACTACAAAAAGTTTGTCAGGAACTTTTTTGCAGTGGCTGCACCCCTGACCAACCTAACAAAGAAAGACACTCCTTTTCTTTGGTCCCTTCCCTGTCAGTTGGCCTTCACACGACTCAAGAAGGCCTTGACTCATGCACCAGTGTTGAAGTTGCCTGACCCCACTTTGCCATTCATCCTGACCACTGACGCCAGTCAGTATGGCATTGGGGCAGTTCTTCAGCAAGATGATGGGAATGGTCTACGGCCTCGAGAGTTCATGAGTAAGAAGATCAAAACTCAGAAGCTTCAGGAATCTACCTACGAGAAAGAGCTATATGCTCTTGTTTGTGCCTTGAAACATAGGAAGCACTTTCTCTTGGGAAGACACTTCAAGATCTTCTCTGATCACTCCACCTTACAGTGGATGAAGTCCTAGGGGTAGTTAAATGACAAGTTGGCACGTTACATTCAGTTCATCGACATGTTTGACTTTGAACTGAAGCACAAGAAGGGTAGCAGATGCCCTCTCTCGTAGGCCTGACTCTTTTGCACTGATCTCCTCTACTCACTCCTTTGGAGAGGAGATCCGTCAGACCATTGCTCGTCTTCTGCCTCAGGACCCGACTTATGGACCCATAGTCAGGAATCTGCAAGCGGATCCCAATTCTGAACCCGACTATGCCCTGAGTTCAGACTTGCTGTATACCTACAGCAGAGGTGAGGAACGTTTGTGCATTCCCCAGGATCAGCGGCTCAGGACACTGCTGATGTCAGAGTGTCATGATGCACGTGGACATTTTGGGTTCTTAAAGTCATATGCAGCCCTGTCGCAGCGCTTCTTCTGGAAGGAGATGCGGAGTGATATGCTGCGATATGTGGAAACCTGTGAGCTTTGCCAGAGGAATAAAATCCAGCGTAGAACTCCTCTGGGACTACTCAAACCCTTACCCATACCTGATGGCCCTGCTGAATCTGTGTCGATTGATTTCACATATTTAGGTAAGACCACCCCTCGTGGCATGCGTCAGGTCATGGTCTGCGTGGACAGGTTCTCCAAATACGCAGAGTTCATCCCCTTGCCAGAGGTACCTAGGGTCCCGACTGTGAGAGCAGCTTTCTCAGAGAGGTGGGTCAGTCACCATGAACCGCCCACTTTTGAAGTCTGTGATAGAGACCCCCGATTTCGCAGCAATGACTTGCAGTCCTACTACAAGGACTACTTGCACTCACGATTGGACATGACTTCTGGTCATCATCCTGAAGCCAATGGTCAGGCTGAAGTGATGAACCACGTCTTATTCTAATTGGTGCGTCGTGTCATCTCTCCGGATCAGCAGGATTGGGATCTCCACTTGGCTCGAGCACACCTTGTTTATAACATGTCTGTCCACTCCTCGACTGGGTTCAATCGATACCGGTTGCACTAGGGACGTGAACAACGGCAGCCTCTCGATGATATCATCGATAAGGCTAAGTCTGACCTGACACCAGGCACCGCAGAGTTTGCCTGACGCTATCGCATAGATGTGGAAAGAGCACGGGCGAACTTGTTCAAAGCCCAAAAGGCGATGATTGAACAAGCTAATTGCCATAGGCGGCCTTCCCCCATCCGCACTGGTGACTATGTCTGGGTAGCCAGTTCTGAGCTGTCGAGGGAGGAGGATATCTCTCCCAAGCTGTTGCCCCGTTATCTGGGCCCGTGGCAGGTGTTAGATACAGTGGGCGTGGATCCATTTGGCCCGTCGTACGTTATTGACGTCCCACTGCAACTACAGACCTATCCGGTCTTTCATGCATCCAAGTTGCTCCCTTTTACCTCAGCTGATGCATTCCCAAACCGGCCCCCTCAATTTGGTCCACCGATCCCTGGTAAGGGATATGATGTGGAATTTATTAAGGATGAGTGGGGCACTGGCCCCGACCGGCAGTACCTTGTGAAGTTTGCCTTCCAACCTCATACTGAGGACAGGTGGTTCACACGGAAGGAACTTCTCAAGACAACAAAGTCTGTAGTCCTACGGTACGAAGCAACGCAAAAGGGATTACTCCCTCGCAGATCTGCTCGTCTAAACCCTTAGCTCGGAGGTCCTCGCTCCCCGGGGGGGTAAGCCTGCAACGACTTGCTGATTTTGACTGTCGAGACTGACTGCGAGGCTGTACAGTAACAACAGTAGGTTAGAGTCGCAATTTTGTTTGGCTGAGGGCTAACCGAGAGACCTACCTGTAAGGAAAATTTGTGAGGGACATATCTGCAAATATGGGAAATATAGGCCCAACGCTATTTCGAATTTCCTACAACGACCCTCACTGCGTATAGCAGACCCGGGCTACCCCTAGGACGGACAGGCTCGAAGGGCGTATACCGATAGACGGTCCTATAGCCTATAGCCGGGTAGGGAGAGGCCGAGAGGCCGAAACTGGAATGGTACCGGTCGGTCCAGTCAGTCGGGTCTAGGTCTAGGTTAGGGTAGTGTGGATCTATTAATAGTTTAGGAAAATCGGTTCAGGACTTTTGGCTGTTCATTCTTGTAAAGCAGCGTTTGGAGAAGCCAAGCAAGTTGGTGGTGGTGATTGTCTACAGGCGGCATCCTGAGACCCTTGCCGTGGACGGCAGCCATAACCGGCCTTCAGAAGGTTGCCAAAGCTGGGGCATCCTCAGCGCATCTACCCTGGAGGGTATCTGCGCCTGGCAGGGCTATGTCGAGGCTCTTCACTAGGTATTCGTGGGTGGCGGCAGCCATAGCTGACTGTTTCTTCGTTATAGTTGTTCATCGGCACTGAAGACTTCATCGCAGGATCTGCTTTTCATCTGGGTGGTTGGCGCTGGCCTCTGGGAAGCCATTTCGGTGTTGCGCTACTGACTGGGTGTAGGGTAAAGAGTGGAATGCGGGGTTCTGAAAGTGGCGAGATACTGGAACAAACTCTGTAACGATATTTGGTTTTAATTGGCTCATCATCAGTGTGAATCCGA
>BFEA01000561.1:993700-1007352 GCA_003427395.1 Chara braunii | reverse complement strand
ATTGTTATCCTCGCAGGTTTCTTCTTGTGATTGGTTGTTGGGAGTACTGTCAGAGAGTGAGGAACACTGTGTGTCTTCTCCCCACCTGTGCATAGCTGTATTCCGCTGCCTATTTTGATTTGTGTACAGTCTGGACTCTGTCTCCTCTCCCCTCCATCTTATGCATGTATGGGCGTGTGTGAGAGTGTCTGTGTGTGAGTGGCGCTGAAAATCGTCAGACAACCAAGTTCATAACAACTGTGTAGTCTTGCAAATTGACTATCTTTTTTACCCTCCACATTCTTGGGGGTTATTTCTGTAGTTGATGGTGCTCCTTTTTCTTTTTGCATCCACGTTCTTATTTTTCTCATGTTATTTAGGTTGAATTATAAGGTTGTTATGCTTTCCTCTGCTACCCTTGTTAATGTTTTGTGTTTGTCCAACAACTCGTGCACTGTGAATTCTGCTACGTTACTCTGATTGCTCACCCGTTTTACAAATTTAAGAGCTACTAGTGGCATCACATGCCCTTTATCCGTAGCCCAATCCCCTAACTCCCATTTGATTTCTCCTTTTAGTTGTGCCTTCCAATTTAGCGGTATACTGTCTGTTATCTCCTCCGGGTTTTTCACTAAGTTATGGCTTCCTTTGAGTTGTTGTCTTAGTTCTGAGGCCTTTATCCATCTCTTCTCCTCTTCTTTCCAGATGTGCTCTATTTTCCAGACCCCTTTTTCCACCCACTTTCTCCATCTTCTGCCCTTGCTTGTTAAGGACCAAGGATTACCATTTTCATCTAGAATAAGTGAGTTTCCAAATAGTCGTTGCCTTAGCACTTCGTCCTTAATTCTTGGTTTTCTAACTCTTTCTGGAAAGGCTTCTCTCCAGTGATTGATAAGTGTTTTCGAGTGTTTGCTTGGGGGGTCCCTGTTGGTCTGCTGATTATTGTTGTCTCTGTTGTTTTATGTTCTTGGGGTCCATGTCTTGTTCATTATCCAGTGGCATCCTTCTATTTGCGGGTCGACTTTGAAAGGCACTAGATTTCGGATCTGGTACAATGACATATCATGCCATGGTAACTCTTTATGTAGAATGATTTTGTTTATCCATTTAGTTTGTAGAGCTTTGTATTGGTTTATTGGGTTTATCAACCCCAGTCCACCCTGTCTGGTTAGTACATCCAGGCTACTTTGGAGATAAATTTGTCTTTGGTCGCGTCTCCTGTCCATATGTAAGCTCCTGTTTTTTTCTTAAGCGTTGAGATTAAATATTTAGGAGGATCCCATATGGAAGCTGTGTACCAAGCTATAGAAAGAATGGATGTATTTAGTACAAGCGCTTTGCCCAATAGGGAGGTGTAGACCTTCTGCCATCCTGTTAGTTTATTTATGATTTTGGCTAGTATGTTCGGGCCTATGCTCTCATTCACTCCTTCCACTGATACTGAGATTCCTAAGAATCTCATGGGTTCTTGGAGACTTAACCACTGTAGGCCTTGCGTGTCAGCTGACTCTTGGGGGGGCGGTTGGGTAGACACCCACCAACCTACCGTTTTTTTCCAGTTAATCTTCATTTCTAAGGCTAACTGGAAGGCTTGCATTGCTCTTATCAAGGCCTGAAAGGAAGAGTCTGTAGCTCTGATTAGGACTGTGAGGTCGTCTGCAAAAAGCATGACTGTGGGAAAAGAGATACATCTACATGTCTCTTGCAATGAAAGTCTGTCTATCGAGGGGTCCTTTCGTAAGAAGCTTGTTATTGCCTCCATGACGGAAAAAAAAATTGGCGCTGCTAGTGGGTCGCCTTGTCTGACAGATCCAGTCATTTTGTAGGTTTCTGATGGATGTCCATTTACTTGTACCATTCCTCTTTCTTCAGCGTACAGTACCCTTACCCATCTTCTGAAGTTTGAGCCTACTCCCATTCATTCCATGCTTAGTTGTAGGAAGTCCCAATTTACCTGGTCGTATGCCTTTTCAAAATCAAAGAAGAGTATGGCTGCTTGCAATCGCTTGTCCCTTATTTGCTTAGTGGCATCGTTTAAACATACCATATTATCTAGTATGTATCTGCCTGGGATGAAACCTGTTTGATCTATGTCAAAGCATTTATCCGTTACATTTTTTATACGGTTGGCTAGTCTCTTTCCTAGTATCTTGTAGGCTATTGGTAGTAGAGTAATGGGTTTATAGTTCCTTATGTCTTGTCTGTCTCCTTTTTTGTACATAAGGGTGACCACTCCGGTACTTACTTCTGCCCCTAGAATTCCTTTTTTATAGGCTTCATGGAAAAAATTGAAAAGATCTTCACCCATTATATGCCATTTTTCAACCCAAAATTCTTTGGTTAGTCCATCCCTTCCGAGGACTTTATTTGGTTGCATTCTCCTTAAGGCATCATATAATTCTTGTTTAGTGAGGTCTTTGTCTAAATATTTGGCTGCCTCTGGTTTTATGCTCACCTTCAAATGTCTTAGAAATTTATCCCTTGCTCTGGTCACCTCTCCCTGGTCGAAATCCGTTGCTCTCAAAGTGTAGAGGTATTGATAGAAGTTTGTGGCTACTTTGAGAATGCCCGTTTGGATAGTTAGCACTGTGCCTTGATTGTTTCTTAGCCCTAGAATTTTGCTATTTCTGCAATTGGATTTAATTTTTTGAAAAAAATATTTCGACATTGTCTCATTGCTTTCCCAATCCTTCACTCTGGCTCTGACGGCTAACCCTTGTCTATTCCAGTCTGCCCATTTTTTTAGTTCTTCCCTCGCTTCTTCTAGTAATTCTTCATAGATAGATGATCCTGGGTTATCTATTAAGTTGAATTTTGTTATCTCTACTACTGCCTATAGCATCTCTTGTCTTGCCTTCCTTTTTTTGGCCTCTGCTCTAGATGCCATACTCAACCATCTACTCAGTTCTGAGATTGCTTTAGGTAGCATATTTATTATCCCTATGGTTTTTACTTCTCGCTTGTGGATTCCCCATATCTGTTTAACTCCTCTTTTGAAATGTTCAAGTGTTATTAAGGAGTTGTTTAGTTTGAAGAAGTTTTTACCGGGTGTATTGTTGAGTGACAAAGTTAATTGCATCCCAATTTGGTTGTGGTCAAAACCCCCATAATAAGGGAATTTGAAATTTTTTGTGCTTTTGACGGCTCCCTATAGAGATTCAGAGATGAGGAAATAACCAATTCTAGAGAAGGAAGTTATGCCTTGGGTAGTTTTCCGTATACAAGTACAGTCCTTTGTGAGTGGGTTTAACATTCTATACGTGTCTTTCAATGCTTTCTCTATAAGGAATTCTAGCATTATGTGGGCTTTAGAGTCATCTAAGTTGTCCCTAGCATGTGAAATTATGTCGATGGATGGTTCTAAAGTGGCATTCCAATCTCCTGCTAAAATTAGGTGTTTGTGACTAGGACACTCTTGCTTTATTGTTTCTAGAAAGATTCTTCTTTGGGCATTAGTATTTGGGGCGTATGCATTGATGATGGACAATTCCTCCTCTCTAAAAGTGAGATTTGTCCATACCCATCTACCTTCTTGTTCATCCTTCGTGGCTCTTTCTATTTTTAAGAATTGTGATGCCTCCAATTTTTCATGTATTAATGTTAGTACCCCTGATGATGCTACCTTGGGACTGGCTGCCCATTCTACATCCTTTGTGTCTTAACCTTCTTAAAATTTCTTTTAATATATTCTGATGTTCTTCTATTGAGGACAAACGTGTTTCTTGCAAACATAAAATGTCTGGGGGTCTGTTGTCCATCCATCCTGTCATGTCGACAAAGTCGTACCACATGACCGGTGTAGATAATATGGTTGCTAATCCTCTTACATTCCATGATCTGATTTCCAATTCCCCTCTACTCTTGTTACTTGCCCTTGGTGTGCTGGTTGCCCTAGTTCTTTGGGCCCCCCTTTCCTCTAGCATTTGAACAGATTAGAGGTCTTTCCGGTTTTGTGCAGTTCTGTTTGTTCAGGAGGACAGGGTGGGTAGTTGCAGCGGTTCCTGGCTCATGGAGGGTTCCCCTGTGTCCTCCCCCAGTGCCTGCAGAGACCTTCTCATTCCCTTACCCCCTTTGCTAAAAATTCTCGCTGCCAATGTTGTTGCTACACTTGCAACAGTTGGGACCATTGTTGTTTCTGTCCCAAGTGCAGTGAAAGGGAGTTGTGTTATTTCCCCCCAAGGTTCCCATTGCATTTCTTTTCCCAAATCTGTGTATGTCCCATATAGGGTGAGGATTGGCCTTGTGTCTAGGCTGACACCTTCTTTTGTCTCCCCCCTCTCCCCCAGTTCTTGCACCTTCAGGAGCTCTCCCACCAAACCGATTGCTATTGGTTCAACGCTTGGTATGATTTTGGAAAGGAGCTCATTTCTGCTTTGACCCTTTTCAAGTTTCAAGAGGGCAAAACTTGGGGAAGTTGCGATTTGCCATTCCTCAGTAACTGCATCCATTTTTACTGGGATCACTGTTCGTGAGGGAAGCAACATTTTACTTTCCTGCTTTTTTCTCTCCCGGAAGGTAAAGTGTGACTGGTCGTTCAGTCCTTCAACAGTAACTGTCTTGAGCATAAGCTCGTCATTGAGTTGGGTTAGCCTATCCACTTGGGATTCCAGAATTTGCGCTTGCAATACCAGGTGACTTTTTTCGTCTCCTTTTTTTTTGTCCTCCTCACCGCTTGCTTCTTTCCCCTTGATCTCTTCTTTTTCCCGGCCTGATCTTTCTGCTTCTTCCCTTCCTTGTATTGGGAACCCTTTTGCGATTCTTCCTTCTTCTTCTTGTTGTAAGTTTCGGGAAGTGTTGGCATTTTGTATTTGTCTTTTCTCCAGTTGCTCTCCTTTTTCGTGCCTGGTTCCTTGTCCTTCGAAGTTTGTTCCTTCTTGGTTCTAGAATGTTGTTGGTTCCTCCTCTTTCTCCAGTGGAGCGCATGGGTTGATTGATAGGGGAAAGGGGTGCGTGAGATCTCCTGCTCCAGCCTTTTGTTTGAGTTTTTCCTCCTCTCTAAAATAGGCCATTTGCAGTTCGAGTCTTGCTTCCCTTTCCTTTTTTGCTTTTTGAATGTAAAACTTTCTCTCTTCCAATGAATGATCAGCCCATGGCTCGCATTCCTCTTTGCTGAAAAGTTTCATGTCTCCTATGATCTCCCCTCCTTCCATTTGGACCCTCTTGGTTGTGATCCCCTTACCTTCCTCTGGATTCTTTTGTTTCTCGCCTACGCTCACTTTGCCATCCTCCTCCGTATCATGTTGGCCATCTTCATCGTCTCCATGTCCCGTTGCTGAGTTGTCCATGTCCATCTCTGATGTGTCTTCTTGCTGTTGAGATTGGTTTGCTCTTGTTCCTCTCCTTGTGTATGTTGATAGTACCCTGCTTTCTCCCATTTCTATTTCCATTTCCCTTTCCGATCTTTTCTTTTCCCTCTCTTGCCATTCTTTCTCCGCCATCTCCCCAGTTTTGTTCAAGTCTGTGATCAGATCCTTGAGCAACCCTCTTCTTGCATTCTTCCCAAATTCAGAACTGGATCCCAGGTGAATATTTTCGCAGATTTGTTTTCTAACTTCATTGTATACCATCTGCTGTCCGATGGGGGGTAGACATCTGGCCTTGGGGTTGGTTCTCCCTCCAATACCCAGAACCAGTCTGGATTTGGAAGGTTGTCATTGAAGACCCACCCGATGTACTGCGCGTCTCTTACGTACCAAAAACCTGGTTCCCCTTCCACTTCAGCCAGGCTTGTTTGTCTGAGGACTTTGGGCTTGGCTGTCTCCACGTTTCTCGGACATCTCGGATCAGTTCCCAAATGTCCTCGTTGTCTGCATTTGAAACATAATGGGTTGCTTTTGGAAGAAACTGTCACTTTGATTGTTCAGTCTCTCACTACAAAAAAACAGTAATCAGGTAGTTGTGGCGGGATTCCATTACCCAAATCCAGACACACCGTCATTGTGTTGTGTTGTGAGACCAGAAAGTCCGGTGTTACTATGATCCAGTCCACTACCTTGAATTGACCGGATTCCAACTCGAGTCTTTGTTTGATTTCCCCGTGCAAGCCTTTGACCACGTTGTCAAACTGAATCCAGAAGTACGTTTTCATCAAGGATTGTCCGAAGCAGGAAGGAGTCATCTGGAATGGGTTGTCCCGTTTCCCAGGGTGGACTGTGACTATTGAGGAATTGCAAGTGAAAGTCCGGTTTCTAGGGGTGGACTGTGACCATTGAGGAATTGCAAGTGAAAGTTTTGTTTCTCAGGAAGTCGGCGTAAGTTGGATCTCTGCATATGACCATGATCACATTTCTGGTCCGTGGATGAAAAAAAACTTTTGGCTCAGTTCCCTGAAGGGATTCCAGGCTTTTCAGCTTCTCCCACATCCATTTGAGCTTGGCCGGGCGGTTTAGCTCTTGGCTTTTTCGGGAGAAGGTGAAAAGGACTGCATGCTTTTCATGGAATTCATCTAGTTTTGGAATTTGTTCTTTCGGATATTCATATACAACCACCTCTTCCTTTTTGTTTTTTTCCACTTCGACCAATCTGGCCGTCTTCACCAATTCCGTTTTTGTTTGTTCAGCCAACCAATTTTGGGTTTCAATCCCCATTCCCTCCATCGTGTTCCCCTTACTAAAATGTGGTGTTTATTGCTTGATGCGCTTCCACTTCTGTCTTCTGAGAAGAGGGAGGAAACGACTCGATTACAGGGATATTCGTTCATCAATTCCTGGTCTGAAGAGGAATTTTGGTGGGACTGTCGGTCTCTTGGCAAATAATGTTGAGGAAAGTACTCACGTTATCCCCGTTTTCTGGCAGACACGGCCCCTCCCTCCCCCTGTCCGAGCTTATCTCGATACTGTTGTGTTGGCAAATTTGACAGCGGTTCCCCTTCCCCTCTAAGGATCATGTGTTTCATTCGACAGCCTAGGTACCGCTGTCGGAGCGAATACCCTGACAAGGGTATCCGCCCCGGTTTTGCAAACGACAGGGAATAAAGTTCGGGTCAAAATAGGTCGTGGAAGGCACGACCGTGTTTGGGACTTACCTTGGATAAGATAGAGGGTATGTGGGCGCGCAGATTTAAGGCGCGCGTGTGATTCCTCCGTTTGATGGTGCAGCCGGCATAGTTGACCGGCCTGATTCTTGCTATAGATCAGGATAAGGGATAACAGTGTTGTCTGGGATCGACACGTTGACCGAGGGGGTGGCTTGGTCGCCTTGTTTACTTTGGGTTTCTGCCAGTTCCTTTAGTTCCTGAACGAGGGGGTCTGAGCATGTTCCATAAGTTTGGGTGGCTCAACCTCTTCTTGCTTTGGTTTTAAGAGAAACGAACCAGGCTGAGGACCAAGACATGTTCCATAAGTTTGGGTGGTCTTGGTCCAACGCCTCGCACATGCTGGAACCAGAAGGTTATAACTTGGTTATACTCTATTATTATATTATCTATGAACAGGCTCGTCAGACAGGGTTCCATAAGTTTGGGTGGTCTGACTATAGCTTATCACCAACTGCAGAGTATTGATTAAGAATAAAACTTGTGGTTCGAAGGGGCAGACTGAGTCTTGAGCTGAAGATGATCGGCTCAGTTATATGCTGCCTCAAAAGATTAAGTGCAAACAATTATATAAATTTTGGATACTTAAACAGTTTAGGGCGGCTAGGGTGACCTAGCCATATGCCTTAAGAAGAAAAAAGTTGTTGTGCCCTTTATTTGTGTATACCTCATGGCTGGGCTAGACATGTTCCATAAGTTTGGGTGGTCTAGCTTTATGCCCTATGTAAGCTGGGTTTAAGGGGATAAATCATTGAAAGACTATGAACTATTGTTTGCTAAGTTGACTTGGGGATGGTGAGAGTACTTACCTTTGTGGTTTGGCCTGCATGTGACTGAGTGGTGTCACTACTTAGTCTAAGTTTCAGTTGATCGATAGTTGCTTTAGTTGCTCGCCACGTGCTAGAGCCATAGGAGTTTAGTTTCAATTCCTGCATTTTCTGAATTAAGTTTATTTTACTTAGATCAATTTTTTGCATTTTTTGGGATCTTTTATTTTTACTTGGTCTTGTTTAAATCTTGGTAAGCTACTTTCTCTACGGGAAGCAGTGCCGAATTTTCTACAAAACCAAGGAGTTAGTCAAAACTTTGTCTTCTTCAGGATCCAGTGTTTTTTTACTCTTTGACTTAGTAAAAATCTGGAAAGCCTCTTTTTCTAAAGGAAGTGCTGCCCAAATTTTTGCTAATTCAGGGAGTTAGACAAAATTGGGCCTTAAAGAGTCAAAGTCATTTCAGATTATAAACTTAGCTTTGTATAAATCTTGGAATAGTACTTTCTCTACGGGAAGCGTTGCCGAAATTTCTACAAATCTAATGAGTTGGTTAAATTTTGTCTTAGCAGGACTCAGATTTTATGTTTGAGTTCATATCTGGCTTAGTATAAATCTGGAAAATCTTCCTTTCTAAAGGAAGTGCTGCCCAAATTTTTACTAATTCAGGGAGTTAGACAAATTTTGACTTTCTAGAATCCAAGAGTTTGATTTTTAGGCTAGTATAAATTCTGTGATGACACTTTTCCTACGGGCACCGCTGCCGAAATTTTCTTAATTTAAAGGAGTTAGATTATATTTCGACAGGTGGCGACTATGGCGATCCACCCTGGGTAGGGAAGATGATGCCAAAGGTTTGCTTTTTTTCTTGGGCACGTGTACAGGGATAGACTTAGGCTTCGTTATCAGGAGGATTTCTGTAAAAACAGGGTATGAAGATTATTCCTTGTGCGCTTATAAGTTTAGCCTGGACATTGGTCTGTTTCGTGTTACAGGTCCTTCTTTGAACAATTCGATTCATGATTTTTTGGACTAGATTCAGCTTTGATCTCACGAGGATCACCTTCTGTTATCACTGATAATAGGTTGGTTGCCGATTCGTCGGTTTACGATTCAACTCCAATCCACTCCTGCCACTCAACCTAAAGACTTTAGCCTTGTGATTTGAACTGTTTTGTTGTGTTTTCACCAGGACTTTATTTGAATGGTCATTTAAAGAAAAGTACTGAGTATCTTATTTTGGGGAGTTGCACAAAGAGTGAGGCTTGTATGGCTAAAAGCAAGGGGTGTGAATGCAGAGAATGGTTGAAGTTGACCCTGTGTAGTGCATGGACTTTTTGGTTGAATCTTTGATGTGATTGTAGGTATGTTTGGTGATTCGGACTTTGGATTTGACTGTCTGCGCTCACATACAAATATATATGGCTGAGAGGAGTCCCACTGTGACTATGAGAAGTGATCGTCCTATATTTGTAACCTATATATATATATATGTGAATATACAGGTTTTGAGTGTTTCGCGCAGCCTACTGGGACCACGCGTAAGGGTTAAACAGATTATGTTCTCGAGAGAAGAGGGAGGTCCTCTTTTATGCTTTGCTCTTTATAATTTATATGGTTGGACGTTGTAGTCCGCGACAGCCGTCAAAGTCAAATCCCTTGACTTATCCCCAGACCCTAGATGATGGAGCTGGTCTCCAGGGCAATAAGAGACGATTGCCACCACATGTATGAACCTGTGTACCACCCACTCTCCGCAGGGTGCAGAAGAGGGTGTGGTTCTCAACCGCACTTGGCGGTTGTCCAGCGTCGAGAGATTAACCCTCAAGACGCATGTCAGCCGACACTTGAGTGTCGAATGAGGCCCTCGAGGTTAACGAGGAGCGCATGAGTATGGGTACTACATAGTACGCAATCATTGCGATCGCTTGCGTACGCTTGCATTGCGAATCGATATGAGTTAGCCCTGCGTCCGCGCGGTTTTATACAAATTCTCGCGCGTGACGCCTATCCGATTTCCGCATCGGAAAGTTATGGGATGGCTACTAAGGGACTAAGAGTGTTGTCGCGTTGTTTGTCCTCTGTCGTTTTGTATATGTTTGTATATATGCATGTGTTTTTATGTTTATGTTCTTTATAGTGGTGTGCGCGTGGCGTGTGGGATACGTCCTAGTCGACCGGCGACGAGTCGCGCTGGGGACCTCAGCCCCCCAAAATGTCGGTTCGCTTGCTGGTTCGATAGAGACGTACTACCGCGCATACCCCCTATGCTACAGCGAACGAGAAACGCCCTCGGCTGGTCCACCTCTGCGATTGCAGCTGATTAACTTTCGTACTGTGGACTGGTAGCTCGGCGGGGATACGCCCACCGAAGGGAGGTGACAACTCCTGTAAGGTGGAGGTAAGTCGTGCCTCGCGTAGGCCATATCCTGTCGTAGGGGCTCGCGAGAGGTATGGCTGGCGCACTCGGGCGGAGCGGCTTGCGGAAGCTCCATATGCATTTGCGACGAAGGATTTAAACCAACTCCTGCGTGACGCGACCGGGAGGGTCCCACGCTGCCCTGTGCGGTGCCGGACCGATGCGCTCGACAACGCGCTCACTGCAAGGGCTAAAACACGCTTACCAATACTGTTTTAAAAAAAAAAAAAAAAAAACTCGGCGGATCGTGCCGAATTGTTCGATCGGATGAATCAGATCTTCGTGAGAAGGTGAAGTTGATTCCTAGGAGTAACTGATAATTCCTAAGAGAATCCGAAGATTAAGGTAGCATTATTCTATCGGATCGTAGGCATTAACAAGACAGGCGCGGTGAGTAGTGCTCTAGTATGTTGGTGGCAGGAAGGATGGAGTAATACGGTGATGCAGGTGGATGGGTCGGATTGGTATTCGGCTGCTAAGTAGGGTGGTATGGCTGTGATTGGATGGGCAGTAGTTGAGTGATGGGTTAGGATTATTGGGACCATTGTTGGGACGAGGAGGAAGGGACGGGGAGCTAGGGAGGGGAGCAGGGGGGGGAATTTTGCTGGGGGCTTTTGGTGGCTGAGTCTGTGGGACTAGGGGCGGGGAGAGCAAGAGGTAGCGGAGCAGTGAAGAGGGATCGGTACTGCAGAGGGGGTTGAACAGGGGCGGGCTGGTGTTTGGCTGTTGAATGGGGTATTTGTTGGGAGATTGGGGGGGAGGGGAGGGGGGGCGCTGAGCAGCGGTGGGGGTTGAGTGGGGGTGGGCTGGCACTTGGCCGCCTGGCCAGGTAGGAAGGATATGGGTGATCGAGGGATGGTCGGCTGGATGTGGAGACATTAGGTGACCTAGGACGTTAGGTGATCGAGGAGGCGCGGAAGAGGGGGGGGGGGGGGGGGTTGCTTGTGAGGGGTGGAGTGAAGGCAGGTTGTTTGTGTGGGGGGCTTTGCTGGTGTGGGGGGAAGATTGGTTGTTGGTGATGGGTTGGTTGAGGAGGGTCGGTTGGAGGCCGTGTGTTGTTAATTTAGGAAGGAACGGAATGAATAATAGGGGGTGCTATGGGATGGGCTGGGTTTGGTGAGAACAGGATCCGACTCGAATACTGTTTGCCTGTTTCTTCTTGTGGCGACTCGAAAATCCACACACGAAGCCCGAGTGATTCTCTCTCCTATCTAAAGAAGGAAATATGGTATCGTGACCATCTCATTACTATTCAGCAGCTCTGCCGTGTCGAAGCAGAAACTATCATACGCAGCTTGTTTGTCTTCGGCTTTCCCTGGAAGCTCTCTTGAACTTTGCTGGAGGCGCACACTCTTCTGCTGAACTTTTGTCTCTTTCACGTCCTTCACGCTTGATCCGGTTGGGTAGAGGTTTCGTTCCTGATTGTTCTTACCTTAGAATAGGAAGGGAACCAAACCGACCTTTTCGAAAGGTGATGATGAAGAGGTTTCTGTCCTTCGTTCGTCTCTTCTAGTATCCTGCTCTTCTTTACTCGTCAGTTTCCTCTTTGTGGTCTCCTTTCTCATTTGGTATATTTCCTTTTCTGTCTCACCCTCTCCTCCTCTCTCCCCGATACGCTTTGTCCGTTTCCTTTCTTAGCTCCACTGTTCCCTCCTCCTGCATTTTCTCTGATTCCACTCTTCTCCCCCTGGATGAGGTACTTCCCCCTTTCCTTGCTTAACCCTCCTGTCGCCTCCTTTCCTTCCTTGAAGCTTCTTTTCCTTTCCCGATGACGGAGGAGCCACACCCGAAGGCATGGCGTGTTGTGTTGCCCTGGAGCTTCTCTGCCTTCTCGATGTTTCCCGCCAAAAGTTTGCAGGTTTGAAAGTGCAGGTATCGCGTGATGCTTGCGCTTCCGGCGATGCGTCGTTCGCGCTAACCGGTCTGGCGCGTACTGGAATTCCCGTATTTATGATTTGAGTCATAGACTCTTTTAACCCCTGATCGACCCACACCATAATCAGCACTGCAAGGTTGAGGAAACAAGTCATTGGATGACAAGCAGCAGGAAGCCAGATAGGCAGGAGGGCATGGGGGTGGTGGGCGGGCAGACAACCAACAAGGGAAGCATCAGGGTGGGACTACGGAGCGAAGCAACAAGGCAAGCACAACAGAAAGGCAGTGAGGCAAAAGGCAACGGGCCTAGAGGCGGCGAGCCAAAGGCAGTCAAACGACAAGTTAGACCACCAGTCCATCCGGATCTGTTTTGGCAACGCAAAATAATAAAATAATAAAATTATTTAAAAATATGAATTTCCGGAATTTTCCCCAAGCCTAAAATCCACAGTGCCACTGCGAGAAAAACTACCGTAGTTGTGGTACCCTTCCCCACCGGATCTGGACACTGTAGATTGTGGCCCGGTACTTGATGACAAGGAAAATGAACAGTGCAGGGGTTGTTGGAGTGGTGGTTTAAGGATTTAAGCAGCATGGAAAGGCAAGGCAAGCACGCAGGGAAGGGCGATGAGAAACAGCACACAAGGCACAAGGTAGCATCAGTGAGGCAAAAGACAGTGAACCAATAAAAGGCAGCAAGGGCATGAAGGCGGTGAAGAAAAAACATGCAAGGCCTAAGGCAGCGAGGCAAAGGCAGTGTGGCCAGCAACAGCAAGGCAGAAGGCAGGGAGGCCAGAAACAGTGAGGCAAAAGGCAGCCAAACGACAAGACAAACAGCACGGGAGGACAAGGGAAGCGGATGGGGGCCCAGGCAGAAGAGCAGCGCAGACAAAGCAGTCCACACAACCAATACCGACCCAAGCAGTCCATCACCTACGCACATCACAAGAAGGACACTGCAGACTGTTGGGTCACACCACCGCGGAGCCAGGGAGCCACTTCAATTAACGTTTGTCATCTCCGAAGGAACACACAAACAAAAACATCCCCGACAAAGCAGCACCCCTATTAGTTATACAGGTGCTCCGAACAAACAGGCACGTTTTAGAGGTGCTGACTTAGACGCAGACAACGCGTAGAATAAAAAGAGGATATAATACATATGGTCTTGCGTGTGTGCTGTAAGTTTCCACCACAACAGCCCCTATTCCACACAGACGAGTAGATTCGAGTTGAGCCAGGCCAACAGTTAAAAAATTCAAATATTCAGCAAGCAACATGAATCATAATAGAACCACTAGCTTAGCGCCCGCGATGCGGGCGATGCGGGCAATGCCCGCACAAAAACAGGGCAAAGATCAGACAAAGTGCTCACTTGTGTAGTTTGGCTAGTACACTAACTTCCCTCATATATGCCAAAAACATATGAGTAGAAAATATTCGTTTTGAGGTGTTTAGAGATTGGCAAACATCAAATGAGCACAATGCATTTTTTCTTTTTTTGATTGCCTAACACCACTCTCTCTCTCTCTCTCTCTCTCTCTCTCTCTCTCTCTCTCTCTCTCTCTCTCTCTCTCTC
>BFEA01000561.1:977678-988519 GCA_003427395.1 Chara braunii | reverse complement strand
TGTGTAGTGAAGAGCAGAGTAGTGTAGAGTAGAGTAGAGTCAACTATAGTAGAGTGAAGTAGAATAAAGTAGAGTGAGTAGATAAGAGTATCATAGCATAAAGTACAGTACAATAGATTACAGAAGAGTAGAGTAGAGTACAATAGAGTAGAGATGAGTAGAGTAGAGTAAAGCAAAGTAGAGTAGAGTATAAAGTAGCGTAGCTTAGAGTAATGTAGCATAGAGTGGAGTAGAGTCGAGTTGCGTCGAGTCAAGTTGAGTAGAGTGGAGTAGAGAATAGTAAAATGGAGTGGAGTGGATTGAAGTGGAGGAGAGAAAAGTAGAGTGGAGTAGAGTGGAGTGGAGTGGAGGAGAGTGGAGTGGAGTGGAGAGAAGCATAGAGAAGAGAAAAGTTGAGTAGAGTAGAGTAGGGAAGAGTGGATTGTAGTGGTTTGTAGTGGAGTGGGGTGGAGTGCAGTTCAGTGCAATGCAGTGGAGGAGAGTAAAGTGGAGGAGAGTGGAGCGAAGTGGAGAGAAGCATAGGGAAGAGGAGTAGTGACAGTAGAGTAGAGTAGAGTAAGGAAGTGTAGAGTAGGGAAGAGTACAGAAGGGAAGAGCAGAGTTGGGAAGAGGAGTAGGAAAGAGAAGAGAAGGGTACAACAGAGTCGTGCAGCACAAAGAAGAGTTGAGAAGAGGAGAGAAGAGGAGAGAAGAGTAGAGAATAGTAAATAAGAGAATAGTTGAGAAGAGTTTAGAATAGTAAAGGAGAGTAGAGTAGAGTAGAGTAGAGTAGAGTAGAGTAGAGCAAAGTAGAGCAAAGTAGAGCAAAGCAAAGTAGTGAAAAGTAAAGTAGTGCAAATTAGAGTGGAGAAGAATAGAGTAGCGTAGAGTAGAGTAGAGCAACATATAGTACAATACAATAGAGTAGAAAAAAGTAGAGTAGAGTAGAGTAAAGCAAACTAGAGTAGAGTAGAGTAAAGCAAACTAGAGTAGAGTCGAGTAGTGTAGCGTAGCATAGAACAGAGTAGAGTAGAGTAGAGTAAAGAATAGTGAAATGGAGTGGAATGGAGTGGGGTGGATTGGAATGGAGGAGAGTGAAGTAGAGTGGAGTGGAGTGGAGTGGAGTGGAGTGGAGTGGAGTGGAGGAGAGTGGAGTGGAGTGGAGAGAAGCATAGGGAAGAGAAGACTCGAGTAGAGTAGAGTGGAGTGGAGTGGAGTGGAGGAAAGTAAAGTCGAGTGCAGTAGAGTGGAGTGGAGTGGAGTGGTGTGGAGTGGAGGAGAGTGGAGTGGAGAGAAGCATAGGGAAGAGAAGAGTAGTATACATTAGAGTAGAGAAGAGTAGGGAACCGTAGAGTAGGGAAGAGCACAATAAGGAAGAGAAGAATTGGGAAGAGCAGAGTAGGAAAGCGAAGAGAAGGGTAGAGCAGAGTAGAGCACCACAAAGAAGAGTAGCGAAGAGTAGATAAGAGAAGAGAAAAGTTTAGAAGAATAGAGGAGAGTAGAGTAGAGTACAATACAGTAGAGTGGAGTAGAGTGGAGTGGAGTGGAGTGGAGTGGAAAAGAGTGAGCTGGAGTGGAGTGGAGAAAAGTGGAGTGGAATGGAAAGAAGCATAGGGAAGACAAGCATAGGGAAGAGAAGAGTCGAGTAGAGTAGAGTAACATGGAGTAGAGTAGAGAAGAGTGGATTGTTGTGGAGTGGAGTGGAGTGCAATGCAGTGCAGTGGAGGAGAGTAAAGTGGAGGAGAGTAGAGTGGAGTGGAGTGGAGTGGAGTGCAATGCAGTGCAGTGGAGGAGAGTAAAGTGGAGGAGAGTAAAGTGGAGGAAAGTAGAGTGGAGTGGAGTGGAGTGGAGAAAAACATAGGGAAGAGGAGCATAGGGAAGAAAAGAGTAGTGAACAGTAGAGTAGAGAAGAGTACGGAAGCATAGAGTACAAAAGAGTAGAGTAGGGAAGAGCACAGTAGGGAAGAGAAGAGTTGGGAAAAGCAGAATAGAGCACCGCAAAGAAGAGTAGAGAAAAGAAGAGAAGAGAAGAGTTGATAAGAGTTTAGAATAATAGAGTAGAGTAGCGTAGAGTAGAGTAGAGCAGCATATAGTACAATACAATAGAGTACAAAAGAGTAGAGTAGAGTAGAGTAAAGCAAACTAGAGTAGAGTAGAGTAGTGTAGCGTAGCATAGAACAGAGTAGAGTAGAGTAGAGTAGAGTAAAGTAAAGAATAGTGAAATGGAGTGGAATGGAGTGGGGTGGATTGGAATGGAGGAGAGTGAAGTAGAGTGGAGTGGAGTGGAGTGGAGGAGAGTTGAGGAGAGTGGAGTGGAGTGGAGAGAAGCATAGGGAAGAGAAGACTCGAGTAGAGTAGAGTGGAGTGGAGTGGCGTGGAGTGGAGGAGAGTAAAGTCGAGTGCAGTAGAGTGGAGTGGAGTGGAGAGAAGCATAGGGAAGAGAAGAGTAAGTGTACATCAGAGTAGAGAAGAGTAGGGAACCGTAGAGTAGGGAAGAGCACAATAAGGAAGAGAAGAATTGGGAAGAGCAGAGTAGGAAAGAGAAGAAAAGGGTAGAGCAGAGTAGAGCACCACAAAGAAGAGTAGCGAAGCGTAGATAAGAGAAGAGAAAAGTTAAGAAGAATAGAGGAGAGGAGAGTAGAGTATAATACAGTAGAGTGGAGTAGAGTGGAGTGGAGTGGAGTGGAGTGGAAGAGAGTGAACTGGAGTGGAGTGGAGAAAAGTGGAGTGGAATGGAGAGAAGCATAGGGAAGACAAGCATAGGGAAGAGAAGAGTCGAGTCGAGTAGAGTAGAGAAGAGTGGATTGTCGTGGAGTGGAGTGGAGTGCAATGCAGTGCAGTGGTGGAGAGTAAAGTGGAGGAGAGTAGAGTGGAGAAAAACATAGGGAAGAGGAGCATAGGGAAGAAAAGAGTAGTGAATAGTAGAGTAGAGAAGAGTACGGAAGCTTAGAGTATAAAAGAGTAGAGTAGGGAAGAGCAGAGTAGGGAAGAGAAAAGTTCGGAAGAGCAGAATAGAGTACCGCAAAGAAGAGTAGAGAAGAGAAGAGAAGAGAAGAGTTGATAAGAGTTTAGAATAATAGAGTAGAGTAGAGTAGAGTAGAGTAGAGTAGTAGAGCAGAGTAGAGTAGAGTAGAGTAGAGTAGAGTAGAGTAGAGTAGAGTAGAGTAGAGTAGAGAAGGGTAGAGAAGAGAAGAGTAGAGAAGAGTAGAGTAGAGAAGAGTAGAGAAGAGTCGAGAAGAGTCAAGAAGAGTCGAGAAGAGAAGAGAAGAGAAGAGAAGAGAAAGAAGAGACGAGAAGAGAAGAGTAGAGTGGAGCAGAGTACAGTAGAGTAGAGTAGAGTAACGCAAAATTAGAGTAGAGAACAGTAGAGTAGCGTAATGTAGAGTACATAGAGTAGAAAATCATAGAGAAGAGTATTGTAGAGTAGAGTAGAGTAGAGTATGGTATCGTAGAGTAAAGTAGAGTAGAGTATGGTATCGTAGAGTAGAGTAGAGTAACGCAAATTAGAGAGTAACGCAAATTAGAGTAGAGAACAGTAGAGTAGCGTAATGTAGAGTACATAGAGTAGAAAACCATAAAGAAGAGTATTAAACATTTTGACAGTGAAATAATTGTCGTGCCGTTTCGGTGCACGAACCATTTTTGCCACTTTGCAATGTGTCGGCAAGGGAAAAAGTATTGCAACTTCACTAATTTTTCGCGTTCAGAAAAATGTTTGAAAATTTTATTTAAAAATATGAAAATTGCAGGGCCCATCGATTTTGTTTTGATCTTTTCATAAAAAATATTTAAAAAATAAAAATAAAAATAATTTCAACCGTGAAATAATCATCGTGGGAATTCGACACTTTTTTCATTTCTACCACCATGCCATGTGCCGGCCAACAGAAAAGTACTGCATCTTCCGTGATTTTTGGAGCTTGGAAGAATATAAGGAAAAGTATGAAAATTTCAGAATCCATAGATTTCGTTGTGATCTTTCTAGGAAAAATATTACAAAAAAAAAATGCAAAATACATCGCATCGGGAATTCAACGAAGTTTCCATTTCTACCATTCAGCAGGTTTTCCACACTTTGTAAGTTTAGGGTTTGGACACAGACACATCCTGACGTGCCAGCTACCTGACATGGAATAAACTTAAAAAAACGGTCCCCAAAATCACACAGGGACCCAATCTACCTCAACGGTTATTTCATTGGGCAATTGGGTTTCTCAAATCTATGCGTGGCTCGGGAGGGCGGGCGTCCGTGTGTGTATGTGTGGGTGGGCGGGCGGGCGGGCAGGCGGGCGGGCGGGCAGACGTACGTGCGTGTGTGTGTGTGTGCTTCACGAACCCCAACCACGACTATTATTCTTTTCTGCTCTTTTGAGCGGGGCATAAAACGACGGTCGGTTGCCCCACACAAAACCACGGTCAGGCAAAGTCGGCCACAAAACGATAGTCGGGCAAACCAACAACTGAACGGAAAAAAAAAACAAAAGGGGAACGACAGGCAGGCAAACCGAGAGACCAAGTCATCAAAGGTGTGCCAGTCACGTTTGATGCAATGGAAGAAGTCAGACACAGTCTGAACTTCTATGTGTTTTCACATTTGCTCTTTCATCTAGTTTTGAGTCACGGGTGGTCCAGGGCTACTCGTCCTTGCATTGATTGGGTTGAGTCAGTATTCAATTAAAAATTAAACCGGGTGAGCACAGACCTCATGTCTTAACTACAAATTATCACCCTAAGATAATTTTTTATTGCACGAGGGCAAAAGAGTTTCACAACTTGTATAAACAGACCCATGAGCATCTCTTTGTGGCCTATGTGACCCAAACTGATGCATCCAACCCTCAGTGTGACCCCATCATTCAGAGAGTGATTGATGATTATGCAGACCTAGTCCGGAGCCTACTGGACTTGTTTAGAGGCAGACCAAGACCGCATTGAGATTCTTCTTGACTCTGCCTTTCTCCCTCATTCTACCCCCTCCCAAGGGCAAAGTTTATAGGATGTCTCATGATGAGCTCGATGAGCTAAGGAGGTAATTAGAATCACCAACTGAAAGGGTTGGATCAGGCCTAGCTCATATGAGTATGGGGCATCAGTTATCTTTGTTCCAAAAGGAAATTGTGAACCCAGAATGTGTATGGACTACAAAGACCTGAATAAGATCACTAGGAAGAGCTCAGAGACCTTGCATAGGATCGATGACCTTTTGGGTATGGTGCAAGGCTGCAAAGTCTTCAGCAAAATCGATCTGAAATTCAGGTATCATCAGATCGAAATGGCTGAGGAGGATGTGCATAAGACAACCTTCAAGACCCGGTATGACATCTATGAGTTATTGGTCATGCCCTTTGATTTATGCAATGTACTAGGAACATTCCAAGTTGAAATGAACAAAATCTTCATACCATTTCTTGATCGTTTTTTTGTGGTTTGAGTGTTTTTTCAACAGAGGGGGGGGGGGGGTCCAATTTACGATCATTGAAACCCGTTAAATCCCCCAAGCCCCTGTTGAATTCCCTTTACACACGAAAACGGGGGTTTGCCGCCGTTTTCGGTTTAACTCATGGGGTGCGCGGGGGTTTGGACACCTAGTGCATGACCCTTGCGTGCATACGTGTGTGTGTGTGTGTGTGTGTGTGTGTATGTATGTTTATGTGTGTGTCCGCATGTGTTTGTGTGTTTTTGAATGCACACACATGTGTGTGTTTGTGTGTGTGTGTGTGTGTGTGTGTGTGTGTGTGTGTGCAGGGATGTGGAGTAACACACCCTACATCGAAATAAATTGTTGAAAAGAAAAAAAAAATTCATTTCATCAACTTTTTTTTTTTAATTTTAAGTTTAATATATATACATATATATATATATATCACGTTTCAAAAATAAAATAAAATTTATAGGGTTGTAGATCTCAAAAAGGTCTACAACCCTATCTTTTTATTTGTTTTTGCGTACTTCCCACAAAAGAAATCTTTGTGGGGAAAAAAAACACTCATGTCATCGTTTTTTAATTTTTTTCCATTATTTTTTATTTTTTATTTAAAAAAATATATTTAAAGCTAGGCTACCAAAGTGGTCCGGGGTCACTTGCCTGGTTGGGCCAAAAAAAAAAAAAAAAAAAGAATATTTTTAATTTTTAATTTTTATTTTAATTTTGGTGAAGAATTTCGATGTGACCCTGTGGCAAAAGTTGTTCAGTTTATTTTTCTGCATAACATATTTTGTTTTTGGATTTTTAAATCATTTTTTTGATTTTTTTTTTTTTTTTTTTTTTGCTGGGACCTCCTTGCACGGGTTGGCCACTCGGGACCCGGGCGGCCCGACTGGTAGCCTAGATTTAAAGTTCAAAAAATGAAATACAAATACAAGTTTGTATATCTCAAAAAGATCTACAACCCGATTTATTTTTTCCCCCCCCCTAAGTTTTTACCCGCCAAAAAAATAATTTGCGGGTCGTGATGAATCACGACAAAATGACGGTTCAACACCGTTTTATCGCGTTTTCAACAAGGAACCTGCGTTGAATCCATTTCCAGACACTCATGTTGTGGTCTATCTATATGATATCTTGGCGTTCAACAAAAATGTTATTGAACATAGTGATGATCTCATAAAAGTTCTGCAAATTCTAAGGGAGAACAAACACAATATAAATGCAGAAAAAAATATATTTTTGTGCTTCTTCTGTTCTGTATTTGGGGCATGTTATTTTTGCAGCAGACCTTCCCCAAAAGCCTATAAAGTAACTGTTCTTAGGGACAGGTTACAACCACAGACTATTAAGGACATTAGGTCCTTCATGGTTCTAGCGTCTTACTATAGGAAGTTCATCGGAAACTTTTTTACATTGGTCACTCCCCTAACTAACCTGTTGGCTAAGGATGTCCCTTTTTATATGGACTCCTGCTTGCCAATTGGTTTTCTCCAGGTTGAAGAAAACCTAGACCCAAACACCTATGTTGAAGCTCCCTGACCCTACCCTGCCATTTGTGTTAACCACCGATGTCAGCCAATATGGTGTAGGACATGTCCTTCAGCAAGATGCTAAGACTGATCTTAGGCAGGTGGAGTTTATGAATAAAAAAAACAAGTCACAGAAAGTCCAGACATCCATGTATGAGATTGAGTTGTTTGCCCTTGAGTGTGCCCTCAAACAATGAAACAATTTTCTATTGGGAAGACACTTCAAGATTTACTCTGATTATTCAACCTTGCAGTGAATTAAAACCTAGGGGGAGCTAAATGGCAAGTTGACAAAGTATATTTAGTTTCTTGACTTTTTGGACTTTGAACTGAAATACAAAAAAAATTCTTACAACGATATAGTTGATGCACTTTCTCGCAAGCCTAACACTTTTGCTGCAATTGTTCATATATACTTGTTTGGAGACTCCACCCGCTAGGCTATTGTTGATGCATTGCCTCATTACCCGTTTTTTTGTCCCATCCTTAGGAATCCACAGGTTGATCCCAATTCAGAGTTAGGCTATGCCTTGACTTCACGTCTCCTGTAGACGATCAGTGAGGGGGACGAATGTTTGTGCATCCCTAATGATCGCAAGATCATAACTCGGATGATTGCAGAAAGTCATAATGCACATGATCATTTTGGGTTTCTCAAGACTTATGCTGCTCTAACCCAACATTTTTATTGGTCAAAATAAAAGAGGACATACTCCACTACCTAGAGACTTGTGAAATGTGTCAAAGGGATAAGGTCCGTAGACGGCCTCCGATAGGATTACTCAAACCCTTAACTATCCTTGAAGGTCCACGTGTGTTTGTGTCCATCGATTTCACTGATTTGGGCAAGACCACCTCTCATGGAATAAGCCAAGTAAGGCTATACGTGAATCGCTTCTCTAAGTATGCAGAGTTTATCTCATTGTCTGTTGAGGCAAGAATGCCTCGTAAGGGTATGCGTGAATTGTGTCTCTAAGTATGCAGAGTTTATCCCACTGCTTGTTGAAGCAAGAGTGTCTCTAGTCGGACAGTTATTTTATGAGAGGTGGGTGAATGAATGTCCATGGGCACCCAACGTCTATTGTGAGCGTCAGAGACCTGCGCTTTCACAGCGATCAACGATGAGTGGCGGTACTTTTGTCAGGACTTATCTCCACTCTAGACTTGACTTGCCATCTGATATGCATCCTGAAGCCAATGGTCATACTGAAGTGATGAAACAGATCTTATTTAAGTTGTTGCGGCCTGTGATCACTGCAGATCAACAGGACTGGGACAAACATCTATCCAGGGCACAACTGATCTACAACACATTTATTCACAACATTACTGGTTTCACGCCCTACATACTACATTGGGGAAGAGACCCTAGACAACTTCTCAATGGTGTCATCGACAAGGCCAAGCCCAAATTGACTCCTCGCACTGCAGAATTTGCCAAGAGCTGTGAGGACTCAGAAAAGGCAAGAACTAACATGTTTCAATCACAAAAGAGAATGATTGAGCAAGCTAACAAACACAGATTTCCTTCTCCAATTCATTCGGGGCATTGAGTCTGGGTAAAGAGATATGAGTTGTCTGATTAACACAATATTTCCAAGAAGTTGTTGCCAGTGTATTATCGCCCATGGCAGGTTTTCGATATATACGTTTGGTCCATCGTATGTGTTTGTTGTCCCTCCACACCTTAAGACCTGCGCGGTCTTTCATGCACCCAAGTTGCTGCCTTTCACACCAGCGAATGCATATCTGGACAGGCGGCCCCAATTCCGCCCACCCATTCCTCGAAAAGGGTACGAAGTTGAGGATATTTTAGACCAATGGAGTACAGGCCCCGACACTGAGTATGCTGTGAAGTTATCTTTCCAGCCTCATACCGAGGACCGCTGATACACGAGGACGGAACTTCTTAAGTCGGCCAAGTCCATTGTTTTGGCCTATGGAGTACAGAAAGGGCAAAAACCCAGACGTTCTCCTCGTGGGTACTCCTAGACTGGGGTCCTCGCTCCCCGGGAGGGTAGAAATGCAATGAAGTCTCAGGTTACAGCAGGTGTACACTAGCTGCCCGGTCGTTTTGTTGGTTTTCTTGTCGTTTTGAGCCCCCAAGGCTTGATGCCTGGACCTGTTGGTGGTTAGGCTGCCTTGTCTATAGGCTTGGAACCACTAGGACCTTTCATTTTGTCTTTTTCTACTTTTCATTTCTAGGCCCATAGGTCTGTACTCTCATGGTGCCCTGCGTCTAGAAGTAGCGGGAGGGAAAAGGGATGCGGGTCTTTTCACGTTCATTTTTTCTTGGGGGAACGCTGCCTGTACAAGGTTGCATCTTTATTACTTGTAGAAGCAAGAATGAGGCCGGGAATCCCTCAACATCTCAGCCCGGAAAAGAACTGGGCCCATTATCCAGCTTAGGCTGAAGGCCGGAAACCTGCAACTTTGAAAAAAGGGAGAAAACTGGCCAACAAACATCAAACAGAAAGAAAGGAGCGAGCTACAGTTACTAAGTATAAGGAATGACATTGTGGGAACACTGCCCTTTTTTGGGGCCCTATCTACTCTGAAGTAGTATCAAAGTTGTTGTCCCATCCTATACTATCCTGTGTCCACATCCCATATTCAGAAATCCAGAGCAATTCGGCCACGACCACAGCCCAATATGGCTATGTGAGTAACCTCAAGTTATCGACCCAGTGATGGGGCGACCAGACAAAGCAGCAACTAGAACAATAACTAAAGAAAGGATAGAAGAACAGAGCAACAAAACCCACCAAATAGCGGGTCTACAACCATCCTCTACCTTGTGCTGCCGTTACGAGACACAGATTGGAGGACCCAGCCAGCGGCATATAGACAAACTGCCTTCAGGGGACACCGATGTCAGACGTCCGTTCGCTGCCCAAGTCTTCCGGAACCAAAGAACTCCTCGCCTTTGCCAGTCTGCTATGATCGTAAGTCTTAGTTGGGGGGTTTGATGATGGCTTGTGAGTGTTCGAGGGACATCTTTTCTTCTTCGAACAGCCTCTTGTTCCGGGTGAGCCATATTGTACCCATGATGATGCCTCTGCAGACCTGTGCAATGTAGGGCCAGCCTGAATCCGCCGAACCTGCGGAGTTGCAGCATCCTGAGAAGATCCAGTTGCCCGACCATCCGATGTTTGTAGGTCCAAAAGAAGCCCAGTGCCTCGTCCACCATTGCCAAATCTGAACCGAATAGGGACAGTTAATCCATAGGTGAAGCGTAGGTGCACATGGTAGAATCTGATGTGGAAACTGCCAGCGGCGTGTCTTGGGAGAAGGGGTGCTAAAGCTCTCTCAGAAGAGCCTTGGTCCCCTGAATGAG
Source organism: Chara braunii (assembly GCA_003427395.1). Taxonomy (NCBI): domain Eukaryota; kingdom Viridiplantae; phylum Streptophyta; class Charophyceae; order Charales; family Characeae; genus Chara; species Chara braunii. The sequence continues at coordinate 978,246 of BFEA01000561.1, read as the reverse complement.
GAGGGAACGGAAGGTAAGTTTGGTCATCCTATCTTGGCCCTTTATAGCTCGTATTTTCACCCATTACAGCGATTGGGATTGGCGGTGGACTTCCACTTCTTCTAGCTGTATTGCCAGGGTCTTCCGTGTTCTTGACCAGTGGATGTCTGCATACGGGTCTGGGCGGGGTAATTTCAGAATTGAATGCAAGATTCATTTCTGCGTTGTGTGATGATCTTCCGCTGCATATCTTACTCCGGCTTTGTGTGCATCCTTTTTTTTTTTCCCTTGAATTATGTCTCAACATGCAAAAAACCATGATCTCTTGGTTGTCCAAGATAGCAGCAAGACTAACAGCCTTATCTGGAGCCTTCCTCCCTGCTCTGCATTTTGCATCTGACGTCGACAATGTCTTGATTTTTTTTATTTTATTTTTTTCCTTAAAACAGAACATCTGCCCGTGTCAGCAGGAAAAGAAAAAGAAAAAAAAGAAAAGGAGTGGTGATAAGAGCATGCACTTACACATCTAGATGTGTATAAGAGACAGGTAGAGCAGAGTAGAGTAGAGTAGAGTAGAGTAGAGTAGAGT
>BFEA01000561.1:959238-969239 GCA_003427395.1 Chara braunii | reverse complement strand
GTTTTTTTTTTTTTTTTTTGGCTCTGAGAAATCGAACTTGAAATGTGAAATTCAAACGTTGTGGTGGATTTGACAGGGGCGCTTCCGCGCCTGTCGGATGGCCTGTTAAAGGCATCATAAGATACATGGTGATGAATGTATCCCCATACCCGTTGCTTGTTCATTCGCGTGGCTGTGTTCGTGGGCACATTTTATTGCCACGGTACATCAGTATGAAGACTTACGTGAAGGAGATCGCACCAACCCATGAATTCGGGTGCAGAGCTGTTCTTCATAGTTTTATGTGCTATTTCAATTCATTTTAAATCAGAAAACGATCCATTCATGCAAATAAATAATCACTTGCAAGTTGTCGTCTCCAAAAAACCATAAAATTGCATCGCACATCGTAGAACACTTGGCTAGTGGGTCCATCCAGGCCCCAGAGGCCATGCTAATCTTCCGTCTCTGTATCGTTCCAATTATAACGGATGTCCCAAAGGACACGTATGGGTGGTTTAAAGCACCAGTACATGGGCACCTGGGCCACGGTCCTGACACCGCAAATTCTGGAGGCGCAAAATGGAAACGTGACCACCGATCGATTTTTTTTATTTTATTTTTTTTTATTTTTTTTTGTGTGTGTGTGTGTTGAAATCACCGATCAAATTTACCAACGGCGGGCACAGCGGACCACACATGGTGCTGTCTGCACATCTTGGTACATAGATACACAGAGCATGCATAGCCTTCGGGTACACACATAGATTGCGGACTACACAACTATCAGACTGGGGGGGTCTAGTCACTGGGTGGGGTCTAGTATCTGCAGTAGGGACAGGTATGGGCCAGCGGAGTTCCTACTGATATTCGAATAGAACTGTCTAGTGACTATATATATAAGGCTTAGACCCTGGGATAAGAGTAGGGGTATAAGTCGCTCAGGCCAGTCCGAGTTCCGCCTGCCCTTGGGTAAGCTAGGGGAAGGACGGTCGTAAGACTGCTTCATTGGGTGCTACCCTGTCTGAAACCTCGGGCCCAGAGTCTTAGCTGACCTAGAACGCACAGAAAATTCTCAAAAAAAAAACAAAAATATTTAGGCCGTGTTCAGTAGGTTCAGACAGAAGGGTCCTGGCAGACATTTGGCCCAGTTGTCCGGTCCGGCAACTCCGGACTGTCAAGGGGGTCCCGTATATCCGCTCGAGACATAGCTTTTTGAAAGAAATTGAAACCCCGACAGATTTGGCCCAAAAACTGTCAAAATTTTGAGGTCTCCTGAAGTACGTGGCCCATACATGGACCGCGGGCCCGTTGATGATATACAAGCCGCAACTTTCTGGCCCTGGGTAGTGGAGCAACAAGGCTGACAGATGAACAGAAAAAAAAAAAAAAAAAAAAAAAAAGGGCTGACAGCACCAGCCAAAAGAAAGTCACACGGGAGGTAGGGTAATACCGTGGTTAGTGAAAATAATACCGTGGTTAGCGAAATCAGCATCGTGGTGGGAGTTGGTGTTTTTGTAACGAGGAGTGTGGGGAGGTGCTATCCGCTTTAAATCGCGAGGAGGTGGGTGGGTTTGGGGGGTCTCTGTCAGCAGTTTGGGGCCTGTGGGCACACAGACCCCTGCCGCACGGGTGGGAGGGTGGATTGGCAGGGGTTGGTTGATAATAACTCCGGATGAATGGTGGACATGATCACACAGCGCAGCGCTGAACGCTCATTTTTTTTTTGTGGCTTTGATTTGTTTTCTTCCATGCTAGTTCCTTTTTGCACATGATTTCTTAATGGTGGCTGGAATTTAGGTCACTAAATTAGGGTTGGCATGACTATTGTGATTAAGAGTTTTTGGTGATGAGGTTTAGATTTTGATGATAAATTTCGTTGGTTTTTCAGTGGTAGGGGCTGTGGAGCTGGCTGCGGGGTGAAATCTAGTGGTACCCTGGATGCGCTTGGCCGGTGATGCTTTGCCCGCCCAAGGACCCACCTAATTTTGTGAGGGACGCCAGGCCCGGTTCCCGGCTTTTATAAAAAGAAAAAAAGAAAACAAAAGAAAGTCGCGCCAGTTCTCTTTTTTCGGTGGCGCGCAGGGCATCTCCAGCATCGGAGCAAAACTTGCTACCGTCTTCACCCGAATAGAACGCCCGGTCATTATATCTCTGCATTTGGTGCAACTTTCGGTCGAGATACAGCGATAATGACCGAGCGTTCTATTCGGGTGAAGACGGTAGGAAGTAGCCGGACCCTCGGGAGTTACAAATTTTTGACATTTTGTTTTGGCCAAATCAGTCCGTTTCACTTTCGTTCAAAAAATATAAAATGTCCACATTCTAAAGTAATGGCTGTTCCATCCCCTAAGCGCATCGCCACACCGCTCTCAAAATGTGCAAAATGAGAATGAACTTCTTTCTAGAACATGGCCAGATGCACCCGCCACATTTTTGTCTTTTTCACATCTCCAGAGTGGTGTGGCGAGGCCCTAAAACTCAAGTCTTCACCCGAATAGAACGCCCGGTCATTATAGCTGTGTATTTGGCACAATTTTCGGTCCAGATGCAGCAATAATGACCGGGCGTTCTATTCGGGTGAGAAGACGGTAGTGTATGGAAAGGGCACGGCTGATATATCATTCAGTGAACTCTCGACCGCAGGGTGAAGACGCTGCACCTGGACACCACCTCGTGGAAACTCTTTCGACTTTTTTGCTCATGGCAGCTCTGCAGTCCCCCAGTCTTCCACTGAATGGCACTTACGGTTGTTATCGCCGTATCTAGACTGAATTACGCCCCAAATACAGCTATAATGACCGTACGTTCTGTTCGGGCGAAGGCGGTAGCAGCAGACTGTCTGCCTCAGAATCCCCCATCGGGAATGGCAAGAGAACGAAGAAAATACTCGAGATACAGGGTCTCGCCGCACGGCACACGAAACGAAAACGAAACGAGTGCATCTGCCCACAAAAGGTGGCAAAATACACTCGTACTATTTACAGCAAACCAATGACCCCCTGGCCATTTTCTGCAGGAAGATGCATTCGTTTCGTGTCCCCTGCGACAACGCCCACAGTCTTGCCCCTCTCACCAAAACGCACCTCATCACGACTGTATCGGACGGGAAACTTGGAAGGTCTAGTAGCTTTTTACTAGCCTACCATATCTTCATCCGAATAGAAAGCCTGGTCATTACAACTTTATGTATAGTAGATTGGAAGCTGGTCCAAATACAGGTCATTGCAACTTTATCTATATAGTAGATTGAAAGCTGGCCCAAATACAGCTAGAAGGGGTGAGAGACAGTGAACATTCACAATGAGGATGCGCTATGTTCGGGCGAAGACGGTAGACCATCCCTACCTTCTTCCCCCACATACAACGTACGGTCATTGTAGTATTTGGGGCATCTTTCAGTCTAAATACAGCTATAGTGACTGTACGTTGTATTCGAGGGAAGAAGCTATAGACAGATCTGCACCCGAATAGAACGCTCGGTCGTCATCCCCGTATCTAGACTGAAAGGTGGCCCCACGGGGACAGCTATAATGACCGCCCGTTCTGTTTGGACGACGGCGGTAGTGTAAGGATGGTCTTGTAAAAAAGTAAAATAATAAAATAATAAAATAATTAAAAAAATATAATTAAAAAAAAAATGGTCTTGCAGAAAAAAAAAAGAAGGATTGTCTTGCAGCTAAAAGACCCGTTGTAAAAAAAAAAAAAAAAAAAAAAAAAGAAAGTAAAAAATAAAAAGACCCGTCGGCTCCTTTCGTTTTTTTTTTTTTCTTCCTGATTTCGGTAGCGCGACCCTCCCTTCCGAGCTTGACTCAGATCATATACTTCAAATCACTCGGACCTTCCAGGATGCATGAGACCCTAATGATGGCCAAGTTCACTTATATCAGAACCTTGGACATTCATACATATTTTACCCCGGGGTCTCTGGGTCGGGCCCAATGGACAACCATCGCCACAAGGATCACGCCGGGGAGGACGCAAAAGTAGGGGGCACATGCCTGTTACACATATACATGCAGCGCAACTGGTAATATAATAGTACAAGCATTACCGAGCAGAATAGCAAGCACGGTGGCTGTTCGGCCATAAATTAAATTACAATTGAGTCGAAGATAAATCAGAATGGAGTCGACGATAAATAAATTAGAATTGAGTCGAGGATCTCCGTCGGATGTAAGGCAAAGCAATCAACAACCACCGTCCATTGACATGATTGATTACAGGCATGGAACATCCCCGACGTAAAGAGGAGCAAGGGGCAAAGAGGAGGAAAACGAAGTAGAGTGCCCACTCTGTGCAATTAGAGAAGAGTGCATTGCTTATATCGAGTGGACTCGACGATCAAAAATGCATACAAAGCAAATTATGTCCACATGCACGTCAGGGTCAACGATCAAAAATGCATACAAAGCAAATTATGTCCACATGCACGTCAGAGTCAACGATCAAAAACGCATACAAAGCAAATCATGTCCACATCCACATGCACGTCAGAGGCTTCTTCACGTCAACGTTTTACCCATACAGAGGGATTTCAAACTCGAGCCTCGCCCTGCAATTCTCTGCTTGTTTCCTTTTGTTTATCAATGAAAAGGATCTTCCCATAGTACAACAGGAGAATCGCTTGTATCGTCAATAGGCTGGCCGGCCGCTGCACATCCTCTCCCTGCCGTAAACCTTGCTCTACTCTTCCTCCCCCTCCTTATCCTCGCTCTGGTTTTCCCAATGCCCCTCTTCCCCTCGCTATGGTTTTCCCAATGCCCCTCTTTCCCCTTATGAGAGGCAATAAGTTTGCGGCCGCCGTCGTTGCGACCGTGACGAACTGGAAACTACACGCCGCCCACTAGAAAGTACTCTACTTCAACGTTCAAAGCGACAAGTCAGAACTGGAGCATGTCCACAGTTCTCTTCTTTCACTACCGTCTTCACCCGAATAGAACGCGCCCTGTCATTATCGCCGTATCTAGACGGGAAGGTGGCCCAAATACAGCTATAATGACCGGCCGTTGTATTGACCGGTGAAGACGGTAGTAGATGTTTGCCGTCCTCGTCCTCGTTACTGCCCATCAGTGTCCCTCGCACGAGTACGCCTTTGTCCGAGTCTGGAGAGAAGCCATAGTTCGACAACACAGTCCTGGCAGGCTGCATTATAAAGAAACCTATCGACGTTTCGATCAATCATCAGTCCCGATTACGATGTCCTCTAGGAAGAAGCAACACTGAACAGTTGTGTACCACTTACCTCAAGAAAAGCTCGTCGTCACGGTTGAGTGAGGCCGTGGCCACTTTCAGGGCCTACCCGCAGAGACGAGACACGTTGAGTCGTTGACCACCTACTTCACAATCTTCGGAAATCTACAGAATTCAGGTAGTCGTGACTCGAGGCAGTGTGGTGGCACCTTCTTCTAGGGAGAGCGAGGTTGTGAGAACCCACCGCAGTAGGAGAATGGAACAAGATCTCTTACTTACTTGAAGCTCAAACAAGTTCTTAGCATCGTGACCACCAAAGCCACCAAACTCCACTACTACGTCTTCCACCTCTTCTCCAAGACAGACACAATACGACATAAAAGTCCGCCTCTCTCTCTCTCTCTCTCTCTCTCTCTCTCTCTCTCTCGCTTGTGCACACTCATATACAGACTCGCAGGCAGAAGTCAATAGTGCGCTAAAATCGAGGAAACATGGTACATTCCAGAATAATCATACGGGACCTTAGCAGAGCGCACGCTCTCAATCGAAGGATGAATAATGATACATAACTAATCCTACCGCGCGCAGAGTGGAACCAGTGGATAGACCTCATGCAAGCTGTTTTACTCAGTCTTTAGTTACGTCAGCATACTTAGTGGTACGTAAGAGAAACAGTGAAATGGAAGCGAGCCTACGTAGCAGTTCCAAGGATAAATAATGATACATAACTAATCCTAATCCTACCGCGCGAAGCGTGGAATCAGTGGATAGAACGCATGCAAGCTGTTACGTAGTCTTTAGTTAGAACGCATGCAAGCTGTTACGTAGTCTTTAGTTACGTCAGGATACTTAGTGGTACATAAGAGACACAGTAAAATGGGGGCGAGCCTACGTAGCAGTGCGCAAAATCGAAGGAAATATCACTCTACTCATATGTCCAAAACTAAGGGCAGGATGCGCAGCTCACACAAGTTCATGAGAGGCGACACCTCCTCCACTTACTCGGTATCAATCGCCGCACTCGAGAAGGGGGGAAAAAAAAAGGACAATAATTTTAAAACAAACCTGCCAAGAAAATGGTCATCCGGGTCAAAGAACGACAGCCAAGATTTTTACGAAAAGCACCGGAAAGGGGTCTAAGGTAGTAAGTGACGATGCCGCTCGATCAAGATGGCGATATTCTGGAGGAGCCGAAGAGACAGAAAACCGGAGTCGATTTGGAGAGGAAAATCGGCGGATCACATGGAGATAGAGAAGACCGATAATGCCGCGCGAAGTCAATGTAAATGCACTTTCCTGCGGCAGATCATTCATGGCCCGCAGCTCAGAGCGACAAATGGGGAACGAATGCGACTGCAGGGGCAGTCTCTGCTGAACGCAGGTATCAGCCCGCACGGTTCATGCACAAGGCTCATCGGCCCACGTTCCACTCTGATACAACAGCTGTAGCCTGCCAATCATGAAAAGGTTTCAGAAATAACCCTAACTTTCTATGCCTAGGTGCCATGCAATAGATTCACAGTTTCGATTGGCTTCTCAGCCCTCTTCGTTCCTCCCTCTCTCTCTCTCTCTCTCTCTCTCTCTCTCTCTCTCTCTCTCTCTCTCTCTCTCTCCCCCCAAGAACCCGACGAAGCACATACTTGCCTCTCACACATAACTACCGAGAGGCACTTGCTTCTGACATGACAACATTCTGAACGATCCTCCCGCGACGACAATTCTTCGAGATGATTGTGCACATCTTACTAGCCATCTCCAGAACAGAACAGAACAGAACAGAACAGTGTTCTACCATCTCGAGAACAGTGTTCTTCCAGCCCATCTGTAGAACCATCTCCAAGGGATGGTTGTGAGTGTTCTAGCCCATCTCTCGAACCATGTCCAAGGGATGGCTGTAAGACGACGCACCGTAAAATAGGGTGCAAATGAGATCATCGCAGCAGAAACTTTCTCCCTTCTTGATTAACTAACTAGGGTCACCGCCAAGCTGCCTGCACATTTTAGATGGCCATTTCGATCTGTGCTCCTCCCTCTTCTCCTGGACCACATACAACATACTAACAATTAACGTAGTACCTTCACAGTCTGCACTACACTCTGCACTGAGGCGGCATCGATACTACAGTTTGCACTGAGGAGGAGGCATCGATACTACTCTGTCGACGCGGTTCTTGTAATAGCCTACCATCATAGACGTATGAACGGTTCTCCGTCCACTTTCGTCAATTCCCTCGCAGTTCTTCCTGACCAGACATGTACATGTGCTCCATGCGCGCCAGTCTATTTATTCCCGACACTTGTCAAGGAATTCATACGGATCCCGCACTCTTGCCGTCTTAATCGTTTATCGACCTCAAAGAAGAAGAAAAAACTCGAAGAGCACAAGAAAGCGACAAAGCTCTGCATAAAATAGAGAGCGAGAGACGAAATGCGAAAGCAGTTCGGTTTACGCACTACATAGCTCGGCATAAATAAGAGAGCGAAAGAGGAAATGCAAAAGCAGTTCGGTTTAAGCACTGCACTGGAATCCGCATCCGGCATTCGATCGAATGGCTTGCATCGATTGGCGGGGGCAGAAATATGGAACCATGACCACTCCTACAGCTTGTCGAAGCAATCGTGCAGCTCCCATGAAGTTGTTCCTATACATGATCTTGGTCCCGTCGTGCTCCCCCTCGTGGAGGTTGTTCACCCACGGATCGCGCCCGGCATTGAAGAAGTTCTTCTCCACAAGAACCTTCGCTCCCGCTGAGCCTCCGACCGCATAGCGCACCCACTTGTCGTAGACGTTGCTGCAGACGTGGACCTTGCCGAAGCGAACACGTGGCATGCGCGATATGCAGCTTTGGAACCAATTGAATGCCAAAGTCACCGTCATCATTTTGTCGACGTTGTTGTTGTTGCCGTTCCCCAGCAGCAGAGTCTTCCAAATGTTGAAGTAATGGCAGTGAGAAATGGTCACTCCATGCGACCCGTAGATCACATCGGTACCCCCATCCCCAACCTTGGTAATGGAGCAGCGATCGATCCAGACGTTCGAGCTTGAGCGAATGGTTATGCCGTCCTGCTTGACACCAGCAATGCACAAGTTCTTCACGATGACGTCGTGCTGGCCGTTGATGCTAATACCCCATCCGGTGATCTTGACGCTCGATCCCGCTCCGTCGATGGTCTTGTGGGAACTGCACTCGAGTCTCGACTTCAACCGGATGACACCACTCCCAGCAAAGCGGATGTACAGCGGACCTCTACGTCCGCACAGAGACCGAAGAGTCCCAGGACCGGAATCTCCAAAATTGGTCACGGTCGCCCTCGGCCCCAAAAGCCCGCCGATCGTAAACGCTCCGTAGCCGAAAGCTTTGCGCACAAAACGCCTGACGTGCCCCACGATGCGCTTCTTCTTCCTGAACAGACTGGCCAAGCCCAAGAACCTTCGAGCCGTTTCCCGCTGAGAAGACGTCATGTTGATTTTAAAGCCGTACTCATCAAGGCCTAACTCGGCCTCGAACAACGACCACCGATCCCAGTCTTCCTCAATCACCTCCACCTCTCCGTCTCCGTACTCTGTCTTCTCACGTCCACTCTCACGGTCGACTACGATTTCCGAGGAAGTGGAAGTGGAAGTGGTTGCGGTTGCGGCGACTGAGTCACGGCTCTCACTCCCTCCTGCACCGCCCCTTCTTGCTGGCGCATAAAACTCCTCTTCCAACTTTCCAGCTTCTTGGGGAGTCGTACCCACTTTCCGCGTAGCTGCTCTTCCCGCCTGATCGACGGAGCCCGCACTACTCTGCCGGGTAGCTCGCGTATCTGGAAGGACAGGTCGCCCAGGTGCAGTCCGTGCAAACGGAAAGACGGGGGGCGAGGAAGACAACGACGACGGGGAAACGCATCCTGCCAGAGCAAGGATCAACCACGCACACACGAGCAACGAGGAGATGCACGCCGGACAAGAACGACGTTGAGCAGAAAAAGATGCCATCATGTGGTTTCTGTCCGCGCTGCCGTCAGCGCGTCTTGTGTGCTCTGGAGTCGACGGATCAAGCACTTCGATCGAAACGGCAAGCTCTGGAAAAACGAAGCCACTCCGCAAATAACCGCAGAAGACGCAGCCGGCCGATCCGCCGCCCTGGTTTCGGTCCTTGTTTCCGCACTTAGTCTACTCAAATGCAGAAGACGCAGAAAACGTCACCTTGACTGGTTAATTCCCCACCGGTCGGAACAAGGCTCGTCCCATGGGGCCACTCCTTGAAGTGACGAAGGAGAGACAGCAAAGCTCAGAGAAGTTGGAAAGCCAAAGCACAAGAATGCGCAAGAGAAGGGGCGCCTAGCTCGGCACTGCCGTCCCTTGGCTACCACTTATCGCACCCTTGCTTCCGCAGAGGATGGACAGCGGTGCAGCGCTGCATGAAGCTCCGATTGGCCTGCACATCAGAAAAGCAAGAGCCACAGGTGAGACTCGAATACCGGAAGCGCGTAAAGAAAGACCTCGTCTCCATCACTTTACGTCCTCCTCTACTCCGTGTTATTTCCTCTGACCCTTCTTTTCTCCCTCGTCCTCCTTTCGATCTCGCCAACCCCCTCGGTCCTTTGTCCATTCAGCTAAAACAGCCAGGCGCCATAAGCATCAGACAATCACTGCACAATATCACTGCACACGGCTGACCAGTACACCACATCCTACGAAGGCAAGCTCGCCTCCTCACGGTTCATAACATACGAGAATGAATACAAGAACAAACCCTAATGCAGCTCGTAGCTACGCACGGTTAGTTTCCAGCATCAGTAATACTCTCTCTCTCTCTCTCTCTCTCTCTCTCTCTCTCTCTCTC
>BFEA01000561.1:917747-927942 GCA_003427395.1 Chara braunii | reverse complement strand
AAGTTGTGCCTCGCGTAGGCCCTATCCTGTCGTAGGGGCTCGCGAGAGGTATGGCTGGCGCACTCAGCCGGAGCGGCCTAAGGAAGCTCCATGTGTGTGTTCGTGTCAAGGTTGGTCCAACTCCTGCGTGACGCGGCCGAGAGGGTCCCGCGCTGCCACGTGCGGTGTCGGACCAATGCGCCCGACAGGTGGCGCCGTTGTCGGGGATAACGGCTGCCTACCGTTGTCCCTGGTGGAACGATATCCGGGTACTGGATTGGGAGAAAGTAGGCAAAGTGAGAAGGTTGATCGAGCGTCTACGAATTAATCGGTGGATGGTATTGGATAGAGAGCAAGTGAGAGTGAATATGTGAGTTGACGTTACTCGGTGAAGTAAGGATGTTTCGAAAGTGATAAGCGTTCTGACTATGCGCTAAAGTACTCCAACTGGTATGATGATAGTGGGAATTGGTGTCTTTTCTTGCCCTGAGTGCTGACGGGTTTGGATAATGCCTCGTGTGGTTGATATGGATGAGGCGGGATGAGGTGATGCCAACGTGGTTGGGCATATTTGCCGTGGGAGTTAGCCTCGTAAGGTCCCCATTATGGCTAAAGGAGTTGTCTGAGTGGCCAGGAGAGCGGTGGGATACTTTGGGTTTAGAGTGAGGCCGAGGATGAGCAAAGGGGCCTACTATAGTAGAAGTCGTTGGAGGACTTCGCGGAGAGTCAGGCTAAGGAGACTGAAGGCTTTATGAATATGGATTAAGAACTTCGAGTCTGGGTTCTTAGCGGTCGTTTGAGTTATATAAGTTATGAAGGTATGAGGTCTGGCCCATGTGATGGGCTTGAACAAGACGTATGGGACGACAGATAGGTGCAGGGGATGCCGCATTGTGACCTCAGTGGAGGTGACTATGGGACAAAGTAGGCATGCATATCACCTTACTCTCGAAAAAGGATATCTGATCGTAGGGGGGCAAGTGGGATAACAAGTGAAGGTCTTCTTCACTTACATTTGATAGGGCAACGACATGTAGTTGGCGCTAGACCTTCGCTTGAACCTTTCCATGATTCGACCAACCACTTGAATTTATATGACCGAGACTAAGGATTTGAGACTATTTTTCTGAGGGCATTTTTTTTTAGACATATATATATTTATATATATTGGACCCGTCGTATAGGCCAGATCTTATTCAAAGAAAGTTGTCTAAATGTCTAAGTATATGAGCCTGAGGTTATGTGTTTGATTATAATGGGATCTGAATGATTATTCCTGTGAGGAATATTTTTTTGTATGAGTTATGTATTTGAAGTATATGTTTGAGCATACCGGACTGTAAAAAATTGTACAAGTGTCTCAAGTCCGATTGTTGGCTTATTGATTGCCTATTGAGGTCTGTGTGTTTGAATTGCTCTTCAAAAGAGGGTAGAATAATTGCGCAGAATCCACGTCTGATGCGGATTCAGAGGTGAATGCAGTGACCGCCTCTTGAGATAAATACTTCTCAGGGAGTGGTCGATGTGTAAGGTCTACCCTAAAGGAGGTTGCAGTCCTATGTTATTGTTTCTCTAAAAGACATGGCTTTGAAGAAGTTATAACCTTGTCTTGTAGGTAGTAGTGAGACCCACGCCGGAACTGTGTTCCTATTCCATAGTGGGGTGATGTTGTTGTATCTTTTTGGGATAAAATAACTACACTACTACTGAATAGGAGGAAAGTGTTTGAGTTTTGTCCAATCACGGTCTATAAAGGAAGAAGCTACTGCATGCCGCAAAAGGGTAGGGGGTGAATCCCCAACTATTTTTGTGTCGAGTGGGTTCACCAAGCACAGGACTGGACGGTACACCCCGAAGCGTGTATGGTGAAGTTGTTTGCTTTGTCGGCAAGGGTTTGTGAAGAACGAATGCTGAAATCGGAGGGAGAAGCAGTGAGGCTTGATATTTGAGTAGGGACTCAGGGATTTGAGATGTTATCCCTTCTGAAAAGGATTACACTGCCCCTCGCCACAGTATACTTCTGTCAAAGCCAGGGAGTAAAGTGTGGTGCTCTCATGAGTATTATATCTGGGAGTGCTAATCGTTGGTACGTCTGTTGATATAGGCTTGTTGTTATGAGGTATTTGTGTATGTTTTGGGTAACTGACTAACTTGTGTATGATCTGTCTTATCATTATGAGTATCTATTAGGTCAGTTACTTTGGTAATATATCGTTTTCCACGAGTTATTATGATTATGAGTTTTTAAAAGATCTATGAATGCATGGTTCCTGTGGTACAGTACCATTATTATTATTTTCCTCTAAACTGGATGGTCGTAAACACTGGAAAGGGTGCATTATAGGGAAAGATGGTTGAAGCCGAGGCTTCAAGGGTAGTGGTGGTAGAACCTCGTTGTCAGCATAGTAACGGAAGGCGTATGCTTGACGTTTGTCTGTGATGGGCAGAACCCAGATAAACCAAAGGCAACTCAGGATGCCTTATGCTAGGGAAGACCCCAGTGTGGCCATGCCAGCAGAGAGGGAAGGCGGGTTCGAGATGTCCTTGCCAAGACGGGTTAAAGAAGGGGAATATATTTCGTCCTGGTGAGGCGTACTAATGGGCACGGACACCTTTGTCTGGATTGAATCTGGGGTTGATGATGGGGAGGAATGCGCAATTATAAGGGTGACCCTGTACCCTTCAGCCGCCTTTTGGATCGAGCATGGTATAGAGTTGGCGCTTGGGCATGGAAGCCTGCTTGCTAGGCCTCTGAGGGTAGCCGAGGCGGCTGCAGCAAAGTGGGCGAGGGAAGTGTCCCGGGACGGGGAAGAGCAAGTACTAACCCGTGTGGAGGTCAAGCGCGCTGAAGAGTTCGGGCTCCCATCGGCGAGTAATCCTGCTTCAGTTTCTGATAGAGAAGAGTTTTGGTGGACAGGCAAGGGTAGAGGCGGCGGCCGAAGCGGCTTTGAAGACACGAGGATGGGAATATGAACGCTATACATGCGAATTGGTATATGGTTTGTATCTGGACCCGAAGTTTTCGCCCCCGAGCCAGTGGCTTAGGCGCATGGCCAGCATATTTGATGTACATGTCAGTACTCATGATCCAGATGAAGGGGATGAGGGCTGGAAGAAGCTTCAGGCAGCAGTAGGCCGATAAGGAATGCCCTCTCTTCCTACTAAATGCGTTTCTTTTGACATAGCTATGGTCGTCCCTCTGCCCGTTACCGTAGTTATGAAGGTAAGCGTTAGGGTAACTAGGAGTGAGGCCGGATTGCATGAGAAAAATGATAGATAGCGTGATTTAAGAGTTAGCAGTTTGCCTTTGTCCACCTAAGCTTACTTAAATCTATGTTTGGTGATCTATTGCCCGTTGTGCTTAACAGGCGGCCATCAGCATCATGGCGGAAGAACGCGGCTTCGCCAAGATCCTGCGTTGGAGGAATTCGTGTCAGATGAAGGTGCTGTTGAGCGAGGCACTGCAAGAGTCGATGCCTCCATACCTCCGTGCTTTGTTGTTCCAAGGAAGGAACTTTTCTGGCTTCCTACATGACGTTCAGGGCTTCAGCCTTATGAAGGAGTGGGACGAGAGAGCGATGAGGTGCATGTCCCCGCTGTTTGTTTGTGAAAGACTAAGTGAGGAGGTATATACCCTCAAGCAGGAGTCGAAAACGTGGGATGAATTGGAGCTTTCCTTAAGGCTAAGATTCCCAGAAGATGGAGTAGAAGGCCAACATGGGGAATACTCTGTGCCATCGGTTGTGGGCGCACCATCGCAGGCAGAGTTAAGTGGTCCACAAAGACAAATAGGGGTATTGGAAGAGAGGTTAGCACGACTGGAAGAGGCCAGGAACGGCAAAAGGAAGGCCGCTGAGGGAGCATCGAGTGGGCCGATTGAGCGAAATGAGGCAGAGGGAAGAGAAGTTCATCAAAAGTTACTCCTCCACAAGGGAACCTCGGAGGGACGAACGTGCGCCCCGGGAAGGAACGGAGGCGAGGGATTCATCGAAATAACGGAGGAGAAGGAGGCTAGTATGGCCCTGCCTGTTATTGCGCCTGATCCGAAGAGGGGGCCCATTAACGGAGAGGCATCCTCGGCTGCGGGCCGGGAGAGGCAAAGGAATGAGTGGTGGCCAGAGCACTAGGCAAAAGTGGTATGTGATCGTTGGGGAGAGATTGGTTGTACCCCTCAAGGAGGCAAGGAAAAGGGGGTGATGGGTGAAAAAGGGGAGCCTGAACCTCCCAAGTTGACGAAGGCTCAGCGGAAGGCGAGGAATCGGGCCCAGGGGGGCCAAGGTACCGGAAAAGGGTAGGGCATGCCGCGGGGAGGGGCCACCCCGCAAGAATTGGGAGGAAAGCCAGCACAGGCGGGGCCTCCGCCGATTGAGCGGGCATCATACGGGCCGTGGACGCCATACGGTCAATTGGGGCCAAGGCCCATATATAATTCATATCTGCCCTGTATACAAGGCGTTTGTTTGGGCCCACAAATGGGTATGATGCCACCCAGGCCTCCTGCAGTTCAGTTTCAGCCAGCCTTGTGTATGGGGCCATTGCAGCCACCGATACCACGAGCGACGGAAGGCCACGTGGCCGGTAGAAGGGGTCAAAAGCGGAAAACAGAAAAGGGTTGCAGGGATGAAGGGTACGGAAAGAGGGAATGCGGTGGCAGCAAAGGCGGCCCTGGAGGGAAGAAAGTGGGTTGGGGAAAAGACATTTGCAGACATTGTGCCAAGGAAGGGCACATAATGAAGTTTTGTCGAGAATGAAGGACCGATGAAGCAAGCGGTCTAATAAGGACAGATATTGAGGGAGGTGTTTTTGACAGGGATGGGGAGCGTATCGACCCAACCATCCCTGGGGGAACACGGAAGGAGGCTTTGCGGCGAGACGGAGCATCGAGCACTGCCTCATGAGTGTAGTCGTGAGGGAGAAAAGTTTGTGTGAAAAGGGTCTGGAAACTTGAGCAAACTGCAAATATCAGCGGGAAATCCCAGTTATATAGCCGCTGTAGATAGGTGCAGCGTACAGAAGGAAGGAATTTTCGTAATAATGGTCTGGTAAAGTAGCTCGAGTTGTAGGCAGGAGGAACCCCAATAAAATAATTGTATATATGGGGTATGTTAGGTCTGCCTTACATCATGTTATTGGAATGTCTCAAGTAGATGGAGCACGGAGTGACCCTGACGTCGATGATGGTATTGTTACGAAATAAGGGTCTGTTCTATTAGACCTACTGATTGATAGAAGAAGGTATGAGACCTACGTCGTACCTGGGCCTAGATAGACGTATAGGTGTGAGAGGTAGGAGAGGTTTGGGAAGAAACCTCAGCGTGGGGGAGATAGGCCATCTAGCCTAAGGAGGAAGTTGCAGGACTGGTGTATGGGTAACTTCTAGCCTTACTTTTCTTTGGATATCAGGATATGTCATGGATTACTTGAGTCCCTCGGATTGAAAAGTATGGCTACGTCATGATCAAATTGTTTTAACTATAGCTTTGTTCCGGGAGACCGCATTTGCTCTTGTGTGATACCAGTGACGATTTGAGTTGAGATTGTTCAAACTCCGAGTGTATATAAGTAATTTGAGACATTTGACAGGGCAGGACGCTAAGACAGAGAGGACATCAAATGAACCTAGACACAACGCGCGCCGGGTACGTTCGGTATAGGAAGAGTGGAGATGGCGGGGCGGCGAGCTGGTAGCGCAAGCAGGCGAGGGGCGCAGTTCAACTAGAGGGCGCTGTGTAGCAACGGGCGAGGTGATCACGCAGCGAACGACAGGCGGTGGGGCGACTGACACTAAGGCGGAGGGAGTCGGGAAACTGAATGAACCGGGGTGGGGTTCTCGTCGGGGTGCGTTTGAAGGCGGAGTGATGGTGTGAGATACCAGTCTCGCTCGGTCGTAAGCCGTTTTGGACGGGAAAAAGGGCGATCCCTGGGTTTGTGCCCCGGGCGAGTTGAATAGGATGGTTAGATTTAGAAGATAGTTAGTGGAATAAGAGTTAGTAAGAACAGAAGGTGCACCGGGTGCATTCGCCAAGGAGAAGAGGATGACAGTCGATCATTAAAGGTCATATCTCACTCGCTTCTTAATGAAAACGAGCGAGGAAAGAGGCTAAGGTGAGGTTTTGGGACATTTGAAGACATTGGCCGCAACAGATCTTGAAGTCGGTCAACGCTTCGGGCACTACGGGCTGGGGAAGGTCCATTCTCATTTTGTACGCTGTCGGGCTGCTGAGTTTTTTTTGCATGGAACTGGTGAATCGTGGACGTGAGTTCGCTCCCGAGATAGACCGCGGGGTTGGAGACTTATCTGTTTAGCGACGTAGAGCTTAGTCTATTATAGGAAGGAGGCGTGAGGCTAGCCAGGCGATTGGAAACTTACCTCTTGGTTACTCAAGCCGAGTTGCGGTACGCAAGTGGAAAGCAGTATACCAGCCCGCGCGTGTTTTTCCACGTGTCGGGGGAAGATTCGTTTTCTTTCAGTGCGTTGGTCACATAGCGCCTACTCTGTCGAGCAGCTGCGGGTGTCTGGTTGCAAGGCTGGTATATCCATCTATTGCACGAACAGGTGAGCGATACGTGGCTGAGTCATTGATTTGTTGTTGGCCTTGATCTTCAGGGAGGTAGCCCGGCGCTAGCCGGTGGTGGTGCTTGCTGCGAACTATTGCGGGCTACGGCTGGCTGTTGTACGACGTGGCCAGTTGCCGCTGGCCGCTATGAACAGGTGGTGGTTGCTGGTTTGGATTCAAGAACCGGAGCACTCCTCGCCGCAACTCGGGGCAAGCTTTTGCAGGGTTGGTTCTGAGCACTATGCGGCTGCGGATGGGGCGCGGACTGCGTCTGTTGACTGCGTACGAGCTATCGCTGACTGCGGAGGTATTGTCATTGCCTACTGATTGACTACGGTACGCTGCTGCATGCCGCAACTCACTGATTGTTGACTATTACGGCCCGCGGCGCGGCGACGCTGGGACTTAGAAGGTGCACGGGGCCGGGGGAGAAAGGGGTTGCTGCGATTTGGAAGTTCGTCAGAGGACTAGCTCCGATAGTTTTGACTTCGGCGGTAGACTCCGTTTTCATCAAGCTGCCGCGTTGGCTGCCATTGCGGGGCCCTCAGGCGTACCAAGGAACCAAGGCCCTCTCTCGCGAGTCTGAGTGCACCACTCTTGGATCTGAGATGCTAAACCTTTCTCCTTCTGCCTTTATAATTCTAAGTCTAGTCGATTGGTTCTGAGAGGAAGGCGGCAGGCGGGATTGCAACCCGTGATCCGCGTCAAGACTCTGTGGGGAGTCAGCCCACCGATTGCGGGAGCTCTGCCGGAACTTAGGAGGAGTTCTGCAGACAGGCAACTTAGAGGTAACCATGGTTCCCCTTCTATATGCCCTAGTACATCCCCTATCTGTACATCTAGCTATGGTTGATTGAGTATACTGTATCCACCCCTATTTTGACTTTGGATTGACTGGCAGGACACAAGTCAGACTAAATAAAGGAKTGTGTGTGCAATCACARKTTCAGTTTGTTGATTGCCWGAAGGCARATTGTGAACATAAGGGGTTGCATMTGGGGGAAGGGTGGGTGAAAGGTGGTTTTGCCTGAGGCTGACAGGGTCCTATGRGGTCGGACCAGTTCCATAAGATTGGACGGTCTGATTGCTCTGAATTGTGAGGGTTTGACTGTGGCTGACTTTTCAGGGGCCAAACCTATATCATAAGATTGGAGGGTTTGGTTGCCATGTTTGATTGGGGTTTGTTCTGTTTCTTTTGTTTTTGATCGAGGAGGTCTGAGCAAGTCCATAAGATTGGACAGCTCARCCCCTTCCTRTTTCATTCCGAGGGAGTAATTCTCGCTGAGGGCAGGGCATGTCCATAAGATTGGATGGCCTTGGACTCATGCCGCACGCAGTGGATCAGAGAGAAACGAACCTGGCAGAGGACMARATATGTTCCATAAGATTGGRCGGTCTGGCCCAAAGCCTCGCACATGTTGGAACCCAAAAGGTTAAATTTTTCCTATTATTTATACTATCCTATTTACGAACAGGCTAATTAGGCATGGGTTCCATAAGATTGGACGGCCTGGCTATAGCTTATCATGAAATGAAGAGAGTATAACTAAGAGTATAATTGAAGGTAACCCTGGGCAGGTTGGGCCTTGTTCTAAGATGAGCGGCTCAGTCCTATGCCCAACTTTTGAACACCAAGCTCAGAGAGGTATATATAAATTAGATATTAAACAGTTTCGGGCGGCTGCGCCTTGTTCTAAGATGAACGGCTTAGTCATATGCCCAAAAGGAAGAGAGAAGTAATTGCGCAATCTGTTCGTGTATACTCAATGGCTGAGTCAGGCAGGTTCCATAAGATTGGACGGCTTGACTTTATGCCCTATGTAAGCTGGGTATAAGGGAATAAAGCATCGAGAGATTACGAACTATTGTTTGCAAAGTTTGACTTGGGGTGGTGAGGGTACTCACTTTTGTGCGTTGGCCTGCATGGAACTGAGTGAGGCTACTACTTCGTGTGAGTTTCAGTTTGACAGGTAGTTGCTTTAGTTGCTCACCACGTGCTAGAGCGATAGGAGTTAGTTTCAATTCCTGCATTTTCTGAGCTAAGTTTTTTTGCTTAGATCGATTCTCGCATTTTCTGAAATCTTTTGTTATATTTGGCTTTGTATAAATTTTGGTAAGCTACTTTCTCTATGGGAAGCGCTGCCTAAATTTCTGCAAATCCAAGGAGTTGGTTAAATTTTGACTTGTCAAAGTTTAACTTGTCTAAAGTTATATATGACTTAGTTAAAATCTGGAAAGTCTCCTTTTCTAAAAGGAGTGCTTCCCAAATTTTTGCTAATTCAGGGAGTTAGACAAAATTGAACCTTGGAAAGTCAAAGACTATTTCTGTTTTCGTATTCGGGATGATATAAATTCTGGAAAGTCACTTTTCCTACGGGAAGCGCTGCCGAAATTTTCTTAGTTCAGGGGAGATAGATTATATTTTAACAGGTGACAATTCTGGTGATCCACCCTGAATAGGGGAGATCCTGCCGTTAGTCTACCTTTGCTTGGGCACTGACTTAGAGGTAGACTTTGATTTAGTTGGCAGGTAACTTGGGTGAGAATGTGCTATGGAGGATTATCCCCCATATGCTAATGATTTAGCTTGGGCATTGACCTGTTTTATGGTACAGGCCTTTGTTTGACATTCGATTCAGGACTTGGATTGGTTTCAGCTTGATCCTACGAGGATCATCTTCTGTTATCACTGATAACAGGTTGGTTGTCGATCCGTCAGTTTGCGATTCAACTCCAATCCACTCATGTTTACTCAACCTAAAGGCTTTAGCCCTGTGGTTTGAATTGTTTTATTGTGTTCTCACCCGGACTTTATTGAATGACCATTTAACTAAAGTACTCAGTATTTACTTTGGGGAGTTGCACAAGAGTGAGGCTTGTATGGCTAAAGCGAGGGGTATGAGTGCGAGGAATGGTTGAAGTTGACCCCGTGTAGTGCGTGGACTTCTGGTTGAATCTTTGATGTGATTGTCGGTATGGTTGTGGTTCGAACTCTGGATGTGACTGCCTGCGATTACACACATATATGGCTGGGAGGAGTCCCACTGTGACTATGAGAAGTGATCGTCCTATATAAATAAGCCTTGTATATATATACTTATATATGTCTTGGATATGCGCGCGGCTTACTGAGATCGTGCACAGGGGTTAGCCAGATTATGGCTTGAGAGAAAAGGGAGACCCCCTATTATCCTTTGCTTTTTAGTATTTTTATAGTTGGACGTTGTAGTCCGTGGCAGCTGTCAAAGTCAAACCCCTTGACCTTTGCCCAGGCCCGGAGTAGGACTTACCCCCAGGGGCGCAAGAAACGAATGCCACCACAGGTATGGACCTGTGTACCACCCGCTCTGCACAGAGTGCAGAAGAGGGTGTGTGGTTTTCAACCCCGCATGGCGGTTGTCCAGAGTCGAGAGATTAACCCTCAAGGCGCGTGTCAGCCGACACTTGAGTGTCGAACGCGACCCTCGAGATTAACGAGGGCCGCGCGAGTATGGGTACTACATAGTACGCCATCATTGCGACTGTTTGCGTACGTTTACATTGCTAGTCGATATGAGTAGGCCCTGCGTCCGCACGGTTTTATATTAAGTCTCCCGCGTGACGCCTATGCGATTTCCACATTGGAAAGTTATGGGTTGGCTACCGAGGGGCTAGGAGCG